>JARIHS010000036.1:600000-981548 GCA_029320655.1 Mycena floridula | reverse complement strand
GATGTACTTCTACGCCGAGTTTGCCGAGAAGACACGAGACCTGCGGAAAAGGGTGTCAGCATTGAGAAATAGCATGCGATTAGGACTGAAAGGACAAGGAAATTCAGAAGACCCTGCGAAAAGGGTCTTGCTGAATAAAATCGGACCAGACTACTCTGGTCCAAGTAATGAAATGAAATAAGTCAAGAAGGCGTACAACTCACCAAATCAAATCAAATACAATGATGGATCCCAAGAGGGACCCCGCCGTGGCAACAACAGACAAGGAGATGATACGGGAAGCAGCAGAAATTCACAGGCACAGTCGTTGGTTGCGCCACTGAATTACCAATCTGCTGAGCGAAAAGCTAGAGAATATACCAGTGAGTCAACATTCCTTCCCCAGAATCAAAAACTTACAGCATATGCCCTGGAAGAAGCAATAACAGTGACAGCGAGAAAGGATCAGGCACTAGATCTCGAGGATCTGCCGGTACCATCGACAGTCGGGAGCAGAGTACAGGTAGTGACTAAGGTTGAAGAAGCACTGGTGGACAGCCGCGCTTCTTTGAAGCTCTAAGATGGGATTGATAACACAGGCAAGAGCTGATGAAGTTCAAAGCATTAATAAGGGCGAGAAAAAATCGGGCTGGGAATTAGATGCCCTCAAGGCGGCAAAACTTACCTTGGAAGGTACAAAGCATGGAGCGCCACCAATGACGACCCGAGTCATTGGAAGCAGCCCAGAAGACATTCCTGGAGACACGGAGAGGGAATCGGGGATAGAAGCAGCTATGAAATCATTCAAGTAAGCCATGTTCGGTGCCTCAGGTCTTGGACTTACTAAGAATGACTCGCAAACAGAATTGAAAGGTACCGAAAAGCGGAAATTCGGATGACCTGGCAAATTCGAAGCTTTCTTCGACACCCGGAAGCAATCCAAGGCTAGCGACAGGAAGCCTCAAGGCACCAACAACATCACGGCACTTCTTTGACACGCCGTCTGACATAGGTCATCATTGGAAAGCAACTTGACATGCTAGAAGGAGCAAGAAAAAATTAGCTTGAAAGAAATGGCGCAGCAGACTGGGAAAACTCACCATGGACAAAGCATCCTATGCGCCCATGCCGCCAATCATGAACCGAATGATGGAGACAACTCTAAACCTCCGCCTGGTTACACAGAAGAAGATTTGAGCCTGGTAAACTGTAAGTCTAGTCAAACAAAGGTTAAAAAACGTACAGTATTGACCCCAGATCTGGGTACAGATTTATTGGAGACCAGAATGGCTGGACAAGGCTCAATTCGGAAAAATTCGGCTGAGCAAATACAGCTGGACTTACCAAAGGAAAGGTTGAATTCAATTGTGGTTGTGTATTGGCTGCTTGTGGTCCAGAGCAAGCCAAAGCGCGCCAAATGACCGAATTGGAGGTTGGTACAGGACAAGTCTAACCTGGAGACCAGACGTAAGGCAAGGAGAAGTCAGCGCATTGCGTCAATAAATACCAGAGGAATAGACGACAGAGGGTCAAAAACAAGCCCCGAGCAAACTTAACCAAACAGAGCCAGACATGTCAAACAATTCAGGTGGCAGTGCCGCCACCGCTCTTCCACCAGGCGTCCGCCGTGGCTGGCAAGCCAGCGGCGAGCACAACGCGTCTCCGCCAGAGATCTCGCCTGACTACCACAGTGCTTATTTCATGGGCACCAATGCTGTCTGTCCTGATGGGATTCACATGTCAGCTGTCAGCACTTTCGCCAGAAACATCTCGCGAGATGACCGCTCCACCGACGGGACACGCTACGACAGTGTTCTCAGGACAGTGCGAATCCATCCCCATGGACTTCACGAGCTTCTTGCTAGCAGTCGCGTCCGGTCACTTCCTTACGACCTAGCGGGTCTCGCCAAAGTGGACACCTTGGTCTTCGAGAGCTGTAGCATTGACAGGCGCTATCAGATGGGCAATGGGACCATTTCATCCAGGACATCTCGTTGTTACTGGGAATCCTTGCGATAATATTGGTGAGCTAATTAATTGTTCGGACTGGCAGGAAGGCTTACAAAAATTAGGGCGAGTCTTACAGCCAAGGCATGCAATGTACCCAGAGCTGCAGGAGTGCATAGAGATGCAGAAGGCAGCATTGAAAAGCAGACGGCGGAATTGGGACCCACCATCCAGACGACTATGTCCAACCCGTTGGACTGTTCGAATTCGATCTGACTAAGCCTCAGCGCTACCAAGAGCATCGAAAGCTGCCTAATGTACAGCTCGAAACGGACTTCGTACGACTGCATCACATCACTAAAGGTCTTCCGAAGGCGCCTCGTTATGTCGTCTGCCAAGTCGTGCCAGCTCAGATTAGAGAGAAGGAGAACTGGGATTTGGCCCAGTAATCACGCAGCCTGGTCCCAATTATGCGCAGCAATTGATCAATGAAGTCGCTAGACAGGTGGTCATGGTTTCGGACAGATCTGTTCATGAAGCGCATTTCTCGTCGACCCATGCGAGCAAACCCAGATGCACTCCGATATCTCACCCGGCTAATGAGTCCAAAGCAGCAGAAGCATTCATTGGCATCGCCACAGTCTTCACATTCCTCCATGGTATTGACGCTCTTCAGCGTCGACCCGAAAGAGCTCGAGTTACCATGCCATTAGCCCACCTCGACCTCATCATTCGTCTCAGCATGGAGCCAGTCCCCGGACGGCGAATTATAGAGCCCAATATCTTGAGCGAGAATTTCAATTTTATCTTCGCGTCCTCTATCAACTTCAGCCGATGGTAAGACAGAATGGGCTGGATTGGGTTACAGGCCGGACAAAGATGTCGAAGACGTATCAGTACCTTACCGTCTCGACCCGTCCTCCAGATTCAGCCTCACAATCGAGACCAGGTCCATACCCTCTTCATTGACAGCATGGATCATTTCGACATGCGACCCCGAAACAGCGACACCGAGCCAGACCCCATTCGTATGCATATCAATGATGCAATGGTAGATTTGCCCGTCTCTACAGCGCTATGCGAGAGGGTACCTTCAATGCGACAGAATGCCGAGGAAACAGGGAAGGCTGAATGGGAGAGATTGCCGAAATAGTTCAAGACGGGGTTAGCGCAAGAGCGACGTCCTGTATCGCGACTTACGGATACAACCCATGCGTCACAGAGGTCAATCAGTTCAACCTCGACGCTTCCGCCGGTCACGAAGTCCCAGCTGTTGACTTTGGAATTTCACAGACGTGCAACAATATGGACTATCAAATATTCCGATAACCTACTCGTTGCACGCTGTCTCTCCCGAAACGCAGTCTTGAGTCGTCCAGATCGCCATAGCAGCTGCCGAGGCCACAGCCATCGCCTCGAACAGCCACGAGGCATCGACAGCGCCCATCATTTTCCCAGCTATCGTCTCTCCAGCGCCCATCATCCAAGCTGCAAGAGAAAATGCTCTGGACGCGATTTCCCCAGGTTCTCAGCTGCAAACGGGACAGCAGCTCAGCATTCGAGCTGAGGTCACCTCGAATCCGGCATCAGCGCTCGTTAACGGTACCGAGAGAAACATACCAACGAGGACGACAGCGACTGGCACCGCGGCACCAAAGCCATCACAATCCCTGTTGAGTGAGCCAGCACAGCTTCTCTCAGCCCAGCTCGACCGCATTTCGAACATAGCGCCCGAAAGCGCTGAAACTGCGGTAAATGCCAGCGAAGGAAACCAGCCCATAGCGTCGAGGAGCTCACCTGATGTTTCGTTGATAGACCCGAGTGCTCGTAGGTATACCGAACCAGGAAGAGATCCTGGAAGCAAGAAGATTCGGACAGACAATAGAGGTGAGTTTAAAAATTATTTTATTTCGATTAATTCGTCTAAAAACGCAATAGGAATCCAGGTTCCTTCGGAAACCTTGCCAGAACAACGCCCCAGAGCAAACTCGCTTCCAAATCCATTCGAACGTCTCTCCCTCGAGGATGCACCCACTATTACGCCCAACGTCGACTTGGATATTCGTCCGAACCAGCAGAACAGCGCTAGCGAGCCCTATGAGCTTGAAGAAGGAGAAATAAGAGAAGACGAAGAGATGGCATATTGGGATGGGATTACGGGACCACAAAGCAGCGGCGAGAATTCGTCTATGCAAGGAACAGCACCTGCAAGCCGGACTGGTAAGTCACGTCAAAAATTTAGTTCCTCCTGTTTTTCATGCAGCGGTGCAGCTTCCGAACGAAGACGAGACTTCAGCGGTGATTCGTCTGGCGGCGACGAGCCTCGATTCATTGCCACGAACCCAGTGCCTGTCCCCACAATATACAACAATTTACCGCCGCCCGGTCTTCCCCCTCTACCTGCACCAAGACCTGTCGCTCAGGTTCATGCTGTCTTTACCGACCTCCAGCGCTCACCATTGCCGCCGAACCCAGCACCCGACATTCCTTGACAAAAACGGAAACGACTAGAGGATATCGACAGAGCAAGAGCTGTTGCGCCAAGCTCATCAACGAGCAAAAACCTTGTTCTCGGAGCCATCGCTAATATCGGTGGGAGCACAGCATCGGGATCGCAAGTCGTCATTGACGACGTCGCTATGGCAAATGCACAGGATTTTTGGAGCTCGAGGCAGACAACCAGACACCCCTTCCTCGACGAGCTCCAAAGCGTCAAAAAATCCCAGCATTACCTACAACCCGTCTCACTCGAGCACAAAAGAGACGGCAAGCTTAGGACCTACCAGCGTCCAAGGCACCGGCTCGACATCGTGGACGACGACAGCGACGCAGGCGGAGACGAGCTCAGTACGGAGGAGACAAGGGAATCAACCAGAAAGAGAAGTGAACCGTTAGAAAGGAATTTTACGGCCGATGCGGCGAGTGGAAGCATATCAGAACGTGAGTATTATGTGGAAAATCTTGCGAGTTGGATATCTGACCTAAATCTTGCAGTGGAGCTCATGGGACAGTCAAATGAAGCAGCTAGCAGCCGTTTGAGCAGCAAAGCGACGTCACCACCAGAATTGACCGTCGAGGAGGATATGGACACCTCGTCGGATGACTATTCCGGACAGTATCGGAACCCAGCAGCCGATTACGAGGCTCGAGACAAGCCACGACCTTTGCTCAATGCCGAGTCCCAGCAGAAAATCGTCATGCGAGGCTACTACACGCTGGCCCAGATGTACCATTTCTGGGTGCTGTACAACAGCAAAGTTTCTTTTCCGGACAGCAAAGCGACACCGGAAAAACTCGAGCAAGCCGAGTTCATTCAGATTCCTTCGGCAACTCGCGATCTGTTTGGCTATCGGGACAGTGGGAAATTTGCTGTAGACGAGACAACAAATTCATTGGGCGAGTACGATGTCCAATTATTCAACCCTGACTTTGTGCCAGGTCCCGACCACCCTCTGTACCGCACTGAGGAAGTTCGTCGACTGGTGCTTATCAAGCGCTCGACGCTTTCGGAATACCCGCCGCCGCTCCAAGATTACCGTCAGCGCATCAGACGAGAAGAAATGCAGAGCGGACTCATTGCCGAATTTGGAGAACGAGCGCTCGAAGCATGCCAAAACATTCAGCAAGGCATGCAGCAAATTCGACCGTCAGTCGGGGACTATTGGATGCTCGATGGCATTCGAAAGGATCATCAGGCTGAACATGCGAAGGACAGAGAGAGATTCAACAGGTACCAGGATGCAGGGTGGGGAGAGAGTATTGTGGCGCTCGGTGAGCTCCCACAAGTCAACTCGACGAACGTGTACGAACTTCCACCAGCGTCTACCCATGAGATGCTGGAATATGTCGTACCAGTCAACCGGGACATAGCCGAAGCAGTACACGAGGGAGACGAGCAAGAAGAGGAGCGACTGGAGAGAGTCAACGATCCATTGCGACTCTTCCGCCAGCTCTCAGCGTCACCTACCAAGTTTCAGCAGACACCTTTTGCTTATTGGTTGACACCTTTGCGCCAGCTCCGCGGAGATATCGAAATTTTAGTCCAAAATCTCGTCGCCATCATGAGACTTTCGCCAGTACGACAGGTCGTTAACCATATTCCCGAGGATCATGCCACCAAACATTTCTTCCGATATCACTGTGCCTTCCTCCGACTCATCAAAAAGGGAGCCTTAGTATCCCTGCAAGGCTTCAACATCGAATGTTTGCATTCCCAGGCTCCAGTTTCACGCTATACAGTCCAGCCTGTTGCCAAGAATCATCCGAGGAATCCTCTTCTGCTCGAAGAAGAGGATGAGTTCTTTTTTCATTGTGCCGCAATACTCGAGCATTTTGGCATGTTTCAGTTGGTGAACTCCATTCAGCAGGTTCGGGGTACTCATCTTTGGCGGCCCAAAGACGTTCGTGCACTCCTTCGTCATGGCTACTTGGACTCGCTTGACTATTTTGACCACTTTGGTCAGCGGGGATGGGTCCGAGAGAGTGTCGAAAGGAGTTAAAGGCTTTACGACTGGCATCAAATTCTTCGGTAAGCAATTGTTGGGTCTCGGAATTGCCTTGACAACCTTTCTCATGATTTTCAGTCATGTATATATTCGATTATCGTCCATCACCATCTTGCAGGCAGCACAAATGTGCTCCCATTCGGTAAGATTTCTCACTTCAGCTACAGAACATGTTACTAACTTCTGGATTAGTATTCTATTCATTCCAGAAGGGTGTTCCAGAGCTGCAGGAATCTTGTCGGAAGGAGAGATTATGCGTGACCACTGTTATTCACATCAATTTACTATTCTCAGCGGTACCATTGCAGTTTACATACTAGTATTCAAAATTGCAACCAAGTTTTTAGTATCACAATATCTTCAGATGGGAAAGGAACAGAGCTTGAGAAAGGGTAAGTCTGAGATGCTTCCTACTGGAGAGGACTTGTGCAAAACAGAGGTGAACCTTGTGACAGTACAGTCACAATCACAAAGTCGGGCCAGGAATCCATTATGGGACGTGTTCATGCGTAAACGGCTTGATGTAAGGGCAGCCAAGGTAAGAAGAGATTTAAAAGTTCCCTGCGAACAGGAGAACCCAGTAGAAGAAGAAATGGAGTCGCAGAGTAATGAGAAAGAGGCCACAGAAATAATGTTTCCAGCAATTTCTGCAGCTGAACCAAGATATTTCTCAATTGACAATTATCAATTTGAGGAGGGAGACATTGTGATATGTCCTACAGGAGACATAAAGGAGAAACCAAAGCCTGTTGAACGACTCGAGGCTTATGGAGCTTATAAGAAAGTGGCAAAGCAAGCTATACCTGTATCAGGGACCTTTCCCGAGGAAGCTAGAGTTCGACAAACGATACCTGGTGATCCAATGAAGTCCTTGGAGCCTCTTCCTGTCTTCCCACCTGATTTCGTACCCACAGAACGACTCACAGATGAAAGAATGAATGAGCTAAATGTCAACAAAGACAATTTCCTCTGGCCTGAAGAGGAAAAGTTGTTCAAACACATTCTTAAAGTCAATGAACAGACATTACCATATGAGGAAAAGGATCGTGGGACCCTGAAACGATCCTATTTTTCTGATTATATTATGCCAACGATTCCCCACATACCATGGGAATATCAACAAATTCCCATACCACCAGGTATCGCATCAAAAGTCATTGCTCTGCTAAAAAGCAAAATACAGGCTGGTGTATATGAACCAAGTCAGTCATCGTATCGCTGCAGATGGTTTTGCGTAGTCAAGAAAAGCGGTGACCTGAGAATTATTCATGACTTACAACCTTTAAACCGTGTTTCTATTCGTGATGCGGGAGGATTACCTCGTATGGAAGAATTTGTCGAGCAATATGTTGGGATGGTATGTTGTACCATGTTTGATCTCTTCTGGGGATTTGATGGTCGCATGGTAGATGCCAAATCACGAGACCTGACTGCTTTCTATACGCCACTGGGACTCCTGCGATTAACCGCATTACCAATGGGTTATACTAACTCACCAGCTGAATTTCAACACTGCATGAGTTTCGTACTGCAGGATGAAATTCCAGAAATTGCAAATATATTCATTGATGACCTTCCAGTTAAGGGACCACGCACTTGGTATCCTGACAAAAATGGAAATCCGGAATTACATCCAGAAAATAGAGGCATCAGGAGATCAATTTGGGAGCATGCTAAAAATGTCAATCAGGTGATGCACAAGATCAAGTGCTGTGGCGCAACGTTTTCACCAAAGAAAACTGAGATATGTCGTGCTGAAGCAATTATTGTGGGGCATAAATGCACTTACGAAGGTCGTTTCCCTGAAGACAAGCGAATTGAGAAAATAATTACGTGGCCCCAACCGACCACCACGACAGAGCTCAGAGGCTTCATAGGACTATGTGGAACATTGCGGATATGGATAAAGAATTATTCTTTGACCATGAAAGCACTTACCAAATTAATAGGAAAGGAGAAGTCAATAACATGGACAGATAGTGCACAAAAGACTTTCGAGAACATGAAGGACTATGTCACGTCTGCTCCAGCCCTTCATCCCATCGATTATGAATCAGAAGAACCTGTCATCATATCCATTGACACATCGTACCTTGCTGTGGGAATGATCCTGTCCCAACGAGATGAGATGAGATGGGAAGAAAACGACCAGCACGTTATGGGTCAATCATGATAGGTGATGTGGAGAGCCGGTATTCTCAAGCAAAACTGGAGCTCTATGGACTGTTCAGAGCCCTCAGAGAATGGAGACTATACATCATTGGAGTTAAAAAGTTACAGGTGGAAGTTGACGCAAAGTACATCAAAGGCATGATCGAACAACCAGACCTGATACCTTCAGCCCCAATGAATCGATGGATCAGCGGAATTCTCCTCTTTGACTTTGAACTCATTCACGTACCCGCAACAGAGTTTAAAGGCCCTGATGGATTGTCACGACGAAGGCCAACAGAGGAAGAGATACAAGCTGAAGCTGAGCACCCATATGACGACTCTTGGCTTGACGACATTGCATTGTTCTCACAAGAAGTTGAAGGAGAGGCGTCTGAACAAAACAATGCTGTGACAGAATCGGAACCAGAAATTGAGCCAAAACAGCTTGGTAAGCATGAATCTCTTTTATGGGACATCAAAAAGTTGCTTGAGACTGAGAAAATGCCCAAAAGAAGCTTTCGTAACCAACAGGAGAGGGTATGTTTCTTGAAGAAAGCGGAACAATTCTTTGTGAAACACAAACGACTGTATAGACATCAGAAAGGAAAGATGCCTCAGCTCGTTGTACTTGACAGTTCCAAGAAGGCCACTCTTGTAGAGCGAGCGCATGACAAACTCGGCCACCGAGGGGAATTGACGGTGTACGAACTGATGAGAGCTCGCTTCTACTGGGCAAGCATGCGCAAAGATATACATCATCACATTGTGTCATGTCATGAGTGCCAGATACGATGTATGAAGAAAATGCAGCTACCACCTACAATATCGACACCGTCAACGCTCTTCGAAAAGGTGTATCTTGATATTATGTTCATGCCCGTGGCCCAAGGAAAGAAATATATTGTCGCAGCAAAGGATGACCTATCAGGGATAACAGAAGCTAGAGCTCTCAGAAGCCTGAAAGCCAGATATGTCGCCAGTTTCTTCTGGGAGCAGATCTATTGCCGATATGGAGCCATTGGACAAGTCATCACTGATAACGGAGCTGAATTCAAGGGTGGGTTTGAAATCTTGGTCCGACGCATGGGGGTACCCCAGGTCAAGATCTCGCCCTATAATAAGCATGCCAACAGAGTTGTAGAACGAGGGCATGCTATCCTGCGAGAAGCTATTGTCAAGTCGTGTGAAAAAGATGAACATGGAGGAATCAAGAAATGGCCTGAAAAATTACCGCTGGCAGTGTTTGCTGACAGAGTAACTGTAAATCAAGTAACAGGTTTTTCGCCATATTATCTCCTCCATGGTGTCGAGCCAGTTCTATCCTTGGATCTATCAGAAGCCACGTTTATGGTTGATGGATTTCGATCAGGTATGACCACATCAGAACTGCTGGAGTTACGTATTCGGCAACTTGAACGACGACCCGAAGATTTGGCACAAGCAACAAGGACTCTAAAAGAAGCTAGAATGAGATCAAAAGAGCAGTTCAACAAACGATATGCTCTGCGACTTCAAAAAGAAAAATATGAGGCAGGCGACCTGTTCTTGGTTCGTAATATCAGGTATGAATCTACCTTCATACAGCTCAAGACAGAGCCCAGATACTTGGACCATATGAAGTTGTCCGACAGACATACGGAGGAAGCTATACATTAAAGGAGTTAGATGGGACCGAAATAAGAAGCAACTTTGCTGCATTTCGGGTAATACGTTATATCAGCAGGCACGACCCAGATTTGGACCTTCTTGCAGATGAAGGGGATGAACCCGCTGATGATAAGGAAGAACCAGAGATCAAAAATCCAGAAGCAGGCTCTACAGCTTCTGAACTAGAGCAAGACGATTTAGGATGGAGCTCTGACAGCCAGTAAGGGCCTGATTGAGATCTCATACCTAAATAAACATGGTCAAAGTAACGTCATCGGAATTCTAAGCAATTCAAAGCATAAAAAGTGGAAGAGGACGCACTTTCTCCCCAACCACCATGTCGCTTTGGAACAAAAACCGCAATATTCAGCCAACTACCTTGCTCACTGGAGAAGGACCTTTCTTCCTCTTCGAGTTCGTGCCCAGTAAAAGATTGCTGGCAGTCGAGAGACATTTGGATGACAATCAGTGCAGGAAGCCCAATCGACCACCGACCTTTGCAGTCGAGAAAGCTTACTGGTGCTTGCAGCCGTATGCTAGCACAGACACCAAAGAAGGTCATTTTCCTATTCACCAAGGATTGTATCGTCGAGAACGTGGGCAGTACTTCCCCATGCTCGACGAAACAAGCTGTCCAGCAAATGTGCTTACCACAGTCATCACATACCCTCGAAACAGTGTCTGGCTGTCTACCAAGGAAGCAGCCGAACGAACTTGGAGAATCCTAAAGGAGACTGGTGAGTTTACCAATAAATATTCAACCAGGCGATTAGTAACCACAGACAAAGGAAAACGAAAGGCCAACTCAAATGACCTGGAATTGGAGGAAGTGGAGTGCAAGCCACTACCGCCACCCATGACCTTGAATCCAGGGGAATCTAGGCTCAGGAGTTTCATGGGAGATAGCACGGTAGCACTCTCACCCACAGTCTCTCGACATGAACCAAACTGTCCTTTCGCATCGTCAGGCATGTTAGTATCCAAAACCATCGACTTTCCTGCTCCATATGACATCCTTGACGTCCGCCACAAAGTCAAGGAAGGCGACTCCATCTATACACCATTGCACTATGGTAATGGAACGATTGGCGCTGTCCAGGGTTACTACCGAGGATTTCTAGTTGTCGCAGTACAACACGACAACCACCATCCTCGTGATCTGAAAGCCGATTATCCAACTCACCATTTAATCGCATGCCACATGTACAAGACAAACTCTGCACAGTGAGTTTGATGTCGTCTATCGGAAATGCGGCCACAGCCAGGAACCTTGGGATACGACCTAGCCAGCTCGCCAACCAGCCATTCCATTGTGGAAATCTGGACAGTTCTGTCCAGAACGCTGCAATGGTGGAAGCGGAATTATCCTATGTCAACAATTGCATATGACCATCAACGACGACTCGACTGCTTGTATCGCAGGCAGATGTTGTATGCAATGGTATTGCAAGATAAGACAGAGAAACTGATGCTCGAACTGGAGGCAGATGCAGAAGAAGAGTCGTGGGAGTACAATCTGTGCGACTTGAATGCTGGAAATATTTTGTGGTAGAGTGGAAACGAAATCGGCAGGCTGGAGATAGCCAAAATAATATCAATTCAGCTTCTATTTATACTCGCAACCGGAAGAACCATCAACCGCCGGGCCGTTCGGTAAACAGGAAATGTGATCACCAGATCAACGGTTAGAACATATGACCTTATCAACCAGGCCGGGGTGGGAAAAGACATGATAAGCAATGCTAAAGAGTGACAGCTGTCATGTCGGACCAAGAAACCGGGCCGGTAAATCAGAAACACCAGATAGATGAGCTAGGACAGAACTATAAATAGCAGGGGAAAATGGAGAGAAAAGAGAAATTAATGATGCTTGCGTGGGAGGACCATCGAATGCCTGACCATAGCAATCGAGCTTGCATAAGAAAGAAAAGAGATTATGCTGAAGAAAACAGAGGGAGGAAGCAAGCATCAATGATAGGATAAAAGCAGAAACCTTGACAGAACAGACTCGAATGCAAGACTATGTTTCAGTCTCTGACACATATCCAGGCGCTTTAGACCGCTATGCCAAGTGTTTCTGTGAAACAAGGATCAGTAACAAGATCAGAACCATGCAGCATGACTACCAGCATGCGTCCAAATGCCGAAGTAGTCATAAATGGCAAAGGAAACTTTAGATTGCCACAAGCAGAACCATAATCACCAGAAAAGAGATCAACCTTCTCAACACCTTTTTAGAAGGCAGCCACCACCACATGTGACTAGAATGCTATGATAGAAGTTTCGCAACAGGCTTCAGGATTCTCTCACTAGCCCAGACTTGTGTGGTAACCAGCACTTTATTTTAAGGGAGCGTAATTAAACAAAGGATAATGTAAGGGAATCGTCTAGAAATGGGTTAGGGAAGAGTGAAATGGGCTGTGACGACTCCAACCTAGTAGGGCCATACACTGGAAAGGAATAAATGAGCTAAACAACACACAACTAGCAAAAAGCTCACCCAACATAAACTGGCACTTAGATGAGTCAGAAAATGGGAATAGCCAGCTCATCTATCACAGGGCGATCCTGCGCCGAATTGTAAAAATCATGTCTATAACTGAGAGCGACAAGAGTCAGTGGAAGACTTGGATTTGAGAAGACAATGACGCACTAGTATAATTTTGTATAAAATGGAGACACCAAGTCAAGAAAAGGCCTCCAGATCGGAAAGACGAGATCTAAAAGAGAAAGAGAATTAGTGAAGAGAGGACAGAAATATCAGAATGCGATGCACCAAGAACTTGATGGAAGCCATGCCCAGACGACAACTCCCAAAGTCGCTGGACAAAGCAATCACTGAGGAGTGTCAGCCATGCTAAGGGAGATAAAGAAAGTAGGATGGGGGACTCACCTAACGAAAGACCAAGAGAACCCAGGGCATTTATACAATTACAACAGCGGGCAACCTAAACAGGCAGGGTCCTGGCCTGACAGGTTCCTGCAGGCATTAAAATGGAAGTGCACCAAGAAAGCATGGAGACGATCTAGATTGGCCACTTGGCCGAAATGCCGATCAATAGAAAACCACACATGTTGGTAGAAATCAGGATCAGAAGCCATGCATCGAATTCAGAACCATGCATAGTTCAGATTTCTGCCACAAGTTGGAAATGTTGTCGTAAAATCACCCACTAATGCAGCTGCAAACATGCTTGGAAGAAACAAGAATAGGCGAGATGTACAAACAGGAGTTCAGGCCTTCCAGAAGCTCCATTATGGCCTCAAATGCATGTCATATGTGATCTGCGAAACCTTCCAAGTCACAGAAAGAATAACAACCATCTTTGGGACGATGTCAGACAATCATTTTCACGGCACTAATCAAGTTCTTCCCCTGACTGGGGACAGTCAATTTAAAAGTTCCCTGCGAAATGTCCCGCTAAAACTTTGTTTTAGCTGAAATAGTGAATTGGGGAGGAACTAGAACGTACCGTAAAAATGACACTGTACCCAAGAGAGCGGGAACCAATGATAGTCAAGGGACGGTGACCCGAAATGAGGGATAAGAAAATTTTAAGGGGGCAGAGTCATAATGAATACTTGCCAAGCCATGGAAGCAGAGGAACCGGTAATCCGGAACCAATGGGAAGGCCAATGAGTCGGGAATGAGACAGGTGAGTCGGGAATGATCGTAGGTGGACCCGTGCGTAACTCATTCCAGAGCCGAGTATGATGCGGGACCGCAGCAGGAAGATCGATGATGGTGTCATAGTCAATCAGCCGCACCCGAAACAGCTGCCAAGGCTCACGGAGAGTCAGAACTTGGAGACAAGCACCCTGGTTCAGCTCCAATAAACTCACCTGACTAGCGCACAGCACTTGTGAACCACCCTACACCAAATATAACTGGTTTGGAGTGTTATAAAAAGTTCACAGGAAGGGATGACCCAACCTGCCGCCAAATTTAGCCAACATGGTTCATTATAAAAAGTTCATGGGACGGGATGAGCCAAAGTTTCCATATTAGGCCATTCAACTTGAGCCTGTCCTTTCAGTATACACTCTACTAAAACATTCGAGCATGAAGGAACATGGAACGACGTGTTAAAAGTACAGAATATGATAGCAAAGGGTGGTATGAACTCAACAGATCAAGTTTGACACGTCGTAAAGCGTGTATAGGGAGCCGAGATGCATCGCTAGCAGAGGGGATGGGGGAAAAGGGAAGCATGGATCACCAGAATACCCCTGGATCCACCCTGAGTAAATTAAAAATAGGACACCAGCTCAGTACCAGTTGAGACTGCAAGTTGAACCCACTTGGATGACCATTTAAGGACAGACCGTGGAACCGGGTCTCAAGTAGGAATATAGTTAAAGGTTTAATACGTGGGATTGGTCACATGTGACAGGTAGGTAGAAACAGTATATAAAGGGCCCTGTTTTTGTAGCGAAATATATCTTCTTTGTATCCCCCAAGAGAGAGGATAAAGGTTGGTCACCAGCAATATTCAAGTGAAGTAAGAACCAAAGGGTTGCTTACTCTCTTGTAGTATTGTCCAGCAGGCAGACTTACAGTAAGTCTGTTCATTGTCTCCTCATTGCCGGCCACAGTGACCAGCATTGTCTAGTCAATTCTTTCAATATTCAGCAAGACCTTCAGTATCACACTCAAGACTCAATTCTCAGCACTCTCAGTATTCAGCAAACCTCAAGTTCCGCATAATCATCTCCACACCATCGCCATTGTCATTGGAGCTGCGAGACCTACGAATCACACAATTCTTGTTCTTTCTTTAAGACTCTGTGTAACAGCAGTTGTCGTTCACTGGGTCCTGGTCGCCCTATAGTGGATAAAACGAAGGTGGAACAGGCTTTGCTTGAATCATTAGGACCCTCTAAACTCTAAGGGCAACCTCAACATCATCCAGCATAGGAAACTATAAGCTCACGCTTATTGTAACCTCTCTCATTATCGCCGGTATTATCATAGGGATCACCGAAACCCTCAGAGTCAAGATCGACGAATATCACAACCCTTACCGACGTTCTATAATTCCAATAATCTCTTCGCCCTAGACGTACAAGTGGTGAGTATCATACGACTGCTAGTTTGGATCAACATTAACTGCGAAACGGTCACTACAAGTATACCTAGCTCGACGAACAACTACAGGACCTAAGTTGCCTAAACGCACCCTGTAGGAAGTGATGTATCTTTCGGCTAACAACCAAGGTACGCGACACCGGAGTTCAACGACCGACGTCCAGGTTCTCACAGCTAAGTAATGCGATCAAGGGAGGCCTATGTCGGCCATGGCCGAGCTTCCTCATATGTTTTCTAGGCTGAACTTCCCGCTAGACTAGCCTCGTTACCAGGACCCTTGTCGAAACCCTATCGAGGTTCTTGAGATGAGGGACATGTTACAGGTCTACCGCTAGAGAATTTGAATGGCATGATGGTTGTCTTGCCAGTCTCAAAACTCTAAGTACTAGGCATGATCCCTTTCAATAAGCGGTCTCGTAGGTTGGTAAGCAACCTCTCCACGGGAGAAGTCTTTGATAAGGGGGCGAACCTCTCGGTCTCGAGCCTGGGGACACGGCCAATGCCAATGGCTTGGAAGCGCAATCAAAAAACGTCACATCAATGTGATGGAGCGATGGGAATCTGAAGCTTACCGATTCTCGTTACGTCATCTCATTTCGCTTGCTTCATTGCAGCGTCCCCCAACCACAGATTGCCCCTTCATTTTGTAGTATAATCATAATTGTAATCTGAATGCCTTTTGCTCCGTCAACGCTGCGATAGAGCTATGCAAAAAAAGATTCACGTCACGATCGGACAAATGAGTTCATCGACATTGACTTCATGAATGCAGGCAAGATCAGATTTGATCTTCTATGGGCTCTCTTCCCTCACAGAGGCCTCGTCTACTCCTACGATAGCATGGTCGGGCAGCATGCCATCTATCGAGTTCTCTCGACAGAAACAATTGAAGACGAACAAAAGAAACTATGGTTCGTTCTCAATTGTCATGTCCTCAAACACGATGGCATGCATTTTGGACTTTCCATCGTGAAGCTTGACATAGAACAATTCACTGGTCTTGTGCAGATTCGCAATCTCACAGTTTATCCTCTCGACCTGCATCCTGACAAGGATATCCTCTATCAAGATGCCGTTGCACTGGGGAGGAAGATTGCGAACATGGGATCACATGTTTGCTATGAGTATTCCTCTCATGCCATACGCGACCAACAATTCCAAAGCCCCAGATACCGTATGGTACATGATCGACGGGATGACCGCATCGAGCGGTTTTACGTGAGTCTTTGTCGACGTATCTATTTTCCTTGAAGCTGAAGATCACTTTCCTTTAGAGCTCCTCCCGGGTCATGATCAGTCCCTCCGCTTTCAGGCGCTATTTGCCCGACAGTGCTTACAACCCCTGTGTTTTCCGAGCTCTCGATGCATCAGAAGTCATCGAAGACGATTACGCTATCATTTGCCCGATTATGCTTGGCTTTTCACTGGGAATGAAATGTTGGGGTAAGATGTTTTGGACCTTTTCGCTCTCCTCTTCTGCCTATAATAATGGAATTCCTTAGGCGGTTTCGCAATGAGTCATCTCCGGGAGGTGGAATGGAATGATTCAGCTTTTGATTCACTTGTTCTGGGCGAGAAACAGAAAAAGCTCATCCGTGGTCTGGTCTTCCAACACAGTCTCCCCGAAAACGACCTCTTCGACAATGTTATCAAGAACAAGGGTCATGGTCTCATAGGCCTCCTTGCTGGCACTCCTGGCTGCGGAAAAACCCTCACAGCAGAAGCAGTCGCCGAAATTGCTTGACGACCTCTTTA
Source organism: Mycena floridula (assembly GCA_029320655.1). Lineage (NCBI taxonomy): Eukaryota > Fungi > Basidiomycota > Agaricomycetes > Agaricales > Mycenaceae > Mycena > Mycena floridula. The sequence continues at coordinate 964,472 of JARIHS010000036.1, read as the reverse complement.
CAGCATCAGTACAGGGGAGCTCGGTGTTGATCCTTCCCATATCGAAGAAAACCTCATTCGAGCGCTTGAACTAGCACATATGTGGAACACCGTCATTCTGATAGATGAAGCGGAGGTCTTCTTGCACCAGCGTATTCCAGCAGAACTACAGAGGAACGCCGCGGTGGCTATCTTCCTGCGTCAGTTGGAATATTACCAAGGGATGATGATTCTCACCACTAATATGGTCGAAGCGTGCGATGTTGCCCTTGAAAGTAAGTTGATGAAAAATTCCTGAAGCCTCAGCTCATACCGCTGCAGGTCGAATTCACTTTCTTGTACATTACCCCGAGCTCGATACAGCTGCACGTTACGAGTCCCACTTGTGGGCTCGTTTGTTGGGAGTGAGCTATTTTGTGGGTACACCCATCAAAGAGCCCAATGCGGATATTCACATGACCTGTTTCACACAGGCACGGATTTCGCCGTATAAGTCATATTGGTGAGCCATTTCTGGGGGTTGTATCTGGGTAATCTCATGCCATAGCAGTGCATTGCACCTGTCTCCTCACTCTAGTGTTCCTTGAATAATAATGCATTCAATCATCACTGAGCTTCTTACAGTTCATCCAAGACATACTGTATGTCCTAGTGCACATGTACTGACACAAAAATCCACTCCACTCGCTGGACTTTATCTCGAGACTAGCGCCTGGGCGTTTACAATCCAAATAAGGTGTTGTTTGATGGCTGATGGCAACAGTGTTGCATCCGAGGTTCCTCCGTTTGATTGTGTCTGTGATATATAGATTGTGAATCAAAGTTGAAAAGAAGGGATTGGGGACTCGTGAATGCCGCCAGAGGATGGCCTCTAACCCACTGGTCGAAAGATTTGGGCCATGTTCGCAAGTAGGGCTGCCCTTACTATCTCAGACCATGAGCTTGAGAGATTGGCCGCGTACGCAATGAATGGGCGGCAGGTTAGTCTCGAAACCTTCTCTCAGCAGGTTTGCAGTGCTGAGATCCGAGCAGATCAAAAATGTGTTTCGCAGCGCGCAGACATTGTCTCTGTCCAATGGCTCAGGGAAGCTCAGCTTGGATGATGTACAGATCGTCATAGGAGTTCTTCAGGACTGGAAGGAGGGGGCTGCAGCGAAGACGAACCGTGTCCATTAAATCCTTGTGAATGGATTTTCATAGATTTACTATGTACATACACTTTGAAAATATTTAGATACATATTAGGGATTATATTTTGATGTAACTGAAAGACGAGCCTGAGCCGATCTGCCAAAAGGTCAGTGTTGGAAAAAAATGGGAAAGCGAGGCGATAAGAAACCCTGTACTGAATTTTGAGGGATCTGCATCAAGCCTCTGGGTCTTGTCTCTCCTCTCCAAGTGCCAAATGTGAGCCCACATTTTGTCACATAAAAACAGTGCTGGGTGCTGGAAACAATTGGGAAATATTCTCCGGCCGTTGCTGTGTCAGTGGGAAAGCGGCCATGTGGACTTCCCCATCGGGATCTTTGATGGCGGTCGCTTGAAAAACGGCCCCCCAACAAACGAGGCCATAAACGGATTTGTAACATGGCAGCTCTCTGTATCCTTCTCTTGCGATGACCTCATGCTATCACATCATGTCCAGAAAATCACTCACTCCCAACAAACGAGCCCCATAAATGGGGACTCGTAATCTGCTTTACATCTTTGAAGGATATACTCCTTTATTGCAAACTCTACACCTCTGGGACTGTCTCGCTGATTCAGTGGGCCCAGCTTCGACCGCATTGCGCATGGATATGTTTGAGTTTGCTTCCAACCTGAAAACTCTGTTTGGACATCCCAATGCGCTATCAAACTCCAAACTCCCTTTCTCCCAAATCACAGCTTTCAAATCGACATATGATTTTCCGTGTCACTTGTATCCCAATATGCTAGTGCTCATGCTGAATATTGAGAAGCTCACAATGATATGCAGTGATCCAGACGACATTGATGATTCAATATCCGGATACAATCCAGCTCCCTCATCTTTGACATGGTGTCCTTAACCGTGGCGATCAGCAAGACCCCCACTGTAACAGTGATAGTGTCCTGCTCTGTAGATTACACCTTCCAGCGCTCCAGGACCTGGGGTCACAATATACCAGTCCATGACAGAACTCCGAAGCTTAATTGAGCGCTCCCAATGTCCTTTGGTGAGATTATCGCTTCGAGCCCATGACATTGATGAAGAGGAAGACTTTGTCGACATCCTTCATCAGCAAAACTGACCAAACCTTATAAGGGTTTCCAGTCAGTTCCAACCCTGTGGAAATGTTGGGAGCTGTTGCAAGGCTGTTGCATAGTCCGGTGACCGACTCTCTATGAGCGGCAAGCCTCTCAATAGAGAGTCCGGTGTCACGGCAACTGCCGTGGCGGGTTGGCTTTTGCGTAATAATGGTGAGTCACCTTCGGCGCATGAGAATTTTGATGATGACACAGTCGTCATGACATGGCGGCGTCATCGACAAGATGCAGCGTCATTCAGTACAGAAGGGCATCAATATGAAGAACATTCAAGGTTAAAGACTTATAGAATGTGATAATGAGCTCAAATATAGAATATGGGCCCATTTGAGACAAAATAACCCATATTGTTCTGCAACCTATATGCCGGCAATCCAAGGCCATGGCGGTAGCCAAATCAATTTAGAATAGTATACACATCATTTATGAGCTCCTTGATGCTTTATCTTTGCCCTGAACCCATTCGCTGGGCTTGCTTTACAAGCTGAAATGTTGCTGTGTCAGAATCATCGTGTCATCAGAAAATTCCCATTGGCCAGCCATGAGTCATATCGATCACGCCAAAGGCAACCTGCCACGGCAGTTGCCGTGATCCCAGCCTCTCTGATGAGAGGTTTGCCTCTTGCTGCGTCAGAGAGGCTGGTTACGAGCCTAGCTGTTGCAGGGGTGTTGGAATAGTTTCATCTCATTCCATCTACCCAGGATAATCCTGAGAGTCTGGGATCATTCCAGGTAGTCAGAAGGTAGTTGGAATATCATTGGAAGGCATTGGAATCCTTGCAATCAGAATATAAGGGGGTTGGAAGGGACACTGGAATTTAATTCAAAGTTAGTGCTGGTTTTGAGAATAAAAACACTCAAAAAGACCACCTATGATGAGTGATAATGTGCAATGCGCTACGGAAGCAATTGCGCTGATGATGCACGACTGCGGCATATGAGGAGCGAGGCAGCTGTACTGTCAAAGCGCTCATGGTGCAGGGGTCTAATGCGTCATGTTAGTTGACTTAGACCTCCGCACGCCAAAGGTCTCAACTTTGACTCCCGCTGTTGCCAATTTCAGAATGCCGTGTTGGCTGCTCTACTTAATGATTTAGTGATGTCTCTTTTGTTGCCTTTCTTGACCTGGCCATTGATTGCAATGGTTGGAATACTTGGAAGCCGTTGGAATGTCTGGAAGAATTCTGGGTATTGGAATTATTCCAGACCCTTCCAACCACATTGGCTGTTTCACCAACCGCTGCAACCCCATGGGATCATAGCCAACAATACAATGAGTTCCAGAGCATATAAGGGGATTAAAATGTATGGTCAATTTTGCTGATGTTGACCACCTCCCTTCATTGACCTCATTCAAATTGAGCTGCTCTGATGCTCAGTTCGCGACCAAAATCATCCAAACATTGATCCAGAATCCTTCTATCACACCACGCTCAGATCAGCACATTCCTTGTTGTTAGTGGTCGAAGGGGCAGCTTAGCAACTTGTTCCTAGCATTCTGACGCTTCATGACAAAGCGTGAATAATCGATTACGAATCCCCTTTAGGGTTCGTTCGTTGGGTGTGAGCAGATTTGTGGAAAGCCGATACGGGGAACCCAATAGGGCAAGTTCGGCGCCGAACTTCGGCCACTCATTGCTCGCGCAGATCCGTTCCGCTAAGGGGCCAGGGCTGCTCACAGGTTCGAGCCCCACTCTCCCCGACTAATGTTTTTTCTCCAACTCCATATCCCTCCCGTAATATGCCTCACAACTAATCTCCTGGCACAATTTACCTTCAAATTCATTCATAATGTTGAGTCCGAGTTCTGCTGGCCTCCCAATGGGGGCCACTCGAGATTCAACATGTCATGTGATGGGAATCAATCACAGGCAGGTTGAAGCTCGGCAGCTGCGCCAGCGCTTCTTGCCATTGATGACCACAATGCTTTCAACAACGTCTCTCCGCAGCTTCGCGCTATTTCTCCTCAATTTTCTCTGCATCCTTTACCTTGCTGGCACCTTGAATTCCCCTTATTCGGCATCTTGTAGCTCCGACGGTCTTCCCCGCCATTTTCCCGTGCTTCCAGCCGTCAATCGGTCGTGCCTGGCCAACTCTGAATCTTTGAGCTTTCAAAGCTCTGTATTCATTCATCAAAGGTAAGCATACATCTCCAATTTTCCTTCCATCTCCTTTGGCTTGCTTGGCACCCGTGGATTTCCTGATGATTCCATGTCAGTCATGGCCAATTTTCTGTCGGAGATCTCTTGGCTTTTCCACTGCCTGCTTGTGTTCTATGCCTTGTTTCTGCTGTTTCTCCATAGCATGCGCTCGTTGTGGGCCCTCTTGTGATGCTTTTCTCTGCTCGATTGGGCTGTGGTGTATGACGTTTCAGGTGCACTTTTAATCATTGCGCGCGCTTTTGATATGCGCGCGCGCGCCCGCAGAAAGGTTGTTGAATTGGTATGTTTCATGGCTTTGACAGATCTACTGGGTTCATGCATGTTGACCATGGCTGAAAATGACCTTTGCTCCCCGTCAGTACCGCTGTTGAGACGGATCGGTCGGAAACTCGGAGCCGCCTCATATTCCCACAGCCACGGGTCACCTCGGGTTTCCGCTTCTGGTAACAATGTGGGAATGGGCAAAAGGATTTCAAAGAAGCTTTCAAACATTGTGTTTATTATCCCGCCTTTTTGAACTCAATGTGGCACTGTCACATAGGGTCACAACTTCGGATCAAGAAGTCCGATGTGGTATGTCTCGTTTCCGTTCTCTGTCAACCTCGACTGTTTTATGGATACACTTGTCTCATCACAGAGAACATACAGGTATTGGAGAATCTATAGGTCTATGGACTCCATAGACTCCACGTGATAGTCCATTATATAAGCGATCAATATTAGATAATGGCTATGTGTCATATCACGCAATCACATTCTGTCATCACCGTGCTTGCTCCTGACAGTCTTGTTCGCGTTCAATGACACGCCCATTCCTCAGTGCTATGGCAAAACCTTCTCTTTGACCAGAAACCTTCCCATAATCCCGAAACCATACCTCAAGATCTTCCTCAGAATGTGCTTTCCTTTCTGTCTTCCACCATGAATCTATCTTCAGAACACATCCATTATTTATGGGATGCCTTTTGCATCACCATCTGGACCCAGGACAGAGAACCATTGTCCGAAGGAACAGGCTGCTCTGGATAGAGCCCGTTTCCATGAGAATCCAGAAAGCGAGCTCAGTAAGCATCCGGAAATCCTGATATTCATGTCTAATCTGAAAGCAGTGGTGAATGCATTATATCCTCCAGTGCATTTCTGTGTCCATGCAGACTGTCCAAGCAAAACTTGTCTTCTCCGGGTCAAGTCTGGATCTTCTCAACGTCGAAAAATTGTACTTTTTACTCTTTCCGATGGTGCCGTCGCCACATATCATGTCAAACTAGTCTGCAGAGGTCGGTACATTCTGTCATCAAGCTATGGCTACCCATGGTCTAATTCTTTTGTTCAGACTGTAATACTAGCTATCATCACAATTTCTAGGTGCCGGGTATTCTCAAATCCGTCAAATTGTGTACCGGGCCAGGGCATATATTCATAAGGGTCATACATAATGGAAAGGCGTGAAGGCGTTGGTGTTGTGAAAGGCGTCGCAAAAGGATTCAAGGAATGACTAGAGAAGAAATGAACCTGCTGACCAAGAGCCAGCGCAGTCAGCAGCGAATACAGGCGGCCGTCGGGCCGTCAAATTATTTAAATGTCAGATGGCACGTGCTATCTATGGACTCCATGGACCCCTGGACTGTCCGAAACCTGAAATCTCTGTCATCACATACTATAGTTTCCATTACTATCTTACTTGTTTCATGACTTTGAACTGGTATCTCTCCAGAGTATGCTTCAGATACATTTTGATATAAATGGTCAGCTAGTTTCAGTCGGAGTACTTGGTTCAAGCAACACTGTTGACTTAACTTTGATTTGTTCTCTCTGCTCACACATCTTGATGCTGGAACTAAAGCCAAGCTACATTATATCTGTTCAACCAGTCTCAGGTCTGTTGTAAGTATAATCAAGATGCCCTTGATTGAAGCATGAATTAGACAAAACTCCTGTACTCTATGGAAAGAAAGGGGTCCATCAGTAAGAGGGTAGTAGTAGTATTAGTAGTAGTAGTAGTAGTAGTAATACGGAATGTGAAAGGACCGGTGACTATGAATATTAATGAGACCGTAAATTATTGCTTTTCCTCCTTTTTCTCCAAAAGATTCTTTGTGTCAATTTCGTATTGCTCATCCCAGGGACTGATGAGCTTGGAACTTGACCATGGCTTGAGCCACCATGGACTGGGCTCTGGTGGAACAAATCGCGGGGGTGCAGAAACCCTTGGAACTTCAAAATCTGATGGATCTGGCAAGAATACTAGAAGAATATATTAGATTGGGGTTAAAATTAAAACGACTAGATTTCAACATACAAGCTTCTCCAGAACTGTGGCATTCAATTTCGGAAAGTGGCATAGAGTGACTACCGACTCGGGGCTGGTGACAATATCACATGATGTAACTGGCAACCAATTTAGAGTTCAGATCTGAATACTTTCACCATCATTCATGCTCGACTCGACTCTTCTTCTGAAAAAGAAGATAGAATTCAATAATAAGTTACATTCTGTGTCAGTTGACTCGCGCGCGCGCGCATATCAAAAGCGCGCGCAATGATTAAAAGTACATCTGAAACTATGACGTTTCAGGTGCACTTTTAATCATTGCGCGCGCTTTTGATATGCGCGCGCGCGCCCTCAGAAAGGTTGTTGAATTGGTATGTTTCATGGCTTTGACAGACCTACTGTGTTCATGCATGTTGGCCATGGCTGAAAATGACCTTTGCTCCCCGTCAGTACCGCTGTTGAGACGGATCGGTCGGAAACTCGGAGCCGCCTCATATTCCCACAGCCACGGGTCATCTCGGGTTTCCGCTTCCGGTAACAATGTGGGAATGGGCAAAAGGATTTCAAAGGAGCTTTCAAGCATTGTGTTTATTATCCCGCCTTTTTGAACGCAATGTGGCACTGTCACATAGGGTCACAACTTCGGATCAAGAAGTCCGATGTGGTATGTCTCGTTTCCGTTCTCTGTCAACCTAGACTGTTTTATGGATACATTGTCTCATCACATACTATAGTTTCCATTACTATCTTACTTGTTTCATGACTTTGAACTGGTATCTCTCCAGAGTATGCTTCAGATACATTTTGATATAAATGGTCAGCTAGTTTCAGTCGGAGTACTTGGTTCAAGCAACACTGTTGACTTAACTTTGATTTGTTCTCTCTGCTCACACATCTTGATGCTGGAACTAAAGCCAAGCTGCATTATATCTGTTCAACCAGTCTCAGGTCTGTTGTAAGTATAATCAAGATGCCCTTGATTGAAGCATGAATTAGACAAAACTCCTGTACTCTATGGAAAGAAAGGGGTCTATCAGTAAGAGGGTAGTAGTAGTAGTAGTAGTAGTAGTAATACGGAATGTGAAAGGACCGGTGACTATGAGTATTAATGAGACTGTAAATTATTACTTTTCCTCCTTTTTCTCCAAAAGATTCTTTGTGTCAATTTTGTATCGCTCATCCCAGGGACTGATGAGCTTGGAACTTGACCATGGCTTGAGCCACCATGGACTGGGCTCTGGTGGAACAAATCGCGGGGGTGCAGAAACCCTTGGAACTTCAAAATCTGATGGATCTGGCAAGAATACTAGAAGAATATATTAGATTGGGGTTAAAATTAAAATGACTAGATTTCAACATACAAGCTTCTCCAGAACTGTGGTGCGCTGCATTTTCCTGTGAATAAGGAGTGCAGTAAGATGGATCCATACTCACAATTGGTCCGTTGCCTTTTGTGAACTGGTTGCTCAATGATGTCAGATTCATCGTCCATGGAAAGCTCTGATCGCCTGCGCTTCTTGGCATTGGCACGAGATCTGGTCTGAAGACCTGACTCAATTGGCCTGACATCTATTGACCAGCTCAGATATGACAGACAAAGATATTGAAAATAAGATACGAACCTTTAGTAGCCACATAGTCGGATAAATGAGACTCGGAATCAGGCGAATCTGAGTCCTCTGCCGAGACCTGGACCATTTCAGAACCACTAGCTTTGTCTTCACCATCATTCAAAGACCATGATGCATAAGTGTTTTGAGCAATCCCTGTCCGAAATGCTATTCAAACCAGATTCAGCCAGAATGAAATGAGACCGGAAGACAGAGAACACACCGATGTAGATATTTGATGATGCAGGACCCGACTTTTGGGGGCCTTTATGACGAAAAAGATCATGACCATTAGGTTGATCAACTGGCACAACCTCCAGCAGGTTCCGCTTCTTGGAAAGCAGAGCCCAAAAGGCCTGAGGCTTCTTCCCAGCAACAACCGTAGCATTAGTGTGACCATGAACCATCGGAACCGGTAAAAGGTCAGTCAGCCACTCTTGAACATCTGCATGAGTAAATGACTGATTGAATGGTCGGACATCTTGGAGAACAGCACACTGATGCGCAGCCAGATGGTCGAGTCTGATACCAGTGGGTAGAGTGTCATCCGCGAGTTGAAGCCGTTTCTGATGGATGCTGAGTTGTTATATGCATTGATAATGCCACAAAAGCTCACGTTAATGGCACTAGTGACCAGCACAACACTATTGAGGTTTACTGGCTTCTCGCTGGACATGGTAGCGGGTATCTTTGGCTTTGAACTCGAAGATTCCTAAAGTTGCATCAGTAAAAAACTGTTCATAAAGTGGTTTACGACGTACCTTAGGTTTGGAGGATCCTGTCCTGTATCCTTCCAAGGCACTGGAACGGGCATCATCAAAGGATATAGCCTCAGAAGCCTTGTTTGATTTGGAATGGGATGAATCAAGTGATGATGCATACTTGTGGAATATTGTTGTGACACTATCCTTGCCGACAGGTGGTGGAGCTTTTTCAGAAGGTACTACAATGTCTTGAGTTGAAGGAATGAAGGCAGAAACGGTCGGAGCTGGCCGACGACGTTTCTTGTGCTTGCTAGGACCGTGGCCACATTCACGGCAAATAAAAGGAATGGAAAGATTGTCGGGGGGTGGATAGAAACCTTCGCAGTCACAGTCTTTTTTCCCGCTCTCAGTAAGACCAGTACACTCCACAGAGTCGTTATCGGACTCCATAGTGAACGGAATGAATGGAGGAGTGTGGCGCTGGACTAGAAACTACTCGGAGAAGAAGAAGAAGAGATCTCAAGTATTTCCTGAAAGTTTCAACCCTTTATATGTTTCATACATGGTCCGTGCGCAGCTATTCAGGGCTGGCTCAAAGTTGATATTAGCTGATGTATTTGAGACATAGAGCATTGATGGCATAAAACGGCGTAAAAACTAGATTTAATTTGATTCAAAGTGTGATAAAAGACTCAATGCTTGAACCCAGTACTCGGCTCGAGCCAACCAGATGGGCTCAGCCAAAGACAGCACAACCGGCTTGTTTCGGCGTCCAACAGCAAGCAACTCTATATCCGGGTACCCGTCCTCATCCCATTCTCCTGGCAAGACTCCATAACCTGAAGGAATGACCTTCTTCTCTATCACCTCGGCTAGAGCACTGAAGAAAGTGTCTTCATGCTGTGGAGAATTGAGAAAAGGATTAGCATGACGAGGAACCTTTACTGCCTCATGCTTGATATGAGGCTCTTGGTCCTTGGATATTCTGTCGGAAATATCCTCGACCTCTTGCCTTTCATCATTGGCATTACCTGCACCAGTCTCTCCTGTTTCTCGTCGGACCCTGCCATCAACACCGTAATATTTCTTGATGGTATCAGGATGAACATTATCACAATCATCGTGATAACGCCCAAACCGTGTCTGCCCAAGAAATTGCATATCCTTCAAACATAAATGAGCGTGAAGAGAAGGAGAGTGAGGATACAACACACATTTGGACTCCTATCATGTCCTTCTCCAGCAATGGGATGGGAGTTCCATACTTCTTGGAATTCAGAGGCATCATCGTTGATCTGGTCGAGGAAAAGAACATGAATGAGCCAGAGATGATGTGGTTTCTTGACATTCAGATGATGAAGACGTTCCAAACGATTGAAAAAAGCTCGCCATCTTCGGACAAATTGAGTGCCGACTTCAACCCACAGACGCTCGATCCTTGTGTTTCGCGTAGATCTATTTGTCAACATATAACAATTCAACAATCGACAGGAAAGACATGACTTACGATCCCCAGAGAAACGAACCTCGGTTTGGGCCATTCCGCATAACCATATAGATTGAGACTGCAATGTTCTCAGCACCGCGGTCACCGCGCATACGAGATGGCATCCCATGCTTCTTGATAGCATCTAGGAAGAGATCAAGCACAGTAACAGCTCTATTATCTGTACTAGCTTTTATACCAGTAACCTAGATACAATATTGTAAGCTTGGATGAGACATTGAGGAACCGACTGACCTTCCGACTGTACCCATCAATAAATCCATGGATGACAATCCCCCATCGGATAAGTTTATGATGACCATCCAGATGCCACAGACTGTTGGGCCGTTTCACGGAGTATTTCCGCCTACGGATTCCACGGTGATCCCGCAATGCTCGCCCAACATTGTCCACTCGACGCAATGAGTGCATAACACGCTTGCGTTGGACCCGATGACCATGGTTACGTAGAAACCCGATCAGATATCGCAGTCCAGACTCGGGCTTTCGAGTCTTGAAGACCTTAGTCAGAATATCTAGATCAGCATTCGTGAGATTCGAGTATTGTTGGGAAACACCGTTCCGCTTCATATAGCGTGAAAGTGTGTTTCGATGGACACCGATAAGCCGGGCAAGCTCTTGCTTCTTGAAGACCCGATGGTCGGCTGTAGCTTCGCGAAGAAATTCCATATTAATGATCTTTTCTGGACGCCCACGTTTTCCTGTATGCAGGGTCTCAAGAAGCACCGGTACGACAATTTCTTCATCGTCCCTGCAAAATTTGACGTGAACCAATGATAATTCAATAGAATGAGAGACAATTTACCGGCCCGCAGCAAGCTCTCGAGCCTCATGAAGCTGCGCAACAGTGTCACCAAGGATCCTGGCACACCTATGCAGCCATTGCTCAGTCAAGTCCTCCGGATCTTCCAGGATATCTTGTTCGAGTGCCTCGAGGAGAGGCAGTGCATCAGATGATAAGGCATCAATATGGAAAGCGACTTGCAAGGGATCAGAGTCCTCTTGCTTCAGTACTTGGATAGCATGGTGATAGAGATCAGAAATGATTGAATGAGCTGCTCTAAAATCTGGAGACCAGTGTCGCCTGGTTGTTGGCACAGCGAGAAACTGGGATGGTAGAGGTTCAGGAGACATGAGTGGTATGAGAAAGATCCGAATTAGCAGACAGTGATTTTAAGCGATGACCTAAAGAAAGCTGAGAAAGGCTGAGAACCATCAGATGGTTATCTTAGCGAAGACCAGCCCACTAACACGAGGCTATCCCAGGGAAATATAAATCACCCAGCTACATCCTTATGAAGGACTCCCGGTTTCACAATGGATCCATCCCGTACTTCAAATCCACTGCTCTGGCTACCAGATATGGAACCTGGTGTTTTCCTCCAAGTAAGCATGTCATTTTCTTATTACAATCAAGAGACTCACAGGAATAGGTCAAGAATGTCTTATATCGCGTCGATCAAATTGCAGTACAACGCTCTTCGGTCTTTCTGCGGGATCTTTTCAAGTTTCCCAAAGCCAGTGAGGGAAGCACAGATGGTGCGGCGGAAGACTTGCCCATCATTCTTGATCAGGATACTCGGGCCTTCGATGGCGATTCCCGTGCTTTTGATATCTTTCTGCTGCAGGCACATGGAAAGTGAGTAAATCATATCTGAGTCAAAATCCACAGAGCTCAAATTTAGATCCGAACAGACACATTGTTCTGGCAAAGGATTTAGAACTGCATCAAAGCATTCTCGAGCTGAGCCGCTACCTCCGTTCAGACTCGCTCAAAGCCTTGGCCTTGGCAAGCATCGAGGCCTTGCGTATCCCATCCGCATCTTCTGCCATCACTATGATCGACATTTGCTTCCAGCATGGGACCCGTATATTCTTTGCAGATGCATTCGACGAGCTGACTCGTGCCCGATGGTCCGATTACACCTATGAGCAGACAAGTCTGCTTCCCCGCCACGTTTTTGATCGCTTGGTTCGACTTCGGGAAGCTTTGCAGGCCCATGATGCTATGGTTGCCCTAGAATCACCAAAGATAGATGGTAATCATCATGGTAATTGCACTGACAACAAAGGGTGTGCAGCGGACTGGCATCAGCTATGGTGGAACAGTGTCGGAACAAGCCTACTGAATGGGAGACAGCTTCTTAGCTGGGTTACTACCGTGGATACTCTCATGAAGTGTGACTTTGGACGCATGAATACGGCATGCTTTGCTTTCATGACAAGTAATCTGCAAGCATACGATGGCTATGCAGCCAGATTCGACCTCGTGAGAGATGTAACAGACGAGCTAATCGTCACAATCGATGAAGATGCCAGTTTCGAGGATGAACACTAGCACAAGATTATCATGTACTTTTTCGTACTAATCTTTACCTTGGTTACTGATTTCAAATGACTGTCTTCTGACAGCCTGGAAATTTGAAGCAATCCCTGGTGCAGTATTCAGTCCTATTCAATTTCGGAAAGTGGCATAGAGTGACTACCGACTCGGGGCTGGTGACAATATCACATGATGTAACTGGCAACCAATTTAGAGTTCAGATCTGAATACTTTCACCATCATTCATGCTCGACTCGACTCTTCTTCTGAAAAAGAAGATAGAATTCAATAATAAATTACATTCTGTGTCAGTTGATTGACTCGCGCGCGCGCGCATATCAAAAGCGCGCGCAATGATTAAAAGTGCACCTGAAACGTCATATGAAACGTCATAGTGGTGGCTGTCAACTGGAGCCGCGCGAATGTCGAATCCTGATCGACGGTGTACACATCCATTCATTCCTGTGGTGTCGTTCTCTTTGGGTTCTTTCTGATATTGCTGTAGCTAGTATTCAGTAGATAGTCTACTTATTATTTGGTTTGCTCTAATGAACTTGATGAATGGGATTCGTATTTGCCGCCGGAGGACGGCCTCTAAAAACACTGGTAGAGTATATTACTATAGCCTTTCAGTTTTACATTACTCAGGCACTCCTCGATGGGAGATAAGGCGGCGGAGCGTCTGCGGATCCCTGTACTAAACCACTTTGCTGCACCACATGAGGACCCTGAGCCGAGATCAGGACCTGAATGGCCGCTTTTAATCGCATGATTTCTGCTCTAAAGTCTGAACTTGAAGCTGAGGAGTCGCTTGTGGAACCAACACCGTCGGACTGTGCTAGTAGTCGTTCGATTTGCTGCCTTTGACTTTGCAAGATTCTCTCCCTTTCGATGGGGTCTGGCTCTGGGTCTTTTTCCGCCGTCGAGAGGGCTGGCTCTCGTGGTCGTGACGCTGCGGCTTGCTTACGCTTTTCGGAGACTAATGCAATAGATCAGATCTTGAGTGAGAAAGAGAAAAATGGGCGTACCGAATCTTGTACTGCTCTCCGACGTCCCAGCCACGTAGTATGATGTGTCCGACACTGTAACGGCATCATAACCTGAGGGCCTGACGCTCTCATAAGGAGTGGTCTCGGTATTGTAGGACTTGCGACGCCGTCGGTGAAGCAATAAAGCACCGATAAGTAGTGCCAGGACCGCAATGACAGCGCAAATGGTGCCCGCTATAATAGGAGTATGGTTTGGCCGCCTGGTTGTAGACAAAAGTGGTCCTGCGGTCCCATTCGCTGCAGAGTCTCTGGGGGTTTCATGAGTGAAAGAATTGGCTTCAATTGGATATTTCATACTGAATAGAGCTTGTGCCAGGGAGTGGACTAAGAAGGGTATAAGTGGTCATTCGTTAAGTATTACGACGACTTACGCGTCGGTAGAGCCCTGAGATTTTACGCTGTGTCAAGATATAAGTCCAGTGAAGGCGGTAGTAGAGAGAAATGACATCAACCTTGCCGAGTTTGATCCAATATTTGCCGTTGGCGAACTAGTCGTCCCCGAGCTATATCCTTGTCAGCAAAGATTGGGAATACTCGAAAGGGAGGTACCTTGTATGACTCAAAGGTTGTTGATCCGGCGAAGAAGTTATTGTACTGTCACTGGGAGGAGTTCAGAATAGGGAACATGAATGGTGAAGCACCCTACGGAGCACTGGTAGGTGTTGTTGTCGGCGATGACGACTCGCTGGATGGCGTCTTGGTAAGAAGAGAGTCTTGATCAAAAGTAAATGACGAACGTGACAACCGTAGTTGCGGATTGTGGGGAGCTATTGACAGTCAGCATATACTTGGACGGGTGACGAGGAAACCAACGATGTCGAAGTATCACTAGCTGCAGGTTCGGCGACTTGGAAGTCCAGCTGAGATAGTACCGCGCCACTACTAGACAGGATTTCAGCGCTTCATCTAGCTTTGATTCAAGACGGGCATACTTGATGTCCAGAGCCAATAGATGGTGCGTGCTGCGAGCTCAATCAACGTGACGAGCTTGATATAAAAGATGAATCACGCACCCTGCAGTTTGCAATGCCTGTGAGGTCGCTGAACCCTGCACTTGTCCAGCTGCCCGAGTAACCGTCACAAACGGCCCTTTATCCTCATTGATTCCAACCTTCAGAGCAAACTCTATCGGGTCTGTCGCCGAGACCGCCCAAAGACAGACAGCACCTACGCCAAGAGGAGATGGGTCAGAAAAGACAGAAAGGTGGATTGCCTTGACCAGCTGAACCCTGAAAAACCGGTTTATATTGAGATGCAATAGGGAGGTGGCTCAGGGCTTACACGAAGGGTGCAAGCAAAGTTCTGCGCATGGGCGGCAAGAATGAAACAAGAAGCGTGGCAATATATTTGCTGCTGAAGAACAATACGAGATCACCGCCCCGAGCCATCAAACTTCTGAACGCTTTCGGTGAACAGACCGATCATGATCCGCTGAGGGCGCAATACATACATTCAATGACTTCAATGTCGGCGACTATTCGGCGGGGATGTCGACTCGGGTACGGTTGCCGAGCAAGCTCAGGCAGGATTCTCGTGATGTGTGACGTGGTTCGGCTTAGCTGAGCGATATTCGGGTGAGCTGGGGCGACTCAAGTTCGAATTATACATCTGGATTAGACAAGATTAGATGAAGATATGGACTTGGCAGGGATGTCAATGTGAACACGTGGACGGCGGAGTTCTTGCTCACATAATGGCGTCGTATGTTTTTCCCTGTTCTTCCCATCAACATGGCTGTCCACTTTGTACTACAGCTGCCTTATTCCTCACTCGACCATATGTTTCCACCACTATGATTTCTTCAACTCCAAGTAGCCATGTACCTGGCCAGAGCTTAATGTCCATTCAAATCTTCATTTTCCTTGTTCTTCAGCTATTTGTCCTTTCTTGCATTTCCAGCGGCATTTCAGGGAGGTATCTTCCATTCCTCTGTGCTTGCTCACCTGCTGTCTCGTTGAATATTACCTCTAACTATTGATTAAGCTTCCGCTGATCACACTTGAGTTTTCTGCCTCAAAAAGCCTGACTCTTCGCCGATTTTCCTGTTTCTCCTGCCACCATGACTTGCTGTGATAGTTGTGGCACTGATTTCCCTCTTCTCTAGCTCTCTATATGTCACAAATGTGTTAAGCTCAAGACGGCATCGGTCAATGCGCGCAAGGCAATCCAGGTAAGCTCCCAGCGACATGCTCTTCACGTTCTGATCAATTTCAGGACGAACCGCAATACCAAGGATGTAGTGTTTGTTATCTCTTTCTAGATGGAGACTACTGCGGTCGTTGCAAAGCTGCCCTGGGGCTTGAATCAAATAGACGTGGTATGTCTTACTTCACTGTTCGTCAATCTTTTCAATATTCTTACCCCAAGCCGAAGATCAATGTGCCGTTGCGGCCGCTGTCACTGAGCGAGAGCACCGTCTCCATCAACCAAGCTTGAAACAAGCCCAGGCTCTCCAGTCTGCAAGTTCCGTCAACGCCAAAATGGGCAACCTTCGAAAGCTCAATAAACAAGACTCTATTCGCGTTGAAGCTACATTGTATCTTGCTAACAAGGAAAAGCTTCCCAAAAAGGTATGAACATTTGTTTCGATATTTGATCTTCTGCTTTGCTAAATCTAGATATACAGTCAGGCCTACCGCCATACTCCAATACTTATGATGGATATACTTCCGTTGACTCTAGTAAAAACATACGACATTACTTACTATAAATTGAGGCTCTGCCAAAGGACACGTGTTCCCGCCCAAATCCATCGTGCCTGAAAGAAATGCCGACCAATATCTTCATCTAATCTCGTCTAATCTAGACGTATAAATTGACTTGAGTTGCCCCAGCTCACCCGAATATCGCCCAGCTAAGCCGAACCACGTCACACGTCACGAGAATCCTGCCTGAGCCTGCTCGGCAACCGTACTCGGGTAGTCTCGGTCTCCGTGGCTGATCCAAACCGAGAATATCAATTCAAAGTCTATTCGGTATCGGCATACGAGCTGTCGAATAGTCTTGAAACGGATATATAGGTGTAACCTGATGGAATTTGCATCTGATACGTACGTACAACGCAAACAGCTGCCATGGAATTGCGCTTCCATGTCAAGATTGCGCCAGAGCGATGATGACTGATTATTGAGCGGCTTGGGACCAACCGATGGTGCCCGAATCTCAGGGTGGACGGACAAGCCATTAGCCTATGCCTATCTCTGACGGTTGATTGACACACGGGTCAGTGGCGTATCGACATCTTTGGCTGGAAGCTTTTTAGTGGCAGTGTCATGAAAATCAAAACCTAAACGATCTACCTGCCTTCCTGAGAAGAGGTGCGCTCCAGCTTGCGACGATCAAAAGCGGTGCTGACTCCTTTTGGAAGGGAACCCGCGCTGTCATACGACCAAAGACCAGTCGAGAACTATCTCCAGTAGCTTCTGGAATAAGCTGTTTCGCAATTCTGTCACCTCGGTTCCAACACCGAGACTGCGGCAATACAATCAGTGGCGCAATTGAGTAGAGGACAACACCAAACCTGGTTACAAATTCGGAATGGAAAATCCAACAAGGCTAATCCTGTGCTGGGTCGCTGGTAACTGGTAACTTGCTGGTAACCTTACGATTTGAACCTTTTCCAAGCCAACCAGCGCTTCAACAAGATTATTGGGCCGATATAGAGATTCGAAGCATCTCCGTAAAGCGGAAGGTATGCGAGAAGTTGAAACCGACCTTTTGTCAACCTTCGTTTTTCTTCTGCTGGAGCCTGGTTACCAGCAGCATCGGAATAGGGCACATTATGTTTGTTTGCAGGGATTTTGGAGGCCCATTCATGATTCATTAGTCAGCCTGGAGGAGGAGGATTTTGCTACGGAGAGCAAACGAATCCCGCTGTTATGGTCCTACAGCGCCACGCTGCAAAAGCAAGGAATTATCCAGGGTGGCTTTGGAGGGCCAAAACGGATATTCTAGAGGGAAATGTAGATATTTTGGATAACGGGATCGAGCAAATCGTGCTGATTATGGTGTGGTGGCAGGGGAGGTCGTTCAATGGTCCTCGAGATACAGCGACCGGGTTGATACAGACTTTTTCAAAAACTGTTTCACGACCTGGGAGACCATGTTTCACCAGTAATAAATGGCTTACCTGCCGTAGAATAGCCAAGAGATTGAACTGAAGAATTGGGCTTGCGACCAGTCCTTCGGATAAAAAGGCGGTCAACGAGGGTATAGAGTCACAAGCATAGTAGGAAGCCATATCTGAAGGTATTTCCATCAGGCTTGGATTTTTCGAGCATTCTGAACCAGTGGGGTAGAGGCCACTAAGTGGAAAATACGAGACCCCAGTCTGCCAGATACAATTGTACCTGCACCCTGTCCTTTTCACTTCTCTGCTAGACTGCTTTTAGCAGGGAAAGTTGGATAACATTAGCCCAAGGCCACTGGCATGCTATACTACATACAGAACCAATTCAAGGTGGGAAACAAGTGAGACTTAGGACGGCTCAAGTATTAGGCTCAATAGCAACTTGTGAGCTTAATTAATAATAAATAAAATAAAAATAAAAATTTAAAAGACCTACAAACACATAGCTGGAAACCGGACAGACCATAGATACCGAACACCATGAAATAAGACCCTATTTATCCTCAGTGAGATATCATATAGAATGGATGGGTTGATAAATACCTGATAGACGCTCTGGTGACATTTGGCTGTATAGGATTGAGTCCGAAAGCTCGCACAGGCCTTTCCTCAGCCTCGGGCCAAGTTGGCAGACAAGGTCAGTGACAATGGTTTCGGAGTGTTTGCATTTGGTATGTGTCCTCGAGTGTCTAACCGTTCACTAAGCATAGACTGAATTTTTATGGAAAGAAACCAGATTGAATCAGCAAAAATCGACCTTCGAGGGTGTCTGGTATCTGTGTCAAATTGGGATTTTCACCTGAGTTCTTTGCTCACAGCAGGCTCATTTCTTCATTATTTCACACCATTATTTTTGTAGAAACAAAGTTCAGCATCTGCATTATCCTGCCAGTGTCTGGTTTCCCGGTACATTTCTGTATGGGAAAAGAACTGCTATTTACACCTCTTTTCGGAAACCTTGTCTGGCAGCCTTTTATCTGATGGAAAATCACTTTGAGGTCCTTGCTGATCTTGCGAAAGACCATCGTCAGCGCGTAACGCAAGCGTAACGTGAATTACGGAGATAACTTTGTGCGGGGATACTATTTTCATTTTATTCTGATTTCATCAGAAAATCAGCGCTGGACAAGCTCGGACAAGGTTTCCGAATGTAAATGAGACTGGTCTACCTTACTACAATGTATCCATGGATCACAGGGCAATGATTAGTTGGAAGAATGGTGATCCTATTGAGGCCGCGTGAGCAAATCGTAATGAGAAATGGGGAATGAATCATGTGATGTATCCCCGTTGGGTACTTTGATGATGGACTCCCAAATTTTGCTCCGAGTCCCTCCCAACAAACGAGCCACTCACGTGGTCTCGTAACACGGGTGGTCATCGTCTATAATGAAGGTTGTTTACAGAATGTTTGTCATATGACGTTCGTGACACAGTGTGACAATGCCCGCTACGTATACTTGACTTGATGATTGTCAATGTTTAATGTTAAGCTTAAAGCAGCGATGCCTCAAAACCCACTTTTTAACATGTACAAACAAAAACGTGACCCAGTGGCAGTGCCGTAGTGGCAGTGATCTACTCGAGGGTCATGTTTGGCTCCCCTTGTGATCACCAAAAAAAAAATCGCCAGATTGAGGCAACAATGCGAAGTCATGGCTCAGATCGGGTTTATCCCTGGCTCGGCCTGGAGATATGCTCACCGCCAATAAGGTCAAGTTGGCGGTCTGCGGATCATTTTCATGGCCGTGAAAATGACCGGCGATAATGCTTTATCTTGGTGGCCGGGGGAAAAAATATCTTCGCCGGCCATGAACAGCGCGGTGAAAATCGATCCGGCCAACGTTTGCGGTGGGAATCTTCAGCCAAATGTTCGCAGCCGGCGAACATTTTTTGTTTTCCCGGCCGCCAAGATAAAGCATCATCGCGGGCCATTTTCATGGCCATGAAAATGATCCGCGGGCAGCCGTGGTGACGAAACCAGGCTTGGTCCAGGTCCTGCTTTATTTGTCTGCTTCGTGTTTCTGTCAGCCACAATTGACCTTGGCGATTTCTTCGACAAGATATCATGACGTCTGGCCATCTCCTGTTACGAGTCCCCATTTATGGGGCTCGTTTGTTGGATATGAGCAGATTTCAGGAGGCCATCAGGGAGCCCAAAGGAGATATCAAACACGTCATCGTTGACGCACGGCGGTTTTCGGGTTTCGGCCGAAATAAAATGTGATGTGCACGTGCTTGTGAAATTCACTTCATTGTTTCCTGTCAACCACTGTTATGCTCGTTGTCCTCACCCTTTGCTGGCTCTGGCTCTGCAGTCTTCCCCATTTCCTCACATCTCCTTCTGCTCCTGGTAGTGGAACCTCCACCCTGCCGCTCCATTGGCCCAACGTTGGTCTTGGCAGAAAACAAGAGCTTTGCCAGCTCTGCTTTCTACATGGGTCTGCCTGACTCTGATCCATTTCAGAGGTATGTATTATTCTTTTTTCACTTTCTTCATGCTTGGCTTCCTTTGCACTGCTTTCTCGTGGACTTTTTCTTTCTGTTGCCCGACTCGAACCCTGTTTCCCATTGCTTCAGTGCAGTGAACAGCTTCTTCATGGTTTCTGACTGCCATTAATTCCTTGAGCCAATCTCTTCCTTTGCCTTGGATTGTTTTAACCTTGTTGTTCCTCTTTTCTTTGGCTTGCACTTATTTTCACCTTTTCCTTGGGCCAAATTGAACTCAAATGTTGAATATTGCTACTCCTTTGCTTCTTTGGTCCTTCAAGCGTTGCTTGTCACATTTCACAGTCGGCAGATTGAGCTCTGCTATTTTTCAAATCTGATTCTTTCTGATGCTGTCTCCCTGTGATGCTGCTAAGGCACTGGACCTGTCTCTTCATCAGACATTTGAAAAGACTCTTTTTTGCATTCACTGCATCCACATATCCTTTTTTTTCATATGAAATGTTTCTCCAGTTTCTGAAGTTGCACTACAAATGACTTGTGTTGAACTTACTCCGAGTTTCCATCTTGCTTCATCAGGTTTTAATGTCTCCCTGTGCAGCCCTTCAACCTATTTACTAGTTTAGACTCTCATGTATATAGAATATCTCTACTATATCTTGGTTTAGTAATCTAGTGGTGAAATAATATTTTTCTTATATCTGTGTCTGTGGGATGAACCAGTAAAGGTGTACTCCTGGTGATGTTTGTTGGTCTACTGGCTTAGGTAACAAAAAATTAATAGAATATTTCTTTTAGTGTATTTCCAGTATAATGGAGTACTTAATAATGTAAGATTCATGTTATTTCACTGCCAGTGAAAAAAAGGGGGACTCGTATCTGCCACAGGGAACCTGTTGGCCTCTATCCCACTGGTCACAATCTGTTCCACCCAAGTGCTCTATACGGCCAAAAAGAAAGTCGGGTTTTTTCTAGAATGTGGCATCCGTGGTTGAGTTCTGACCAGCCAAACCATTCGGAAGGCTCATATGGGGGGCATGAGCCATGGCACTGAAAACCCAGTGCCTTAAATGAACTGCTGATGCACTGGGCCGATCAGCCCGCTGTCGCTCAGGGCCACTTTTGACTCACTGGGCCACTGGGTGGGCATGTGACAACAATGGTCAATTTCCCCATGGGGCTCAAGACTGACAGCAAACTGATCGGCCCAGTGCACTTCCTTTAAGGCACTGGGCATCCAGTGCCTTGGTTGATGCCCCCTGTTGTGAGGGATCCTTACGGACGGGATGGAAATGACACGAGTGAGTGGTGACGAATTGAGCACCCAACACACACCACAATATCTCTTTAATACCCTCTTTGTGTGAGTTGGTTAACTAGTTCAAACGAGATTCGGAAGCTTGGGAAGTTTCCACGCAGAGTTTCCACGGTACGTAGACTTCCGTGCGAGATGCGGGGTAGTATGTTTTTCGGAAGGGGTTTTGTGTTGGTGTTTTAAGCCAACGGTTTGTATTGCCTATTAGAAACAGGACTTTCAAGACAAGACTAGAGACTAGATACTAGAGGGTTTGCCTGTTACCGAAACAAGGACTTCAAGACTAGAGACTAGAGACTAGAGACTAGAACAAGACAAGACGAAACAAGTGCAGACAATCTTATGATTTCAGCACAGAGAGCATACAAGATGGATCCCATGCTAAGGCGTAGCAGGCCACTGATTCTCTACCTTTACTTAGTACAAACGGGCTACTTAAATACTGTCCAAAGATGATGATAAATAACTAACTTGTAAACTGGCACACCCTCTATCTCGGCTATCAAGCCATCCCTCGTGAAGGTGGAGTCTACTCGGTGTCCACGAAAACCATTAAAATGATGCCCCAAGTTGATAGACTAAAGACTTCGCGGAAAAGCTGGTTTCCGCATTATCCCTAATGACCGATAAGACTATGGCTTGTCGTGTATGAAGCCCGTTGATGGGGCATATAAAAATCAGCCTTGTTTTCCACCGAACTAGGGCAGTTTGGCATCTCCTTGACTGCTGGGACGATGATGGAGCACTAGAACTGAGCTTTGAGGTTGCTAGTAAGAATGTCAAGCGTTAACAAGTGTCCGTGCTTTGTGTCTGTACTTATCAGCCCAGAAGGTACTCCTAAGACCAAAGGACGGCGCGCTATGACTACAAGAAGAACAGCGGTGTTCACATAATGGCTGAGACTGAATACATGACGAAACCCTGCGAGCCAAGATGTCTGTTTAAGACTGGAGGACTTAGCACTGTGAAACGGCGATGACTCTTTAGTACAGACTAAGCAGAGCTCTAACCGGACCATTGTCATAAGACTTACATGGCCGGAGCTTTGACCGATGTCACTTGTGGAAACGAAGATGATTGCAGAATGATCAGGGCAACCCACAAGGATACCCCTATATAAAGATGGACCCACAGTGTGGACAATTGTTCATACCAAGGGACGTACTTTTGACACAAGACTAGATGATGAGATTCAAATAAGAGAGTACAGAAGGGACTAAAGGACTTGTCTTCTATCTGCACTTCTCAAAATACCTGATCAGCAAGAGACTCCACTAGGAAGTTTCACCCGGTTGTACTATTAATAGCAGGATGACTGATGTCGTGTGGCCACCTTGGCAATCCAACTCAGAGACCCCTGTGAATGACTCAAGTGTATTATGTTATCGTTTCTGAACAGTATTTAAGGACTCTAAGTTTGTAGTAAATATCTAGAACATTGTAGGGCATTGAACCCAGTTAGTGACAAGTGACCGCCTGACCAAGGCTGGAAGCTAGTAGCTGACTTGTGGATAAATATTACTTTGTTTCTCGGACTCAGTTACCGACGTTTTGATGAATTGAACAAGTTTGAACAAGTTTGAACAAGTCTAGTCTAGTCTAGTTGCTTAGTGCACCCTCTAGTTTCGCAAGAGAAACCTCTAGTTAAGTTCTAGTTAAAGTTCTAGTCAAGTTACTTAGTGCAAATCGCGCTTCGGTCAAGAGACCACAAACCCTAGTGTTACCACACTTTAAACAAGCTATAAAACCAGTTAAAAGCTCTCAAAGACGACCAGACGTAAGACACTGAGTACGGACAAGTGTTGGTACTTTGGACTATCTCTATTATAAGAAACCCGAACTTATCGAGGATATAAAGAGTGTATTGGTGTGTTGGTGTTGTTGTGTGTGTTGTTCTTTCGCATACGCTTATATCAACATGCTTTCCGCACTGTCCGCAAGGATCCCTCACACCACGCTAGCGACCGTGGCTCATCCTGCTGACTACCTTGGAATCTGTAAGCTTCCTTGTAAGTCGTTCCTCGGTACCGCAGAGCCCATTCAGTCGTTATGAACCGGACAATATACAGTTCTTTGGATCCGCGAAACCCTTGTTAAACCAATGTTATACTGAGGCATGCGTTTGCCTCTTTCTCCTGATGTGTCCATATGTTACCGCGGCTAGTACCCTTGCTGTGACGAGTCAAGTTCTAGTGTTTCTGCGGTACATAGGTACAAGTCTTACTAGCAGTGTGGAGCTCAACTCTAGTGCAGTGAACAATAAGATACCAATAGTAGCCAGAAAGACGTCGGATTAGTCCTTTAATCTGATTTATAGGGTCGTTTTGATAGGGACCCTATCACCGTGTCAGCATAGCATTTTAACCTGAGGTATAACTGCATCAGCCAGGAAAGTGGGTTAGACTAAACAATGAATCCCAGAGTCCAGTCAGAAGCCAGCACCTCCATTTAACTAGAAGTCTTTTTTGGTGTTTGGGGCAGCTGTCCAAGATTTCCTTGTGCTAGGTATGACATTCTGACTGTCTGAAAGGAGTTTCTTTCCTAATGCATCATTTCCACAGTGTGAATGGCCCAAAACTTAAGCAACAGAAAGCTACTTCTTGTTTGATCAAGTGAAGATTGCTCTAGGGCGGTTTGTTTTACAATCTTGCTCAATGGTTGAGGCATGTTCCATGATTTACGAGTCCTAAACTTGCTTATTAGTCGACTCATTTTTTTAGTATGAGAAATAGCTGCTGAAAAAGGAAGGTGCTTTCTTGTAGATAGATAGAGATCTATTTGACATTTCTCTGAGGCTTATCTCATCCATCTATTTGTGGTACAGAGTTTGAACCCAGTTCACACTAGATTAGTGGGATATCAAATTGTTGTGATTTTGAACCTCAGTGTTTCAAGGTGCAAATCAGGTTCATTCTGGCCTTTCTCATAATTATGACCACATCTTGCTAGTCATTTTGAATTGACAGATTGGCTGTCACAGTTGCGAAGTAGTGAAGCTGTGAAAAGTTGTCCTTCGAGGATACCAGATGGTGGGGGAAAGGAAGCAAGATTGATTATTAATATACTGTAGAGATACCAGCTTTATCACCTTGCTTAAATGAAGTGTAGCAGGTCTCCTCACTGTCACGACAATCTGAAACCGTCTGGGAAGTACCGATGTTCGGGATGTCCTGAGCCTAATAGAACCAAAGCCTTACGTACATTTTCCTGAGCATCAAAAGGGCTTGCTGGAATTCTGAGTTCACTGTGCTGATATAAGCTATCAGGTCACCTCATCTGCAAACAAGTTGTAGAATTTGTCCTTGTCTCCTTTCCTCATTGCACACCCTTCTCCTTTACCACATGAGTTTAGTTCCTTACTGTCACAAAGTCTGATCTCCCTCAGCACAAAGACATGTTTGATGATGAAGAGATTGATTCTTAGGTCTCGGACTGGTTCCATCAATGCTAATTCTAGAAACAAATTACTCGGATTTCCAAGCCACATTTCTTCACTTTCTTTAGCACAGTATTGTTTTGCCACTCAAAATTGGATTGACATCTTTATTCCAGGCAAGGACCATCATGGTTGAACAGGAGATAAAGAGTCAAGCAGCCTTGGATCAATTTGAACTCATTGACATGAAACATATTTAACTTTTTCTTTTGCAATTGCTGACAGATGAAATAGATTCCGGAGCAACTGTCAACTATGCTGTCGGCACACCTGAAAGTATGTGTGGTCCCTCTTGTTTGACGTTCACTGATACAGTAGATCTGTCCTGACTCTAGAGGCATCGCGTAAACGCTGTGGCAACAGCGATGCCGGTTCTGGCAATAGCAAGAAGGTCAAGGCTGATCTGTAGACATTGGGGCAAAAAACAGTGTATCTACTGCACCTATCTATTTTATCCAAGTTTTCATCAGTATATCTACTCCTTCTATTTATTTTGTTGGATTTTCGGTTAAGCTCGGGTGGTATAGGAAAGTGAGTGAAAGATGGCAAGAATTGATGACGCCACATTGTTTTGGGATGCAACATTGAATAATAAAATAAAGGGGAATGTCATGCAGAGATGCGTCTTTTTCGCCGAATCCCATGGACCATATATATTCTGCAAGGCACCTGACTTGCAAAAGGGTGACATTTTTGAAACAAGAATATACAAATCTATTTAATACATCTGGGCCGTAGGCCAGAAAGGAGCTCTAAAGTAAAAAAGATGCCAAGTCCATAATGTACTGAAATAAATTATTCAAAGCTAGCTGAGAGATGATGATCATGACTCTGTTTTCTGGTTGGTATCTTGGTCGTTGATAGATGATGCTGAAGAGGTAGAACCAGCCTCAGAGAAGAGAGAAGCAACAGAGGAAGAGCTTGGTAAACTGGAGGCTGGGGAAGAGGCAGAGCTCGATGGGATGGAATCTGGAATGGTGAGAAGTGGAAGAATGCGGCGATGGAAGCGAAGACGGCTTCAGGCAACAAGCTCGCCATTCTCGTTGAAATGACAGACCAATGATATATCTCCGTCATCATCAAGCTCAATAACCTCCCGTTGGCCAGGGCAAGCACTCGGGAATCCCATCAAACTGTTGAAGAAAGGCCTGGGTCTTGATGGTGAAACTGGAGCAACTGAAGATACTGGGAGAGATGTGGGCGGTGTATAAGGTCTAGAATATGAAGGAAATAGCAGCGAACCTGAAAGCAGTAATATCCTTCCATTCCAGCATATACTTGTTCCCATTGGTATCTGCTGCAAATGAGCCAGGCTTGAATACATGGAAAGAACCAAAGCTGCTGCTGGTCTCAGGGCTAAAAGACTGTTCCATGAAGGTCAAGGGAGATGAATCGCTGATTATTCCATTAGGCAGGTCCAGATTTTGTGCAGCATAATAAGTTGCCAGAGGGAACAGATTGTCGAGAGATGGTGCTTCAAAGGCGACAGGCTGAGCCATTTTGGGACAAGAGAAGGGAAAAGCAGGCATCCTAGAAGATGAAGCAGAAGCAGGTAGCAGCAGAGAAAGAGGCAATGAATCAAAGGACATCATTCAATGAAGGGAAGCCGTCACAAGTGATGTGACCGCCACCGAACAACTCGGAGTCACCCCAGATATTAATTGTAACCCTAAGACACGGAGAACTGATCACGTGCATACCTTCCAGATAAGGTGCATGGGATTCAGCGAAAAGTCAAGACTGGTCATGCAGATTGCTGTGAAAATGGGGTTAAGCAAGGTCCGGGCCGACGAAGGCAGTACTTTCATATACCTAGCTAAGGCTGTGCTACCCTAACAAGACCAAAGTGTGTGACTTTACAGTGTGATATGGCATTATATAAGCCAACAGAAGCTGCTGAGCATGCTTCAGGACAGCTGCAGACTATGGTCATACAGTAATCGAATCATTTATTCAATATTGCTTTTCATGCTCGACAGAATCTTGTTGATTTCTGCAGTTTGGAAGGGCACATAATGCATACAGTTTTGAGTGTTCAAATCATCAAGGGTGCTACTTATGATGATCATCTGTCCTGAGTCCTCTGATTTCAACCTTGGCTAGATGCAGCAAATGACCTTGCTCAGATTTGACATAACAGACAAATTTATCGCACTGAGGCCTGCTGGAGGGGTCCTTGAACTTGAAGCAGGTGTGTACAGATGGACAGGATGGTATCAATATGGTCTCAACTTCATGTACTTGTGGAGATAATAAGTAACCATGTTTTGTTCTTGGCATGATAACTTGAGAACTATTGCATATTTTTCATGAAGTAAGTCATGAATATGTATGTAGCATTATTAGTGTACTTTTGAATGACATACTTTGAACTTCACCAAAACCTTGAGAGCTTGGGCAGGACAGCTGACTGTGCCTAAAATAGAAATTTGATGGCTGTGAGCCAAAATCTGACCATATCATGTGAAAGCACCGCTTCTTCTGACCAGAATACTATTTAGTTTGAGTGAATTAAACAAGAATTGAGTGAGAAATTCAACTCAGAATGAGGCTATTTTGGTCCGCCAAGACCAAATTATTTATTATCTCCACGAGTATCTATTTTTCTTGAAGATGTATTTGAAGATTATTCATGTTTATTCCATATGTACACAAACACTGTGCTAACATTTACGGCTATTTCCGGTACCTAAGGTGCGGCATCATTTTTGATCATGAATTTGATGCCACTAAAGAATAAATCATAGCAGGTGCAAATCTTGGTGGATTAGTCTCAGAATAGGCTCTAATGTTATGTCTCTGAAAGCTTTAAATCATAGGCCACTTTTCTCTAATATACCTTGTGAATTTCAGCAAGGTACAAGGGGTAGAGGTGATTTGATGAAGTCTGAACCCTATAACATGCAGGATGCTTTGGGGACTCTCTGGAAAGGCCTGAAACTTCAGGTATATGTATCATATACCCATAGAAATTATCCTAGCTGATACACATATTTTACTTTAGGTAGTAAACCCAGTAGGAGGTACCTTCAAGTTACAGCTAATTTCTCAGCTTCTAGTGTCTCTGGATGCTTGGAGTACTTCATAACAAATAGTATAGTGCACTACAATGTGTGAGAACATGTTGTGAGGGAAATGAGGCTGCATAGAGCATTGTGCTGGCATTCCCAGAGACTTGGCCAGATTTGGACTGTTATGTCACACTTTGTGACAAACCGGCTGCACCTCTCAGAATGGCAGTAGGAGGCTCTAAGCATCCCAATTTCCCTTGGGACATGTTTGTAAACATGGTAGTACACTATAATATGTCTTATCAAGTACCCTGAGCATCTAGATACCACTAGGGGCTGAGAAATTAGCTGTAGCCTGAAGGTACCTTCTACTGGATTTACTACCTAGAGTACAATATGTATATTTGCTGGGATAATTTCTATAGGTATACTGTATCAGCTGGTATACAATTGAATATTGGCACAGTGTTCGTGTATGTATGTACTTAATAAACATGAATAAACTTCAAGTACTCACTGCAGAATTTCAGGTAGTCAGTCTGAAACACTTCAAGTGAATCAGCACCAAAGTGAATAGATGGGGTGGAATCTAGTAAAGTACTACAGTGCAAGCAATTAGTTATATACTATGACACATATAGGAACACACAGATCTACACAGATCTGACGATGAGCATGTGAGTAACACGTCGAATGTATACTTAGATTCCATGACTCAATATCAATGACAGACAACGATGTTTACTCAGTCCCTCTCAGATCTCTTCACTTACTCTACACTACTTATCCCAGCTGGACTCATGCCTGCCATCAAGAGGAGTGGCTATCTCTCAACATCATACGTTTTGCTGAACTTCTGCCCCAGACTGATTTGTTGTCATTTAGCTGTCCACCTCCATCCACGGCAGCTCTCAAGTGTTTTTGGCTGTGGCTTATATTCTTCATTGCCTTCTATTTTGCATATTTTTGGAAGTTCACCCTTTGCTCCTCATCCACCGGTCATCTGACATGATGTAATGCCTGGATATTTTCGTCTTTCCACTGGGGCTCGTTCACCGAGAATTGTGCTGAATTATGAGACCCATTTATGGGCTTGTTTGTTGGGACGGAGCAAAATTCAGTACAGCATCATCAAAGAACCTATCGGGGATAGATCACATGGCATCTTTCCCATCGTTACCGGCTAATTCAGGAACCGGTATCTGGCCGATGTCATCGCTTTCTAAGTCATTCATGGTCGATTCATGCATTGTGAGTATCATCCTTTCTAATGCCCTTACTTTTTATTTCAACCTCCTAGCGTGGCTGTCAGTTCCTTTTCAGGCACAGATCAGCAACCGGTTATGGCTCCTTGTTTGTAGCGAATCATGATAAGAGGCTACAGCGAGAAAAAATGTAGTCTCTGCCACCAAGTATTTCATCTCCTGTGTACATATCCACCATAATGGGCAAGCAATTGCTATGTAGGACCTCAGATGTGAGTAAAATAATTTTGAATATATTCTACACAAACACCGTGACTACAAGTGTTCCCTTTCTGTTGCTGTTCAATTCCAGTCAACCAGTATTCAGATAAGCATTGACCATATGTCTTCCCTCAAATCCATGAGTCATTCCTTGCTGTTGAGACCCAAGTCATTCTTTGAGCTGCCATCTTGATTTGATTGTGCAGCGGCAAGTTGGGGATCTGGTTTGAACCCATAACCGTGCAACAAGATTTGAAAGCTGGTAATCAATAAATGAACCCATAGGGGCTCATATTTGCCACCAAAGGCTGGCCTCTAACTCACTGGTCTAAGTAAATGGACTGCTGCAGCCTCAGCAAAAATCACGATGGTCAATCCGGGATTCAGCGACCTGTAGCATCAACTTTCAGATGACACCAAGATGACACTTTGGACAATGATCAAGTTTTTTTTCCTTGGCCTTTTGGGACTTGAATGCGCCCACAGCAATCCAACATTAATCTAATTGCGACAGCATCTTGAACCAATCTTGCCATATTGCTGTGAGTGCGGAGTTTACTTAGACACCCGTCAAGAAAACATCAGATCATTTTCATGGGCGGTGAGAAGCTGTGAACAGCCACGCCTTTTCCTTCCTTCCCTTCCCCCATCAACAATATCCTTCTTCCTCAATTCTGGAATTATGGAGCCAGTTGGGCTCGCTAGCAGCATTATCGCCCTTACAGAAGCAGCCAGTTCTATTTTCAAATATGTCAAGGACATCAAAGATGGCCCAAGAGATCGTGCTGATTTGCAACGCAGTCTTGCCGGTCTCCCTGGTCTCCTTACAAGTTTGAATGCTCAATTCGATAACTCGGCCCCTAATGATCCTTGGTTGACGGAGACGCTCAAATTGGCCGCCGCAGATGGTCCATTCGATCAGCTGCTGGATATCTTGAGAAAGGTCGAGAACAAGCTTCATCTAGCAGCTAGTCGCACTGGAAAGGTCATCCAAATGTTGAAATGGCCGTTGGACAAAGCAGAAGTTACCGAGCTACTGCAGCAGGTCGAAAGGGTGGAGAGTTTTATCATGCTGGCGATTCAGAATGATCATGTGTACGTTTATTCATTGTCCTCGGAATGTCATTGACATTATGGCAGCGCTTTATCTCGGGCAATTCACCAAGATGTCCAACAGATGGGTACCCATGTAGACAATGTCACAGCTAAAGTCGCCGAAATCACCGATGTAGCGAAACAAATCCAAGGTCATAATATGAGTAAGAGGTCCTTTCTCTTCTGGTGAACAATGGACTAACTCGTGACAGATGCTTATCTCCGTGCATTCTCAGAATGGCTATCCCCGATTGATTTTCAGGCGATACAGCAGATCCATTTTGCGAAATGTGCTCCTGGAACCGGCCATTGGCTTTCAGCAGATGTAGAATTTCAACACTGGACAGCTGGCCAGATCAAGATTCTATGGTGTCCAGGTAATCGTGAGCGCTGTTTGTTGACTGTCTGATGTTTCACTTACAAAGACCCCGGGATCTAGCTGGTGTTGGAAAAACAATGCTTGCGTATGTAATCTTGCAATTCTCTTTCAGATTTCTCAGTCTTTTTGTAGATCCACAGCGGTTGATCATTTGCGGAATCAGATGTTTCAACCAGATGTGGGCGTCACCTGCATATTCTTTGACTATAATACCTCAAGCTCTCAAAGCGTCGCCGACATCTTCGGCAGTATACTGCGGCAATTGATCATCAGCTCTTCCTCTATCTCTGAATCACTCAAGTCGCTGCATACTGCCTTCAAATCTGGACAATCACGTCCAACTAGTCTCAGTGCATTGGGGGTAGCTCTTCAGGCCCAAATCCAGTTATATTCACATGTTTATCTGGTCGTGGATGCCCTCGATGAATGTTCTGTCAATATCCGAGATGACTTTATTTCTACAATTCGGTCTTTAGCGGACTCAGGTCATTTGAATGTCTTGATCACCTCTCGGGACATCTCAACAATAGCCCAAGAATTCATGAACGAAGCTCGCATCAATGTGCGAGCGCATGATGAGGATGTTCTGTCCTATATCAGCTACAGGATTGAACATGAGAAACGGTTAAAAACCATAGTGAAAGAAGATGCTGTTCTCAAGAAAGACATTGTCACTCAGGTCACTGAGAAAGCGGCTGGGATGTAAGTTCATGTCGGTCTTTATCATTCATGTGGCTGATACACAACATAGGTTCCTGTTGGTTCGGCTCCACCTGGACTCTCTGGCAAGTAAAAACAATCGTTACGCTTTACGCCAGGCTCTCGTTACATTACCGAAGGACATCCACCACTCATATGATGAGACTATGACACGGATCCTGGCGCAGGGCGAAGATGATGCCAATCTTGCATGCCAAGTCTTTTTATGGTTGACCTACGCTAAGGAAAGATTAACAGTGAAGCAGCTGCAGCATGCATTGGCGATTTCACCTGGGATGACAGAGATGAACCCAGATGCAATTACAGATATTGATATCCTCACCTCTGTCTGCGCTGGACTGGTCATTATCGAGGAGAATTGTTGGGGTCACTACCCGCGTCTTGTCCGTGAGTTCAGCCACGTTATAGAACTGCAGTACTGAATTGTTCCAGATTATACGACTCAAGAGTATTTCACCCATGAAGGAAGTCAGAAATACTTCAGACACAAAGAAACAGAAGCCTACTTTGAACTTTCTGGGAAATGTCCGTCTTCTGACCTATTTGCCCATTTTCATATTGTGGCGACTTGCGTCACACATCTGGCCTTTGAGGGCCTAAAAACTGGTATGTAACAAGGACAATCTCAAGTGCTTTGACAAACATTTTTGGAAGATGCTGAATCTTCCTTTCACTCCAACTTTCTCAATTTGTCAGATTATCCCCTGCTGCGCTATGCAGCAAAACTTTGGGGATATCATGCAGGACAGTGCGAAAGCATGCTGTGTAGTACTCCCAGGATGGCTGCCCTTTTGCAGAACCATTTGGAGGACGGTTACAAGGTCCCATCTCCATTATCATCCAGAATCCAGGGATTTGAGTCATTTGATCTTGACTATCATTCCGGTCACATCTTGGGAAAATTCGGCTTATTACAATTGGCGTCCATGCTGCGTGACCGTGGTGTACCTATAAATTCTATGGACCGGAAGAAGAGGACATTATTGTTCCACGCAGTTCGGAATGGCCATGTAGACATGGTCGACTGGCTATTGGGGGCAGTGAATGAGATACTATAAGTGACTGGTTAGCTCCCTTGGAAGCTGGATATTGGCCTATAACATAGTACAATGTAGAATAGGTCAACATCTCCCTCTGAACAACTTTTGATGGATGTGTCATCCCTTGATCATTAGCCATGAAAACAGCCCCTGAGGACTCATACTATATATTACTGGGATCCTGGCCACCTAATGGTTTTGGCCTTCCAATGGGCAGATAAACAGTCAGGGTACTTTTGGGTAGTCCTCTGAACAGCAGTTTGTTGCTCCATCTGTTCTTCCCCTTTCCACTTCTCCCTCTTTCATTTTCAATTTCTTACCCATTTTGACAATGGGTCCGGTCGTTTGGCTGAAGCAAGGGGTTAGTATGCAATCTCGAACGAACTAGCCAGATTTTTAACGACCGTTAAGGCGACAAGGATAAATGAAAATCGAGGAAAGACAGCTGTGCTCTTCATCGGCATTGCCAACTCTTTCTTCTCAATTGGATTTGAGGCGAAGAACCTTAGCCAGCTCCGTCACTCGTCCTTCGAGACCTGCGCATCCACAGGACCGATTTTCATCGTTCTCTACCCCTGGTCTCTGGGAATATTGGCCACCGGCATATTCGGTAACTTCTTTCCTCATCTGTGAGTATCTGGCACTTCTATGGATCAATGCACTGGAACTTTGGTCGAATTCGCGTCATGTAGAGTACTGTACAGCCTGATATCTTTATTGCTGGTCGCCTGGGATATATGGCAGTTAGCAAGCCTGGCGCGCAGTTCGGAATTGGTCGATTCTTTCCAACCGTCTACAGAGCGCGGCATGCTCAGCAATGAAATATACAGTATTTGACCACTGAGTTGTACACCCAAATTGAAATTACACCACTAAATGGGGCCAAAGAGTCCCTGTCAGTCTCTGTGATATAGAACTCATAGATCACCATATGAAGTCTATCTCATTCAAATTTTAGACCAAATGGCCAGGAACTCACCGAGATATAAGGTCAGAATTGCGGTGATGCTGTGAAGTGTGACAATGGCTGAGCTGTACACTTCATGCAGCATGTAGTAGCAGCTATAGGATGTGACCAAAGTAACTTGTAATGAGGCATAGGATGAAAACAGCCATTTTCCAGTGGTTTATGAGGTTTGGAACAGCCCACATGCAAGGTGTTCGTCACATTTTAGTGTATGTCACACATGTGACACAATCCGTGAAATCATGTTTTCCCCGTATTTCTATGGATATTGAACCAAATTGGGTAAAGTTTTGATACCCTCAGACTCTTTGAACATATACCTTACATTTCAATCCCTCAAACCAGAGCCCTGACAGCATAGCATGGCATAATCCCTTGTTCTTTATTTCTGTCCTAGTGGCAATATTACAGTAAGCTGACCACAGCTCAATGGCAAAGTATTCTTTCACTGCCAAAACACCTGTTATGTCTGCCCATGGGTCCTACCTGTCTTTCCTGATAGAAAATCAAGGTCTATGGGTTGGTTTTGAGGCATGAAAAGCTAGTGTACAACTCAATGATAGTGTACAGATCAGCGGTCAAATACTGTATGACCTCTTGAAGTCATCCGCAGTGAGTGATACACAACATTGCGCAAGCACCCCTGATTTGGACCTCAGGAAGACGACAACGACATCGAGATGGTCTTATCTCTTATAACCATCCTAGTAGCAGCACTGTCTGTTCACTGTTTCCTTTGCATTTGAAAATTTGGGGGACTCGTATCTGCCGCTTGACGGCCTCTATTACACTGGTTTACAATCTTTGCGACGATCTCCTCGGAGGGTATAGATGCCCTGTATGTGGAGCCTTGCTCGCTGTTGAACCTAAGGACTTGGACGATTTCACAGGTTGGGCGCCCCGCATGCCATATCGATGACTACTACTCTTGCAATAACAGCCGTGCGTATCAGGTGGATGATCAGCATTCATCGCCTGAGCGCGCATGGTACGGTGGAACTATTGAACACTGTTTCGTTAATGACCTTTGAACAGGGCCGAGAAACGACGCTGAAGTTGCAGTATCTTCCTCCAGAGATACGGCGACGTCGAAAGAATCGCATCAGTATAGCAATGTCGAGGGTACTCAAGCATCTATGAATCCAACCTCCCAGTTTATGGTGAGAGTCACTAGGCCCTAGAGTGACGCTCGAGTCAGCTTCGTTTCTGTCCAACAACCGAGACAGAACCGACTTCAATCCAGTGTTACAATCACGTCTCTGCGATCCAATCAGTCATCTGCACCTACAGAGCGTCAAATTCATTACAAGCGCGTATCGCCGCTGCTCTGGAGACAGAAGTGCAGACCTCAAATTCACAGTAAGCGAAGCAGTGGCCGACATAGATCGCCTTAGAACAGAGAATCAGTGGTTGAGCCTGGATCATCAGGATTCAGATTGGGCTCTAGGTCTCACAGACGAAAGACCACCTTCATATTGTACTGATGGACTCCGTCATACCGTAGTGGTACTATTAGCATTTGAGATATTTCTGGAAGATCTTATTGCTGGTTACTATTTGATCCTTCCCTGCAACCGTTGATTTTCTGCATGAGCTTGACAACTAAATCTCCAACTTGTAGGGCGAGCTGCACCGGCTTCTTCCAGAGAGAGCTCGCAACGTGCCGAAGATTACAAGTTCTCATTCGTCGCCTTCCGGGGAAGATTCTTTGGGAGATCTTCATGTCGTCCATCGATGAGAATTTGAACCAGGAGCACTATATGAGCTCCTTGGATGAGCCAGCAGCACAATGGGCTGTGACTCGCGTTTGCAGAGATTGGCGTACGGTTGCGTGTCACTCCCCAGAATGCGGACTACATTTCGGATCGTTGAAGATGATTGGAACGAGCTAATCGCGAAATTAGGTATTAGAACCAATGATTGAGCTGGTGCTCGCGAGCTCTCCGTTTCCGTCACCTACTCGAGTCTGCCATTATCTGCTTTGTTGATTTTCTTATTGTGCTTTCAGACTATGTCAGACTCTGAGGAGATGTTGGATGGGAGCATGATTGATTAGAATCTGACCGATGCAAGTATAAGTATGCTGCTGATTATGTACTCCAACCCTCGTACCAGCACCACAATAGAGCAAGACAGAATCGATTTGTCTTTTATTACTCGGCCTTTCATAATATAAGTAGAATAAGTATGCCTTCACTCGCTCGTGGGGCTAGTGAGATAAGGAGGTGGAGATTCTGCGGATCCCTGACCCATATTTGAAGAGCCAATCAGGACTTGAATCGTCGCTTTCAAGCGACTGTTCTCTGTTATCAAGTCCGAACTTGCGGCACTTGGGGAAGTAGAACCCTCTGGCTCTGTGAGTAGCTCTTCAATTTCCCTCATTCTCCGCCTGTCTGGATGGTCCGGCTCTTCTTCGATGGCCTGTTGTTCCCGAGGTCGCTTGTCAGATCGAGCCTGAACTAGAATAAATCGGTCAGATATCCTGGACATGCAAAGATGGCACCTTACCAAATCTTGTATTGAAGCTGCCCTGTGCTCCAGAAGATGAAGGAGGCACATCGTGGGCTGTGGATGGGAGATTGGGAGATATTTGAGATGCAAAGATAGTAGCCCGATCGGCCCTTGGACTGGGCTCTGACATCTCAGCATCGTAGGACGTGATAGCACCATAGGGAGTAGCTTCTCGATTGATAGACTCGCGGCGACTCCGTGTACGGCGAATCCAAAGAGCACCAATGAGCAGTGAGAGAACGACCACGACGGCACAAATACTGCCCACTATTACTCCAGTATGGCTGCTCCGGCTAGCGGTAGATATAAGTGGCACCCCGGTCTGATTCAAGGCAGAGTCTCTGCAGTCAAGTTAGCAAACCATTCTCCTGAACGACAAAAGTTGCATACTGGACACTGGAACTCGTCGTGGGTGTCGTACTAACAAAGAATAAGCGGCATTTTACAGATATTAGGAAGACATACACTTCAGTAGGTACAGATTTGGTGATTACGCTGTGTCATGGATGTAAGTCCAGACAAGATGTCACAGAGAAATGAGATTAACCTCGATAAATTTGAATTAGACTTTGAAGTTGGAGTAATCGAGCTATACATTTTGTCACCTCAGCATTTGTAAAAACTCTCGAACAGGGCGCACCTTGTAGGATGAGTCTGAGTCTGAGTCTGATCTGATGAGGTGATGGCACCGCCCCCACTAAGAACATTTGAGAATGGAAAGCATGGAGAACAAGACAACTTACGTAGCGTTATCGGAGACTACCGTCGGTGACGAGGTCTCGCTGAAGTTTGAACACCCGGTTAGCAAAAGCCTCGTATAGAATGGATCACTGACGTAGAAATATGTGTTGTAGTAGTTAAAGAGAGTGGGGAAGATCTAACAGCAGTTAGGATGTACTTTCAATCTCAATGATGAAACCAACGGTGCTGAAGGACCTTGCCCGGGCAGACCGACTGGAAAGTGAATCTCGGACAGGAGCGTGCCACTGGAAAATTGAATAGTCAGAGATCAATCGATCGTCCATTTATTGTTGTTTCACGTACGTGAGGCTCATGGCCGATATCACGTAGCCTCTGCAACGGAATAAATTTCCAGACCAAGTTGAACAACATTCCGACGTACCCGGCAAATGTGAGCGGCCCTGATGTTGCGGTTCCATTTCCTTGGCCAACTGTACGAGTGACCGTCGCAAAGGTCGTTGCAGTGGCCGACCCCTCCCAGGCAACTTGCAAGTTGAACTGAAATGGGTCGTTTGCACCGACATACCAATGACAGACAGCACCAGCACCGACGCTAATAGGCTGGGACTCTATCTCCAGATGTATTCCAGCCTTCACGACATGACCACTGGTACGCTATGATCAGCTGGACTAGTATAACGAGAAAGCATAGGTGCTTACAGGCAGAGCGCAAGCAAAATTCTGCGCATGGGGGGTAAGAATGCTAGTCAAAAGGGAACTCGACTCTATATCTATCCTGTCAAAACCTCGAATCACCGCCCATGAAACAGACCAAGGTGTTGTTTCCGAAACAGTCCCACGACGCCTTCAGGCACAGGTAGCCGTTTCGGGCCAGATGAGCGCTATCCATGGATGCTATGTGCGCGAACTTCGAAGCTCTGCCACACCGGGTGGGATCAGTACTATCGATTAAAACGATGCGAAACCACCGGATAGGCATCATAACAAGTTCCGTGGACAGAACCACTGTCATACAGCGTGTTCTCATCTCGGGAACACGTCTACTTGAACCACTGTAGCATGTTCAGGCTTGATTCATGCCATGGCGGTCGCATTCGAGCAAGTTCTTCTACTTTTAGAGCTTGTATCGGAGGTCCTAGAGAGAAGCGGACCGGGCGTTCGCCGGCTCTGTGGCGGCTCCGAGGTTTTCAGAACTTTGCTCCGACAGTTTGCTTGGTTTTTGCTCTCGAAGTGTCCTCTAAACTTGAATTCAGCCTCGACGTCTGGCTACGAAATAGATCCTACGAGTCAGAGAGACAAGTGACAGATCTACGAAATTTGTGTCAGAACACGAAATACCTGATGCTACTGTGGGAAACTCTTCCCGCAATGATATGGATGAGCGCCATTGATCATCGGAGGAGATCTCAAGACGAATGGAGATTGATGGCTCGGATCTGTGACGAGTCACTCGTTACATACCCGTTTTTATCGGCATGTTCATTCAATGAAACAAACCAGTATGATATCAAATAGCATGCCTCAATGTGAAGGTTATGACTGAAACCTTCCACTTGGAGCTGGGTATGAACACTGAATAGAAGATATAGCTGCCAAGGATGGCGTTGATTGAATGACTATCTAGAGACTTGGAAAAATCTATTCTAGTTTTAAAGAAAATGATTATAGTAATAGTCAATCTAAGAGAGGGCTCATAAAATATATGGCTTCCTTAGAAAACTTAAAATTTGAGGATAAGCAAATAGAAATTAAAAATATAGCAAAATCAAATCCAAACAATGATCATAATTTTTATATGAGTGCTGTTGAAATCTACAGCTGGTCTTTTATACTAGAAAGTACTTCTGAGGAACTGTGTAAGGATAATGATACCATAGAGAGTCATAAGCCATGAAATACTGTGTAAGGGAAGCATAAGTAATGTGGGTCAGGGGGTACTCAAGTGAGAGTGGGTCAAGGGAGTACTTGAGTGAGAGTATGATGGATGGAATGAAATATGGAATGACAGACAGAAGGAGTCTGAACACAGCCACTTGGTGTTAGCTGAGGAGTGACCATGACACTCGAGACACAGTAGAAACCTTCTTCCCGACTCCTTCATCTCTGAATGTAGCAGTAGTGGACTGAATCTTGACCTAGATCATCCACCAGTGGGATAGAGGCCAACCATTCCGGTGGCAAATATGAGTCCCCCATTTTTTTTTTCAGTTTCAATGCAATAGCAGAAAACTTTCAAATATGACATTTTACCTGAAACACAATGAAATAACTATTCTACTGATTGTTCCCCGAGGTTGGCAAACTGACACATACCAGGACCACACACACCATTACTCCTTCACTCATCGGACACCAACCTGACAAGACCCAAAAAATATCATTCAACTGCTAGATTTACAGCTCTGGACCAACTGGAGGTAGTATAATACAAGCCAACCAAGATGGAATACAAATATTTTATCTAATACAAGGAGAATAGCCAAATAAATGGGTTAGCTGAATTCAGCAAAGCAGTATCATTCCTCCAATGAAAGGTCATGCAAACCATAGCAAGTTGTGACACTGGCTATCGTAGCCATACCCTAGTAACATGATCCATCAGATCATCTGAAAGGCTTTTCCTCAACAGAGACGGGGAGAGGAAACATTTGATGCACTTGGTTGGACCATTAAGATGGACTCACAGAGGTGCCTAGACTCATGGTATCAAGATTGAGCAGCAAACAAAGGCAAAAGGATAGACTGGGCTGAAATATGCAAGCAAGACTGTGAAAACATGAGAAGGTGATCCTGTGGGAAGCTGAGAACCTAACTGACTTTGTATAATT
This sequence comes from Mycena floridula, assembly GCA_029320655.1. Taxonomy (NCBI): domain Eukaryota; kingdom Fungi; phylum Basidiomycota; class Agaricomycetes; order Agaricales; family Mycenaceae; genus Mycena; species Mycena floridula. The sequence continues at coordinate 924,530 of JARIHS010000036.1, read as the reverse complement.
GAGGTTTTGTGGATGAGTTTGAAATACTGAGACCTGTTAGCAGGTCCAACACATTGAAAGCGAGACCTACAGGGAAAGTTGAAATCCCATGTTACTTAAAAGACTGGCAGAGGACAGACTACTGTACAAGGCAAGGTCCATCAGTATACAGGGCAATGATTAGCTGGTGACAATGGTGAACCAAGGTGAAATGGTGCCACATCAGCAAAACAGATGTCTGGAAGGCGTGGAGTCAAGCTGATCTTGCATGGCTTCCACAAATCCACAGAGGGTTGTGGATGCACAAAGACATTCAAGTATGGCTCTCAACTTCTGGAACTGTGGATTGCATGGAACCAAACCTGGGCAAGCTTTCTACACCACTCGCAGTGAATGAAGATAGAGGTAAAAAAAGAAGATATATTCAGTCGTGTTAAGGAATACAGACAGCGTATTTATATGAAGGACCTGCTAAAACTCGCGACCAACATCATACTGAAAAAAGTATAGTCAGTACTAAATAATCCCAACAAAAGAGCTACCAACAGAAAGTTCAGTGGAAAACTGGTGATACTGGAATCGGGGCTTGTCTGGAGAACCACGTTAACAAAAAATCAGGGGGGAATGAGGGAAGACATACCGATTGTGGAGCATGACAAACAAATAGACCTCCCTTCAGTAAGTTATTTGACCAAGACAATCTGATCATCCTAAAGCTTGTTAACACAAATCACGGAAATCAAAGGAGATGTAGATTTTTACCAAGCCGCGGACTGTGTCAAACAAATTGACGGTGCTGAGTGAGATTCACGAAGCAACAATGACAGACAGCATACATACATACAGTGAAGTAATATGAAGCCAAGGCGGCACATCAATTACAACTGAATCGAGGGAGCGGTGACTGATGACCAATGCCTGTGAAAAGATCAGGGAAATAGTACAGACCATGGATTGATAGTTCACAAGATATCCCAGAAAACATTGCAGTCAACAATGTAGGCTTTTCATATCCATCTGGTGTCAAAGGACCTGCCTTGAAGCAAGCAAGCCACAAGTAAATTGCAACTGGAAATATCAGAAGAAATTTTGAAACTGCGCCGAGACGGTGCAATAGAATGGGCAGAGGAGCAGGGGGGAGAAAGACCAGAATGAGACATACCCAGGGAATATAGAACAGCAACGCAATGCAGAGCCATTGAAGCTGACAAGGCTCGAGCAATCTGCCACAAAAAAAGCACCAACATAGGCAACTTTGCGCCAACCGAGGGACTGACAGGTACCAGTGGGACCGGAATAAAGAGTTGCAATTGCAGAGAAAAGGCTGCAAAGAAACAGCCAACAGGCAGAACACATGTGAATTCCGATCACATGCAGCTCGGCCGAGGCCCCGAAGCCCGAAATGAGTCAAAGATTGTTACTGTACAAGTTCTCATGCAATATTACTGTAGTTTTCCGACCGGAAGTTCATTCCCACGCTCATCACATGATATGTCACGCTATTTTTTCAGTTCAAACCTCCGGATTGAGCGTGACAGTCCAGTTCAAGAAAATGTCCAATACTTTTTGGATTGCCCATTGAGCAGTTGAATTTGCAAGAGAATGTTTTTATTGTTTTAGCACACAAAAAGAGGCCGAAAAAACAGTGATTCTAGCTACTTTTAAGGCTTTTTTTGAGCCGTTGCGGCGGAAATTCCCTTTTTGGGCCCGTGGGAATGTCACACCTCTCAGTTCAGAGCTCAAAATCCAGCGTGATGTCACGCTATTTTCAGTTCAGTTCAGAGCCCAGTGTGACGCGTGACGAACTTCCGGTCGGAAAACTACAGTATTATTTTCTGAACCGCTTGCCGCTCGGTTGGACGCCGGTGCCCTCGCCTCGTTCAGGTCTTCAGGCACCTTGGCTATGCCAGCGAAGTATTCCTGCAGTTTTAATGGTGGCAAGAAAAATTTATCAGAAAAGGGACAGACGTGATGAGAGACCTTACCAGTGAGCACACCAGACAGAGATACAGCGATCAATGAGACAATGAGACGTGGATTGAATGTTTGATAAGATGATGGTCGACGAACACAAGCTGTCGTTATCAGCAAAACGGTGGCTGTGCGACCACGAGGCTATCCCCTTTGGGCTCTTTGATGATCGTTGGCCGAATTTTGCTCTTGCCCAACAAACGAGCCCCATGAATGGGGACTCGTAACATCGCCTAGTATTCACGAAGGTTGACGTATTCGAGTTGATGTCTGAAAATTGCAGGGCGGCACGCCTTGTCCACGCTCGGCCCGACACGACTCTGAAAATGATAAATTGGGGAGACGGAGCCTGTGTGAAATGAGTTGCATGCTACAAGCCAAACGAGTAACTGACAGCCAATGGAACCCAGACGAAAATCAGCGCAGATTTTTCTTGCATTTGACGTCCATTGACCACCGCAAAGGCGATACCCAGAATACTGAACGGTGAAGCTGATTCGACTATTATGGCGACAAAACTCGTTCAAGTCTCAATGGACTCGATTCGGTCTGGGAACCTCTTCATCAAGGACCGACGGGCTTTGAGAATTCGGTAAGTGATCAAGATTGTTACGATAATATTGAGGGCGACTGAAAAGGTGGACCATGCAACACCGATTTGGGTGAGCTTGTCAAGGAAATAGTTGGTCGGATCCTTGCCAGTGTGCATTGAACTTGCAAATAATAAGAGCGAAAGCCATAGCTGAACGAAGAAAGCGTCAGTGACGTTCTTGTAGGGCGATGAGGCTCGTACGACTGAACTAAGGTAGAGGAAGAACGGGCCCATCACAATCTGTAGACCTAGATGAGTTTTTGAGTCACAGGGCATCCACGCAGCGAGCAGAGGTGAAAAACTTACTGAAAAACCGTCTCCGATGCAGTTCGACAATTTCCTGCCGCGGTGCCGAAGGCGTGCCACCAGAGCGTCAGAGTCGACACAAGGTAAGGGATTGGACATCCTGGATAATCGCGATGATCAATTGTCCTATGACATTTCAAGTACACCTTGAATCATTTCCCGCACTTTTGATATGCGCGCGCGCGCGAGTCAGTCAACCAGCAGATGGTCGCACCCGTAAGCGCGCGTAGATCCTTATGCCCGCCAGTATCAAGCTGCTAACGATGATGTACAACAATCGCCTTGTGTGACGCGAAGACATCAATAAATGTGTTGAATATATAAACATGAAACAATGGATGCTTGAAGGAAATGAGGAGCCGGTAACGATTAGAGATTTCACTGGACGTAGTCCGGTGACCGACTCTCCATGAGCGGCAAGCCTCTCGGTGTCACGGCAACTGCCGTGGCGGGTTGGCTTTTGCGTAATAATGGTGAGTCACTTTTGGCGCATAAGAATTTTGATGATGACACAGTTGTCATTACATGGCAGCGTCATTAACAAGATGCATCGTCATTCAGTACAGAAGGGCGCTAATATGAACAACATTCAAGGTTAAGACTTATAGAATGTGATAGCGAGCTCAAATATAGAATATGGGCCCATTTGAGACAAAACAACCCATATTGTTCTACCATGGCAATCCAAGGCCATGGCGGTAACCAAATCAATTTAGAATAGTCTACACATCATTTACGAGCTTCTTGATGCTTTATCTTTGCCCTGAACCCACTCGCTGGGCTTGCGTTACAAGCTGAAATGTCGTCGCGTCAGAATCATTGTGTCATCAGAAAATTCCCATGGGCCAGCCATGAGTCATATTGATCACGCCAAAGGCAACCTGCCACGGCAGTTGCCGTGATCCCAGCCTCTCTGACGAGAGGTTTGCCTCTTGCCCCGTCAGAGAGGCTGGTTATGAGCCTACACTGGACGAACCGTACAGCCAGGTCATGACAATCGTGCCCCAGAACCAGGATCTTTCGGCCACAACAAAATGGTTGGGCGAGCTCGGTGTGACAGACGACATCGAGATTCGGGTTGGACAAGGGTTGGAATGGGCGTGAGCGCTGTATAAGACATTTCGTGGAAAGGAGAAACCGAGACAAGAGCCAGACATGGCATCAACTAAGACATTTATAATTAGCTCTCGCAATACGACCGATTTGGTGCAAGCTGTTCGAGACTTCAGTGGCATGATGAAAATACAAGAAGAGACGTACCCCACTACAGAAATCCAGATTCTGGCACAGTTAAACCCGGTGCTTCGGTGACTCGGAGGAACCGCACCATGAAAGGTTGGCCGTGAGTGCAACTTTTAATGGCTTGGACGCAATGAATTGCAGCTTCTATGAGCCTATTCAGAACGCACTTAGGCACCTTAATTATGTAGTACATAAGGCCTCTTAGGGCGGGGCTTATGCATGTGGGAAAGGGTCCTAAGAGGCCTTGTACGTTGACCGCTACGCCTACTAGAACCAAATCGGGAAGTCACGACTCTAAACAAATCGCAATCGGAATCTCACGACTCTGCCCAACTCTACTTGGTTCTACATAAAGTGCTACTTGATGGTTTATCAGGCCTTTGGGGGCAGATGTTGCACTTGGTCGACATATTTCGAGGTATTGTCTCAATTACACTCATCTGAACCTTGGTCGTCGACGTTTGGAGCCTTGAAACGACATTTCGATCCAGGAGACTCCGTGGGAACTATAAATCAAGTCATAATCTTCCGCTCCGTTTGCCTGCACCAGCAGTCCATTCCCTACGTTCAGCCAATCAAGTACCAGATACAGGTTATAGACTCTGCTTCAGTGGTCATAACCGCTCTAATTCACTGTTTTCGTGCCACGTATCATGCTCCCCGGGGTTTGTTCACCTGATACTCTGCTTCTTTCTGTAATTTGCGACAATGAAACACTATGAAGAATGAGTTTCCAGTACAGTTTTCATCCCAGCGTTGTCTCAGCATGTGATTCCGGCGGATGAGGGTTTAGAATATGATTTATAAAAAGATGGGTGACGCTGAATTGCCTTCGTTCATTGGAGGTCGAGGTGTTTTTCCCTTGAAATATTCTGTCTATTGGCTTGATCTGAGTGCCGGAAAGGCGGCATCGAATACCAATCGCTCACGGGACTCGAGTCTGTCAGTATGCTTCAGGGTCTAAAATGGCCATCAAATCTCTCGGAACAGACACATTGAATGACCATATTCTAGGTGTATTTTCAGACTAATTTAGTTCTTATATATTGACCCTTGTGAGGTGATAGGGTGGGATGACTGCTGTTTCAATTGACACGACCATCGGTCCATTATTGTATGTTGAATTCACCAAATATGCGACATGTTCGAGGGTCATGTAGTTGAGTACACATCTTGAACAGATGAGTGAACAGATGTATGATAAAAGTGTACATGAGCTCCCAACAGTCCCAAGGCTTCAATTTTGGCCCTGGAGAGTCCGTTCAAAGCCTAAAGCAGGTTTCAGACCTCGAGTTACCTGACCGCCGAAAATCCCGGGGATTTTTAGCCGAAATCGGGTGTGACAGTGATGTGACCTAGTCTAATCGAACCAGAAAGTGTCGGGTCCGGAATAGCCGAACCGACGAACTGCCGAACTACCGAACCTCGCCCAGAATGTTTTTTCACCATGTCTATGCACCACATTTCTTATATTACTTATTTCCCTGCATTTTAATGCTTTAGACAAGGGTTGAATGCAATTCAAATGTGGCAGACAGAATCTGCTTACAAATCTTGGACAAATCTTGGATGTACTACTACTTACTATGCTTGCTTCTTAAAGTGAACCACTTGGTGCAAATCCCAGCGATCCTTCTTGAATTTTCATCTATACTGCCATCCTTAAGTACTGTATGACCTGCACTTCAAATGACTGCACTGTTGATTGCATTCTCCTATTCCAGTCGCTAAGACTTTTGGGGCATCCCAAGGCTCATTTATCTCTCGAGCATTGCGTATCCCAAAACTGGAGAGGGAATATCCCTCAGGGTTGTCATTGGGGACTCAGCCAAATGTGGAAAAGCCAGATGACTTGTCAGGAGGTGGATCTGGAAAAGAATCACAGTGAAGTATTTACTGTCAAGGAAGCATATGCAGTATATGAGTACTTGATTTCACTGTGTTGTTGCTGCAATATTCAGATTCTTGAATAGACAAGGCCTGGGTGGTCGTATTCATGACCGCGCCTGCCATTTTGGCTTTGTTTGGTGTCATGGACAAATTGGGAACAAGTCGGGAATAAGGGTGAAAAGGCTCGATAAAACATTTTTAAAATGCTTCAATATTCAAATAAAAATATTTAGAGGTCCGCATAGTCATATGAGCTACCATAGGAACCTTTAGAAAAATTATTATTTTTGTGTTCGGCAGTTCGGCGGTTCGGTTATTCTGATTCCCACTCGTCCTCAATCGAACAGGTCCGGCCGAAACGCAGCGCTTAAGTATGGTTTAGTGATGACGCCCCAAATGGGAGGTGATTTCGCAGATCACCTCTCTGTCCTCCTCCGGGAGGCCAGTGAATCTCTTCAACCTTATCTACAGTGTTATGTAACTCCTCGCGAACTTATGCTAGAACCGGAAATTTCACTCTTTTTCCTCTTTCCAACTTCAACTTGTTACAACCAGTCTCGTCCAGACGCTGCCCTCTTCACAATCCGCGCGACACCTCCGTCTCTCTTCCCCAGAGTCACCAGCAGCGATCTGGACACAATATCTCAATGAAAGCACAACACTCAAGCCCCACTAACCACAGCAGCCCAATAATATCTTCACGCGAGCACCGACTCCAACCATGAACCCAGTTAAACGCACCTCCTAACGATAAGACAACAAATCACGCCAAGTCGGCTCCACCTACCTTCCTTCTTTTCCTTTACTTAGTTTATACGGGTATCAGATCTGTGGGAGATAGGGTGGGATCAGCTTAGTACTACGAAGACAGATGTATGATATGGCGACATAGGCCCAAATGGGCCCACATGCGACTAAGTATGATTTTCATTCATTGCCTTACCCTTGATCAGTGCGGTACGCTCCCGACATAACCAGTCACACAGAACAACACGAAGCGAGAGAATAAACGGAAGACGCAGGCCAAGTTGAAACGAGAAGGTCAGATCAAGCATGGACAAGTACCTGCTGTTCATACTAGGCTGAATGTGGAAAAGCTGAGATACCAGATCACTAGAGGACGTCCGCTGGTCAATTTCCACTTGCAGTCCGATTTTTAAGATGAAATGAATTTTTTGGTCGATAGAAACATATTGTCTACTAAAAAGGCCAGAGACCAAGCTCGAGACTTTGGAGTTCCTTTCAGGCCCTTATCTACACTCGCACTTCTTTGTGAAGACATTGTATGCAGCATACAGTCTGTTGAACGAATGGTCAGTGGATTATACATAGCTCGAGTCATTCAAACTCGAAGAAGGGCACTTGTGTCCTGCGCAGCTTGGCATCGGGTTCGGGATAATGGCCCGACGACGGCTATCGAAGGTACGTCTGACTACAGGCATACTGAAAATATTAATTAGCGACCCAGAACAAGGCATCAGGAGCAAGGACACTGGTAGCGGTTGCAAGAGCCACAAAGGTGACAAGAAGAGATTTGGTAGAGAACATTGTTTAGTAGTTGAAAGATATGTTTGTGAGACCAGCTGAAGAATCACGGTAGAAATTTCCCGTCTTTTATAGTGCTCTATGGCCGTCGTGGCCGCTATATCCAGACGGTAAAACGCCACTCGGGACGCCCATGTCGCCTCAGCATGCAGACTGCTCCTGAACCCTGAACCCTGAACATTCAGCGACATTAAGCGAGATTTGTATTGCATCGCTTTTGATTTTTTTCTGAGTGTTACATGCTGGGCGCACACACCTGTGTCCCATAAATATCTAATATATTTGCTCAATCAGTGAACGGTGAACTTGGGACAAAATGTGCCACCTTGAGTATGATATTTGGGCTCCGATCTATGATAGTGAATCTCTGCGACGTCAATCAAGCGTCCAGTACCCGGATCCAATTTGAAATATCATTCCAATTGACAGCATGCCTTCCATAGCCATAACTAGGTTATCAGGTTCGCCTCTACGTACGAGAGCCCAGATCCACAGTGGAACGATATCTCTCAGGAGTTGGTCCAACGCTTGCTCAAGACCAAGTTGAAGATCTGAGTGGCCGGCAAGGCTCGGGAATGATGGGACTCATCATGATCAGCCGATTTTCGCGCCATATATCACAGAAACGCCGCCCGTCGCGCGTTTCATCGGGGAGAGACGGTACGTACATAGACGTACATTCAATACCACTGGTCCTGGTGAAACCTCCGCTGCATCAGATGTACCATCTTGGCAGCATTATTTACAATGGATATGACCCTGAGTACAAAACTTTGACTGAATAAAGGTCTTATGCTGTCCTAAATGATACAGCTTGCTGCCAGACTCGTGTACGATAAAGAAATGAGAATGTCTGGTAATCAGTCCAAATGTGGAAATCACAAAGCGGTTGTCACATCAAGAAAACAATTTGCTCTGTACAGAACTGTACAGCACTGTACAGCATTTTTTTCTCCAAAGTGACCAATACAGTCAACGTAACGATATTTGGATCCTGCGTTCTGGGCGCTTGATCGACATCGGAAAAGTCCGGTTTCAGGGATCGGAGTCACAAAAAACGACGCAGGTAACAATCGTAAAAATCTAGAGATACAGATACAGACTGTCACATATGCTCCCTTCTTAAGTAAAGAAAGGGCAAGGGGCCAGAATTACCTCGGATTCCAAAGCCTGTTGCCTGGTTTAGCGAAAGAGTCCCAGGTGAACACCGCAAACACATTACAGTTGGAAAAGATTTAAAAGAAATCCAATACAAATGTCGCTTAATCTTGCTGAATGATCAAGAGCAGTCAGCATTCTGACGCGATATGGGCGCTCCGAGTTGTGTTTCATCGGCTGGATATCACAGCCAAGACCGCTGTCAAATAGTATAAAAGACAGGAAATTTCTACAGTGAATCTTCAGCTGGTCTCACTCAAACACACCTTTCAACTAAACAATGTTCTCTACCAAATCTTTTCTTGTCACCTTTGTGGCTGTTGCAACTGCCACCAGTGCCCTCGCTGTTCCACTGGGCGAAGAGTTAGTCTTCCCACCTCTCGGTGGCTTGCTCATCGTCGCTGATTGATATTTTCAGCATGCCTGTAGTCAGACGTACATTCGACAGCCGTCGTCGGGCCATTATCCCGAACCCAATGCCGAGCTGCGCAGGACACAAGTGCACTTCTCCGTATGTTGGAACGGCCCGAGCTTTATGGAACTCACTGACCATTTTCTCAATAGGTTGTATGCTGCATACAATGTCTTTACAAAGAAGTGTGAATGCCGATAAGGGTCTCAAACAAGTTTTGAGCTTGGTTTCTAAGCTTTTTGGTAGCAAGAAATATGTTTAGAAAAATTTGCTTCATCTTTGATATCAGACTGAGAGTAAAATCAAGCAGCCTACATCTTCCATGATCTCATTCCTGTTCCTCCAAATCCGGCCGAAAACCGGCAGTTGTTTGTCCCTGATTGATTTGATGGGGTCATGCCTTTTCTGCGTGCCGCTGCGTGCCGGCCTGTGTCATGCGCGCCTGTGCCTAGTTGCGTGCAGAACCACTGCATCAGCTTTTTTGGTTTTATTTTTTTGGTTGTATTTCTGGTCCAGTAGTGTAAGAATATAGTTATATTCATCCAGTGTCATTGAATCAAAGTTGTGATATACAGTAATAAACCCCCAAGCGAGACACTTTAGGTATTTTGGCTTATAACATGTTTTCTTGCTCTTTTCATGAAATCTACTGGTGATTTTCGAAATCAGTGACCTCGAAAACCCCCAAAGAGATGCACAGCTGCAAGTGGTCGATGCTGTCGCGGTGGAAATGGCATCTTGTATGTCACCGGCAAATTTGAGTTCTTACGTGGTAGCGAGACATCGTGACTTGAAACCACTCCGTTGAGCGCCTACCGTCAGTGTTGCTTAGGAAAACATGTTATTAGGGACAGGAGTGATTTATCGGAGTTGTTTGTTGGTGAGAGAAGGGCCATGGGAGTGACTGCAGGTCCCTTTGCCATCCGGGATCTACACATCACCGGGCCGCTAATTATTAATAGGGATCAAACTTCGACAGGCTGTAGCATCTCGTGCACTGCTTGAAATCCTTATTCCTTTGGGTACAAGCATGTTTCAGGTTCCTCATCCATTGTAATAATGACAACTCTCAGCTTCAACTAATCTGGCCACGAAAATTTGACTGTCTCGCTTCCCTATTTGTTACTGTACTGAATACAGTCAGGTAAAATCAAGGACCCCTTTCTCAAGTCATTCTCAGTACATAGAGTCAAGCTGTGATATCAATGATGCCTCATGCTTGCAATAAGCGAGCAACTAAGGCCTAGGAATCCAAAAATGGACGATAAATGACTTGTATCATGTTGTAAAAAGAAATTCGCATGCGGCTGCACATAGATGACACGCAGCACATTCGGTCCATCATTAGCGCCCCTGTGCAAAAAAATGCACAGCAGCACAGGTGCACGCAGCTAAAAGATAGGGGGACACAGCGGCACAGCCACGAGCACAGGCCGATACGCAGTCGCACAGGGCTGAACTTTGCCTGCGTGCAAGCCCTGGGCATGACTTAAAGCAACTTTCAAGTTTAAAATGACCCAAATACATCACTTTTGTATTTTTCGACCCTTCTAGAGACAACTAGATCACTGTGGAGCATGGCAAATGGTAATCAAGGTTTTCGAGCCATCTCAAATTATATCAAGTACTTGATATTACCCTCCCTTGACTTGAGTCTGAGATTTTCATTGATATTGATTTCAGATCAGGCGCAAAAAATCTACTGGTTTTATCATACAATATCAGGAGCATCAGACAATATCCACTATTGGATCGGTGCTTCACTTCCTATGGATCCTATGGCTCATGCTCTCACATTGTTTCTTGCTCATTGTCACCGTTACACTTTCCTACAACTCCCAGATTATCCTGACTATAAACTGACCATCATTTGTTTCCTTCATGCAAAGGCCTGGGATATGCTCACTGATCTGAGTCTCTCCTGTTCTTCAATCTGTGGATGTTGATGCCGAGGCTGTGTCGGATCTGGAGGAACTAATGTTTACTCAGTCTGCAGATACAGGTGAGGCAAGATTCTGCACCTCAGGACAACTGGGACCCATATGCTGGTATTCCCTCCGAATGGATGCATACAGATTTCAATGGTACCTGTTGTTTGCTCGTCGGTGGTATCTATGATGTTCTACCTTGGCCTTTCTTGGTATGTGTTGTCACCGTGAGATGACAAGTGACATCTGCGACTACCTTTGAGCGGCATCCTAATCATTGCTTGAGTGTATAATGACCTTGTATCCCTGTAGAAATAGGACTCTAAACCCATGTTATCCATATATATATATAAATTATATTGCTTCAAATCTACCAGTGGGATAGAGGCTGTCCTCTCAGCGGCAATTACGAGTCCCCAGTGTGTGGACCAGATTTTCAAAGGACAGATATCTCAATCCAGTTGGACATACATAAGTTGAATATAACATAGATGCAGGAGACTCCTTCGCTTCCTAATCCAATAATCAGCTGGTATACAGGCAGGAAACCACCGACAATGCAGCCACAAAGCTTTTGATGAGGTCACAACATGGGGCATCCTGGGTAGAGGATGAGGCTCTGTCATGAATACCACCACACAGTAAAATCATACCAGTTTCTCAATTAAATAATCACAGATTCACTCAGTAGCTGGGAAGAGTAAGTGGGCACTGCTTGCAAGGCTTAAGCATTCAAGTTCAAGTTTATGATGTGCATGTAACCCAGACATGAGATATAGTTGTGGTACTTTGATTGAAATCTATAACCTGTAGACCATTACGAGACCACGTGAGTGGCTCGTTTGTTGGGAATGAGCAAAATTCTGGCCACCACCATCAAAGAGCCAAAAGGGGCTATCATTCTCGTCATTCTCTCACAATAGTCTGCCGACAAGCCGGGCCATCACTCATAATCGGTCATGGGAGTCAAGACGTAATCCTGTGGCAGTGAATTTTACGTGGCATGTTGGGCGCAATCTGACCGACACTTGCACCCATACAACTCATAAAACACTCACTCATTTTGTCCTCTCAAATTCATATTTGGTCTCCAAAGCTTTGAGGTGCCGACCGAAGGTTGAGGCCAAGCAGCTCAAAGACACCTGCATTTGAAGAATAGTGTTTGAGTCGTGGTTGAGTCATGGTACTTAGACTGGGGTCGGAGCTTATCCTTTCTTCTTTAGGTATCCTGCTCTGTTTGATATCATATTTTTAGGGTGTCTGAAGGATAGAATCAAGATGATTGGAGATATTCCCTTCAATCGAGCTCGGCGCAGCACCAGGAGCGGGCTCTGCCGCTTGCCAGCCTTCCAGCTTTGTCTTTGCACTTGACCTCACTTTCTCAGAGCTGTCACCTTTCTTCAAAGGATGGTAAGCCACATTGCCCAGATGAACATAATTGGTCAGACTGATATTCAAGGTGATTCTTGTGACGTTGATGGGCCTTGTAGTAGTCTTTACACAACGGAATAGAGTCTGACAGTCACTACTGCGGTTTCCTGCGGTCTCGTATATGCCGCCGCAGGACGGCCTCTACACCACTGGTCCTATCCTGAAGCTAGCAATGTTGGGGCTACAGTGCATGTCGGCTTTTGCCGGGCCATGAGAAAGCTATCAGGTGATTAGCTGATTTTTGCTAGGCGACAGTCGCAGGAAGAGTATTTAGCATTGGTCAAAGCAGACTCAGAAAATCTGAACCAATGAAAAGAGTGTTGAAGCCTGAAGGCAGGTGTCGACACCAATGTCATCATGGTTGCCTTGTCAGCGAAGCAGAAGCAACGTGGAATAAGTAATTGTCGCATGATCTGTCACGGAGGCTGTTGCTGATATAATACTGTTACTGTAAAGTGGCTCTTGCAGGAAAGAGCAGGGAGAGTAATGCTGGCAGGCAACATTGACAGCAGGATGCAAGACAGTGGATACATGTCATTAAATGTCGAGGCTTATCGCACGCGAAGCTGGTGGCTGTGGTGAGATCAGGCGGCTGGCCGTATTACCCCATTCGGATCTCCGATGCGGCTTTCCACAAACCTGGTCTGTTCCAACAAACGAGCCCGCGTGACCGTGGGACTCGTAATAGAAAATGGCAGAGGACCAAGATCACTACAAAGTATGCGGTTTCTCTGCTGCCTCAAAGCCAGATTTCTCCGCTGAATCCCAATACTCACCGCCTTCTTATATCCAAGAGCTTCTCCGCTCCAACAACCCCCCGTCGCAGATCCAGGAATCCCAGCTCAGAGAGACTGCGGCAGAAACTGTCGAGGCTTAAAGTCAGGCTTTGCAGGACCTTGACGCCCGAATCTCCAATATGCAGCGCGAGCTTAAACAGCTCATTCTAGAAAGAGCACAAAAGGCTCTACAGCTGCGTGATTGCAAGTCCGTCTTGCATCCCATTCATCAGCTTCCAAAGGAATACTTTGCGAGATCTTCATGTCGTTCATCAACAAAGATTTGGAAGAAGATGAGCACGACAGCTCATTGAATTCTTTGGCCCTGCAATGGGTAGTATCTCGCATTTCGAAGCACTGGCGCGCAATTGCACTAGCCTTTTCCGGAACACCGAAGACGACTTTGAACGACGCTAATATGTCCAGACAGTAGATGATTATTGCACGATTATTGTGGTTTTGGCGGTAAAATGATGTTAATTGACCGAATAATCGAGCCGATAATCGGCCAATAATCGCTACTGTGAAACCCCCCTCCTGGATTTTTCGCATTAATCGGCTATCAATCAGAATAATAATCAGTCCCACGGCTCTCGGCTCCTTTCGGTACACTGAGAAAGCTTGAAGCTCCGCCAATGATGTAAGCATGAAACGGAAATTTTCAAGTCCCTTGTTCTATGCGGCGAGGCTTAATCCGCAAGCTGCGAGGTTTTGAACCACTGTACGACCGAGAATAACATGATATGACAAAAGCACCATTATATTAGCAGCATAATAAGACATGCAGAGGGTGACTATGGCGTACGCTAAAGACTATGGTGCCTGCCTCATAGAACTACAGAAAGCGCAAATGATTCATTTGGGATGACAAGAAAATAAGGTTACCAGGGATGTCCGCGCATCACCAACACTGAGCCAACCATCATTCGAGCGCTAAGTGCCTTGAAGAGACCCAAAAATAGCACTGGGAAAGCAGTATGAGGGAAGCAGATAACAAATTTGGACATAAGATACGACTTACCAGGCTTGTGCATCATGGTGGATAATGAGGAAACACATGAACGACGATGTGGCAGTTTGTGATGAGCTGGCATCCGGCGGAGATTGAAATTCTAGCAAAATAATCGAAATGAATAATCAATGCAATAATCAATTATTTTTACATAATCAGCTTCGGCGCCGATTATTGCAATAATCGTAATTATTTTCCGATTGTTTATTTGATTAATCAAATCAATAATTAGTGAATAATCAGCCAATAATTGAGAATAATCAGTACTGTGAACGACCCTATTGGCAATTCAACTGCAGCGATCCGCTGATCATAAGCTGTTTGTTTCCATCGTGGATGAGTATGACCAAATAACACAAGGTCATCCTCTCTTGTCAATCTTGGGTAGCGACTGCAGAATTTTCCCAGATTTGCTCGCCCCTTGCAGAATTAGGTTTGGTTTGGCTGCCTCCTGCAGAGGGATGCCCAGATTTGGCTCAATTCTGCAGAATATCCTGGAATATTCTGTAGAATTGAGCCAAATTTGGACGGAATCTTGAGGACTTGGTTGTGTCGGTTTTGGTGATGAAAGCAAATCTGGGACACACCTATATGTCCCTAATAACCGGTCATACTAGACATGTGATAGGACCCCCATAACGCGTCTTATTAGAGGCGTTTGATGTAGAATCCCTACTTATCAATAAAGCTGCTTAAATGTGAAGACTTTATATTATAGTAGGTTGCTGTTCCACATTTGGATGCTTCCATGTGACCCTCGGCTGTCAGGGACGTCAAAATCAAGCTGCTCATCGTCTCCCGATGATTGATGGCGGCGCTATCCCGCTCCTCTCCCGCTTGTTCCTCCCGCCCTCCCGCTCATCATCCCGCCCCGACTCCCTAAAAAAACCCGAAAGAAATTTTTTATCAAAGTCTCATAAAATTACTTCAATATCATGGGAAAAATATAGATTATACAGGCAGTAAAAAATAATCAAACATCTTCTTCGTCATCGGTTTCAACATGCTCAGGACTGGTAAAATTGGACTTAGAGATACGATGGCGCTTGCCCGATGCACTCCCGACTCTGTCATCATCCTCGACATCTACAGCACCACGCTTCTTCTTGCCTATTGTCTTTACATGGGTTCCACCAGTGTTGCTTCGCTTCTGTCGTCGCTTCAGCACTTCAGCAGCAACTCAAGATTTTGCGTCATCCAATTCCTTTTTGCTGACCTTGGCCCAACGACAGGCACCAGACTGAAGGGCGTCCAAAAGGTCCCGAATGTCCCCAGTACGAGTGAGAGATGAAGGAGCGCCAAAGGGGACCTGACCAGGCCAGCCAATGAGATGGACCTTATGAGGGACAACAATTTCACGGTCATAGTTGGCATAGCTCATTTGAATGTCCTTGGTGCGTGTAATGTAGACTAAAAAGAAGGTCAGTGAAACAGAATGCTAAAATGGACAATCATACACCAAGGTTGCTTAGAATTATTGCAGCACAGGCTTTCTTCCTCTCATTGATGTTGCTTGGGCCTTTAGAAGGGCCTAGCAAAAAGTTAGCATGTATATAGGACAAGAGATACCAATGACTTACCATTCGCTGCAGAAATAGCCCAGCTCTCGAATTCTCTGAGCAAATCCCACATGCCTTGATTCAGCCTCTCCATCACAAATTCTGCAGTGTTTCCACTCGCCCACCAGCATGGTGTCCCAGTACAATCAATGTTGCCTCTTGTGACAAAGCCGAAGCCAACTGTGCCAGTATGCTGGTTGAGATTGAAAAACTTTATAATAGTCAGCTTTCAGGACGCAAGGGAATAAAGACCATACATCTTCACCTGTCTTCCGTGCAAATGCCACTATATCTTTAGCCTCTGAGGCATGGCTTCCACGAGACCCTTGGGCTTGTGCTGAACGCTTCTCCGCCAGCAGCTCCTTTGCCTTGAGAATCTCTTCCTCTGTCGCTTCCTGCATAGTCTTGTCAGCCGCCACAGCAGCTTGAATTTCCTCCAACTTTGCCTTTTGGCCGGGTGGACGATCTAAGAGTAACAGTGAATAAAATTGACTGACAAGAGATTCGAGAACTAGAAAAAGCTGACCTGCATTCATTTTGAAAGCTTTCAAGCTCACCAATGCATTTCGAGCATTTTCCTTGCACTTTGTCTTCAAACCAGATGAGAGCAGTCTGCGACAATGCTGGACAGTAACCCCTTCTTCTTCTGCAATCTTCTCCAGCTTTTTATCCTGCTCTGCAAGAAAGTCCAGCAGCCAGGTATTCAAGCTTGACCTCTTTTCTTCAGCTACTGCACGACCAATCTGGAGACTAGCTTTCTGGGCTTCGGTCAATGGCTTTTTCTTGGCATGTTCAATCACAGGTTGGCTTTGGAGATCAGGGTGGTGCTGGGCATGGGTGATTGGGACCTGTCGGTCCTGGATTTCGACAGTGGTATCTTCATCCATGGTCGCTTTGGAATAGAAAACAAAGACCAGTTATGGCACGTGAAGGTGTCAACAGGGTCAAACAAGCAGGCGTCTTGCTCTTCACCAGCCAGCATGCATTTCAAGGCAGATCCCAGTCAGCTGCCACTTCCTGCGACATCTGGTACATGTACACCAAGAGGCTCTCCGAAGAAAGCAAGCTCTTCTAATCCACCTAATCTCCAGGTACTTTTTTGCCAGTCCTCTATTTCTGTCAAAACCAGTCCTCGAGAGAAGGCTTATGCTTTTACAGCAAGGTTGTTTTCTGGACATCATATTTTATGGCTGCCATTTCCATTGCTTGTGGACCTTCACTGATTAATCCAACACAGATTCCAACAGCTCCTAATCTCTCGCAAGCAACAACCAAGTTTTTGGGTAGATTCCTTTCTCCATTAACTGGTTATTCTTCTAAGATCTGCTATAGGCATTCAAGACGTCTATCAAAATGCGGTGGCAGAGATGACACAGATGCGCGATAGAGCTTTGGGATCTTACAGTGCGTGTTTTATTTTTGATTTCATGCATACCCTGATTATATTTTCAGTTCAAGATGTCAATCAGACTCTCAGCCAGTCTCCTAGCAGAGCCTGAGTTGCTGTTGTTGACGTGGCTCAGCTTCCAAAGCTCCAGTCTGAGGACATCTGGCTCAGAATGAGCTCTCCACCTCTTGACTATCGGACGCCTCATCCTTCCCCTTCACAAGCTGCTCAGCCTATAGTCCATGGTGTCGATGAAGAAGATGAAGACTGTGCGCTCCTGAAGTCTCCTTTGCAGCCAGCTTGGCAGGGCGTCACCTATGTCGTTTATCATGGTGAACATGGTAGCTATGCTGGCTTATATCAAACATGGGCTGAATTGACTCCAATTGTCAGCCAGAAGATGCCTTTCACCAAGTCCAGCATTTTCAAGAAATTTCATTCATTCGAGCAGGCACAAAGATCTCTATCTCAGCTCTCTGGCTGTGGTGTTATTGAGGCGTTGAGGTTTCAGATTCCTGGTGACGGGTATGAGTGCTGGGTCGTCACTCGTGGTCACAAACCTGGGATTTATATATCACGGTACGTTCAGCTTGGCATTATCTGACTGTCGTTGTCTCACATTTTGATCCAGGAAGCTTTTTGTAGCGATGGTCTTGGACATGGCACCGGGGCATTCCAGTATTTCTCGGGTCCGTCGACAAAGAAGCGTGCTGAGGCTTACATGAAGACAGCGGAGAAGTCCGGGAATGTTGCACGGCTGGCACGTAGCATCTTCCCAGAAAAAGGTGAATGATTTTTGATATTTTGCACACGCCATGTGGTTTTTGGATTTTTTAACAAGTTGTCTCAAATGTACCGCATTAGAGGCGCTAATATATTGCTCTTTGTTCTACATATTGTGCTTGATGCATTGAGAAAGATCCCTAAGTTTGGTAGAGATACAACAATTTTTGAGTGAAGAAATGCAAAAAGAGCAGTTGAGACGTCGACCTATCCCGAGGCCATGTTACCATATATGGTACCTTTTGTGAGATTTTAGAATGTCGAGTTTTCTGACCACAATTTAGCTAAGCTAGGGCATTTAGATGTTGACTAGTATATGCTAGACTCATATACCAATCTTTTTGAAGCCATCTGAGGCCTGCAAATACCATTTCATATTTTTGTCCAACTTTTTTGCAGAGAGATCGGTTCAATCAGACATTTACATTGAGCCCTGGGGCTTTCAATGTCAATCTTTGCACTCAAAGTGGTCTAATACATTCAGTCATCCCATGTACTACAATAAAATTGCTGGAAGGTGAGGCGATCTGTTAAAACTCAATATCTGCTGGCTTGATATCGAGGATCTGTCACACTGTCACAGACATCACAGGCACCATTCCTTCAACATTGACCACCACAATGACTGGTCCCACTCACAATAAGCACAGAAACAACAGCAGCAGCAGTGCCAGTGGTCACTACAGGTCTGGAGGCAGTCAAGGACACCTTCACCGCAGCCTTTGTTCGTTGACGCAAACCCAAGTTCTTTCCTTGAAGGTCAAGGAAGGATTTCATGCTGCACCTTCTGGCTCACTGGTTGACCAGAATGATGACCTTTCAGCCAACCAGGGAGATGGTGATATGGACATGGAAGAGGGTATCCTGGAAGGTGAAACAGCCTTGCCAATCAGCCATGAAGGCAGAGAATGGGGAGAGATTGAAGATTTATGGACGAAGGTGCAACATGACCCAGCAAAGAAGAGGTGAGCATATCTTGTTGTGATATTTGACTCTTGTTAACGAGCTTTAGAACCTACAAGGAGTACCGAACACGCCGCCGTGATCATACTGAACGTTGTACCTCTCATTTTGCACCACAAATGGAAACTCTGGTAGATGCCTACATGGCATGGTCAGCAAAGGAAGAGTCGACAGCAGAGATTAAGGGTCACCACAGCATCAAGGTCGTTGATGTTTTCAGTATGTCTTTCGTCTCTTTCTTTATTGAATACAGCTCATGACATTATAGGTTCATATTCTGGGACCTATGTCGAGACCTCAGCCGACAAATACAGCAGCACAGCATTGGTCCGTCAAGGCCTCTTTCCATGCTCACCTCTCAAAATCACCATCACAATTTCGACTTCAACATTGGAACTTTATCGCTCACTCTTTGTTCGGTGCCCTCGTCTTACCATCCAGCCATTTGTCAGGACATTATGCAACCTGCATGGCGTGCCATTCTGACCTTATCTCGCGACACAATTCTCCATTGCCTTTGATGTCTATTTGGATGTGCTGCAGCAAGTAAGGCAGCGAGTCGCAGTGGCTCTGGACCGTCATGGGCCCAATTGGCGACTTGCCAATGCGTGTCCGTGCTGCCTCTATGAGTTGGAAGGCGAAGAAAAGCTGAAATACAACATGTTTTTCACCATGGATGGCAATGACTCGCTGAAACGTATGCACCGGCATGAGAAGATAGTGGACGAGCTTGGACTGAGATTTAGAGAGACGAAGGAAAGGATGGACAATCAGGAAGGTGGTGGGGACTACTTCTTGTCGAGAAAAGAGGTCGATGAATGGGAGATTCATCTAGACCCGACTAGAGCAGCAGAGATGACCACAGACGAATCAGCCGGCTGTGATTCATGGCATAATTCTCAAGAAACCAACACGAAATCAATGTGGCAAATCTACGACAAGACTGGAGTTTTCCTTTCGCTCTGTTGCCATGGTTTCACTCTTCTCATTGCCGACATGGTCAACAGTGGCGAGCTCAGGAAGTACGCCATTGCGACTCTCAATTGCTTTTTTGGAATATTGCCTAAACATCTAGGCGGTGGATATGACATCGGATGCTCTTTTGATGTGACCCTTCAAAACAGCTGTCTAGGATCAAAGGCTCTTGAAGAGCTTTACACATCTCTTGTCGGGCTTTTCCATGGATATTCGCATAATCGGCTATGCCAGCTTCTGAGGCTGGTTCTCTATTTGGACGGTATGGGTCTCGAAGACTTGGAGACCTGTGAGCGCTATTTTTCTGCATCCAATGGTCTCGCAACCGCTATTCGACATGCTTCTATCTTCCATCGTCGTCAAGCCATTTTGGAATATGCTCACCACTATGATTCCTTCCATACCTATGTGAATCTCTCCACCTTCCTGGTCAATAATTATCACCAAGCTTTGGATATCCTTGCCACTGAAGTGGCATTCAAATTGTCAATGGAAGAGATGGGTCTGACTTCAATGGAAGTCTTTGGAGAATGGCTGGAAGACGAGCTGGGTTATTTGAGGTCAAGGGTCAAGGCAGAGGTCCCAGAGCAGGAGAAGCTAGAGATTGAATATCATTTGCTCCTGGTCAAGTTCAAGGACACTCGGTGAGTTTATCACCTCTTTCTTCATTTTCATTGACTGACCAAAATTACCAGTGACGCCTTACATGCTGCACAGCAGGTCTGGCTCAAGGTCAATACACCAGAAACAGTGTCAAGCTCTGAACGTGACAGGACAGCGACCATCGAAACAAAGCGCCGTCAAGCCAGAGAGAAGTTTTTGACACGGTTAGAGGAGGTTCAAGTCATGGAAACCCGGCTGGGAATCATGCCACAGGACCGCTGGATAGAAGGAGATACGAATTGGCTTTTGAATGCAGAGCGGGCTGCAATGTCTGTCTATCAGAAGCGCTTGGACAAATTGGAGGGGCTAGTGGTAGAGAGAATGCTTGAGTTAGGAAAGGTAAATCAGTCTGGGACAGGTGCACTCCTTATTCTTCATTGGAATCACTCTAATGTATTCATAGGCTATAATATGCGCAAGCATATAGGAAACGCAGTCAAGACTTGCTCCCAAGCAATTCAGACAGCCCTCAACAATTACAACACTGCTGCTGCATCACTGAAACCACCACGACCTGCGCTTGACTGGGAGACAGTCATCGAGTGCGCCTTCCTATCCAAATTCGAAATGCTATGGGATTCATGGCAAGACATTCGCGACAAGCCTTGGGCTAAGCCAGCAGGTCGTTCGCTGCAAGACAAGCATTACAAGATTCTGCGCGCTCATGAAGAGATCATACGCTGCAACATCGAGATCTCCCACCTATGGACTCAGATGTCAGATGAGACGGCTCTATTGGAAGCTCGTGAACAGGTGGTCTCAGCAACAGACCCTGCTCTGGCTTACCAAATCCACCAATATCGTTTGGAGCGGGGTCGATATAATGCACTTCATATCAAGCGCTTCACCAAGTTGGCAAAAGATCCAAGGTTCACTGGGTCATTAGCCGTTGGGAAACGTTGCCAGGTCCCAGTCTCTGTACCACTGCCACCGCCACCGCCGCCGCCTTCAACTGATGAACCAATGGCCGACTCCGATGCTGATGCATCTGGGGAAGACGATGATGGTCTGACTGATGCTGATGCAAGTGGAGATGATGATGATGAAGTCCTTGAGTGGTGGGTACAGCTCATTGATGTTGCAATGGACAAATAGAGACATTTCTGATTTTTGCTCAATATATGTTCTGTGTATTTTTCCCATATATCAGTGTTGTTACTGACCCTCATTTATACCTTTAGGGTCATTTCAGTCATTTCAACGATTCAAATAACTGTCTACTGACCCGGGTCAGAGGGGTCAGTCAGCAAAAGTCACTATTTTATCTAGTCTACCACCAATTAATCAATCTATATCCCATTTTCAACTGGAACTGGCAGAAGAGCAGCTGATGCTTCACCAGGCAGCGGCAAAGTCGTCTCCTCGTCATATTTAGCCTTTCCTTGAACCCAAAAGTCATGGTGGTCAGCGCCAATGACAGCCCAGGTGAAAAGGTCCATGAGGGAAATGACGGTCTTGCCAAAGTAGAACGCGCCATGGCCCATGGGGTTCAGAAAGAATTCAGATTGATCATCAGATGTACTTACAGTTGCGACGGATAAAGCCGAAATATGCTCTGCCGAGCCCGGCATCTCACGTGAAACCTTTGCCCACTGACCCACACTTTTTCGAGCATTCAATTGACTGACCGTTATAACCGAATTGACCGGGTCAGTTCTCTAACCCTACTGACCGGTCAGTAACAACACTGCCATATATTACATGCAATTTTATGAGACTTTGATAAAAAATTTCTTTCGGGTTTTTTTAGGGAGTCAGGGCGGGACGATGAGCAGGAGGGTGGGAGGAACAAGCGGGAGAGGAGCGGGATAGCGCCGCCATCAATCATCAGGAGCCAATGAGCGGCTTGATTTTGACATCCCTGACAGCCGAGGGTCACATGGAAGCATCCAAATGTGGAACAGCAACCTACTATAATATAAAGTCTTCACATTTAAGCAGCTTTATTGATAAGTAGGGATTCTACATCAAACGCCTCTAATAAGACGCGTTATGGGGGTCCTATCACATGTCTAGTATGACCGGTTATTAGGGACATATAGGTGCTGGGACACGTTCGGCAGAACATAACAATCTCCGGCAGTATTTGATCAGATTGAAACTCTTTCTGTCTGATATCGCTGAGGTCAATGAACACATTGAGGACCTCTCTAGTTGAAAATGCCACCATTCAAACATACTTTGCTGCAGGACATCTTGTGATATATAAAGCACAGGTGGTCCATACTTTTATGCTCCCTCGTGGTTCAGTTGGTTTAGCACCTGCTGTGAATGTGCTCTTGCTGAATGTGTGAAGTTCGAGTCCCGCATGTGCCCCATATTTGAATTGCTTGAAGTTGCTCAAGCAAGCACACGGCCTGACCCAGTTGGCCGTCACTGGATCTCATGTGACCCCGACGGGGTCAGTCCTATTTTCTGACACTTGGCGCAAGAGGCGAGCGGAATAAAAAATTGGGGGTGCCATGTGGCAGATCACAATAGGACCTGTTTGGTGACGTCGGCTCAGTCTCGCTGAACTGGAAAGAGCCCAGGAAGGTGACCAGGTCCAGGACTACAAATTATACTCCTTTATCAAAATTGCATGATAGAAATCTTTACTTACAATCAAGGACTGAAAGATTGCCTTTTTGAGTCATCACGTGCATGATCACCACTGATGACCTGCTCAATTTACATCCTTGCCAAAGCGACAGCTCCTTTGTACTGAAAAATTTTGTCAGACAGATACTTTGTGATTACTGTGTGTTACTTTTTACCAACAAGCACTGTTTAAGTACTTTTCAAGACAGCCGTTTTGCTGCAGACGGCCCGGTTCTATTCGCTGTATCTGCCACATTGTCATTTACCACAGTATTGTGAGACTTTTGTGTATTCCGAGCTGAGAAGGCATGAGTGAAGCCATGCTGAGCACGCTAGTAAGCTTTCATTGATGTTTCTGCCAAAAATCCAAGCTCCGATAGCTCGGTCCATTGTTGAGTTATCCTCCCGATCATTTCCCTTACCCAGAGGTCATGTGATCTGAAGAGCTTAGATAATATTTTATTTATTCCCAGGTGTGACACTTGTTACTGTGTGATTCTGTTTGCTCTATCAGGTGACATTGCGCGTCTCGTCTCCTAGCCTAGCGCCTTGTTGGTCGTGTTAAACCTTGAATCTCACCAACGCTAAATCTCAATATGCCTCTGAGGGCTGGTAGATGTCAAATTAAAGCACCAGTCATTCATTCTTTTGACCCACCAGCAGGACTAGATTCTCTATTTTCCCTTGCAAATGTGTACCATTCCCAGAGCCCAAGCCAACAATCCTCTCCAGTCCCTGTAGCAACCTCCTCGCAATCTTTCTCAGATGCCTCTAATATCGCTCAGCTCGCCAATCTACCCCGGGATTTCTGGACGCCACCAGCGCCAAGCCCATCAGTCTCTCCAGAGCTCTCATCTCCGTTAGACGATTTGGCCGAGATCTTCGATTACCATGAATTCTCAGTTGCAGTACCCAATCCCATTCCTTATGCTGTGTCACCTCTCGATGATGCTAAATCATGGGGCCCATATTGTGATCCCGATGTCACCAGCGCTATTGGAATCCTCTTCACCAAAGGTTCATACGATGCAGATCTCACTTCAGGCCGATTCAACATGACCTGGGATGACGAGGCATCGTTCAAGCGCTGGCTCGAGTCAGAACAGCATCGAAAAGCTGTCGAGCTTCGCTTGATGCACCGAAAGTCAGGCGAAAACTTTCGTGAATCCCAGCGCTGGGTATGCTGTTGAAGTGGAGTATCACGAGGAGATTCAAAGCGGGTCAAGATTCGGAATTGGAAGCGGAAAGTAGAGTTGAAGCATACTGGTTGCTCAATGCAGGTCACTGTCAAGTTTTATCACAGCACGTCAACAGTGCTTGGCCGTCTACAGCCCCAGCATAATCATGATTTGGGCAACGAAAATCTTCGCTACACCCAAACAGACGCGAGAATATATCTCTGTGCTTTTGCGAAGCAAAGTGCAGCATAAACAGATTGTAAGTCCTTCATTTTGTTTGATACACGATCTTAATGTTTTTCTACAGCTGAAGCTAGTCCATGCAGGCTGCTATGATGATGATGATGATGACGACGACGACGGCCACCTCCGACACCGAAACGAATACATCGAGCTTCGCGACATTCGCCGTATTGAGAAACAAATAGAGGCTGAGGATATTCAGCTGGACAAAGATGATGGAAAATCTTTGCGTGCTTGGGCGGACAAGCTCGAATCCAAAGGTAGTCTGCTTGGGTTCAAGGGTGTCGATGATCCACCACCCGTAGGTTCAAAGATTGAAACCGACACCTTTGTTTTGATGGTTCAGACCAAGTGGCAGCAGAAGCGGTTCGAGAAGCACGGGCATCAGCTGATATGCATCGATGGGACCCATAATGTCACCAGATATGCAAATACAACCCTCACGACACTTGTAATCCGTGATAAACATGGTCGAGGTACGAAATCTTCACTGTCTATTCTTGTATGATATTGATTATCCATAGGAGCACCAATTGCTTGGATGCTTTCGTCAAGCGGAACCCAGAACACCATCCAACATTTCCTTCATGCTGTTCGCCAACAGAATCCGAACGTCATTCCCCATCGCATCATGACCGACCGAGACCTTGCGCAGATTGCCGCATGCAAAACCATTTATCCCGAAGCCCAGATTCTCTTGTGTTGGTGGCATGTCCTTCACGCATGGCAGAAACATGTCCGCATTGTCGACCATAAAAAGCTGTGGGAGATACTGAAAAAGTGGATCCACAAAAAGGACAAGAAAGACTTTGATGCCGACTGGGAAGAGATTCAAAACCTTGCACCACAATCTTTCATTGACTATCTCAAGGAATATTGGATGACGGACGACTTTTTACCGATGTGGTCAGCTCAATGGAGAAAGGATCAGACAGTTTTCGAGGAGTCGGATACGAACATGCTTATTGAGGCATGGCATCATGTTCTCAAATCAAAGTTTCTCGAAGGGAAGCGCAACCGTCGTGCAGACTTCTTGGTCCATATCTTGGTCAATGAGGTTGTACCTTTCTACAAACTACGAGAGCGCCGACAGGACGACAAATTCGAAGGTTTAGACCTGGAGATGAAACGGCGACAAGCCATCAAAGAAAAGTGCGATGAACAATACAGCGCTGATGACATTGAGGTACATTTTCTCATGTCGCTTACACAGTCACTGACGTCTGAAATAGCTCAGCGAGGACTCGAGCGGATTACCAATTTACCTCGTACAGTCAAAAAGCCATCACGATGAATGTTACGAAGTCGATATTGAGCTTTTCACCTGCACTTGTGCCAGCTTTCCCTCCGTCAAATACTGCAAGCATCTTTGCGCAGTGGAAAAGTTCTTCCCAGACGCATTTGTTGATCAAGTTCCATCTCCATCAGCATCTCCATCGTTACCGTCTTCTATCAATTCTCTCCGAGCACAATTACCTCATGACGACTTTGCACCTCTTCCTGGACCTCCCACTATCTCAGTGGTTCTTCTTTTCGAACGACTTGTCACCCTTCTTGGCAGGGTTCAATATCTCAACAAAAAGGACCCAATGTTCGACTTTGCATCCCTGGAGACCGCCGTAGATGATGCTCTATCTCTCACATCTAAACTATCTTCCAACATACTTCCTGCTCGTCTCAAGGTCCCGCCGAATATCAAGACTTCAACCGAAACAAGACAAGTTCTGCCTCGGCTCAAGACCAAGACCAAGACCAAGAATCCCAACATGGATCGTGCATATGGTGGTGGAAAGAGTAGCGGAGAGAAAGCGTTGAAGGAGACGGTGAAGAAGAGACCTACATTGTCCCAGCCAGTGCATTCAGCAAGTTCTTCCATTCAGCAAGTCTCCCATTCTTCATTCCAGCCGCCTCTGTCCCTTGCATCGCAAATTCAGCAACAATATACAGTTCATACGCCACCAATGACACCCCACCCTTCTTCCCATGTTCCAATATCCTTATTTCAGCCAAGACAAGCCTATTATACGTCCCCAGTAGCTCCATCACAGCATTCTCCTTATTCCATTCCGCCACATTCCATTCTGCTGCAGGGTCTTCTCTATCATCACAGATACCATTATGCACCAAAGAAGCTGTACGACTAGAGTTGGCGTCATCGTATATAGAATTGTTCATTATTTATATTTAATTAATTATTTAAATCGATTTAAAAGCCGTGGCCGAACATCACGTTTTTCAACGCCTCTTGTCTTCAAACTTTTTCTTCCCTCTATTCCTGCGATAAATCTCTACGCTTTTGCTTGCCGTTTGCAATGTCTCTCGCCATGCGACAACACCCTGACATTACCAGCATGACGAACCAGTGTCCGTATTGTCATCGCAACCTACAAGTCCGTAAAGCCAAAACTGGAGCAAATCAAGGGCGCCTTCTTCTTGTCGTAAGCTTCTCTATTCTTCTCGCTGTTTATTTTACAGATTAATCTCATTATAGTGCTACAACAACCACGGCTGCAGCTATCTCTATGTCTTCAGTGATGCAGAAAGGCTTGCAGCAGAAGCTGCAGGCTGGGTATTTCCAGGAAATCCACCACCAAAGAGTCGGAAGAAGAAACCTCGCCCAATCCAGGCCACCACCCAGAATGATTCTTTCCCCAGCGATTCTCCTTCTCAATCCCAAATATCTACCCATCCAGCTCAGACCTCTTCCATTTCACGATCCTCTACCACCAAATCTGTTCCTCGCCCAAGAGAAAAATGCCCTCGCTGCCCAAAGGGTTCCCAGAACCAGCTCTGTAGCTTCAAAATATGCCTCGACTGCTGTCTGGCAAGCTCTGTTACGTGCCAGCTGTCAGCTCACGCCAAACGTGCCAGCGCGACTGCCTCTTCAGCTCTCATTCCTTCTTCATCTTCCTTGTCCAAATCTGCCTGGCCCAGATCAACCATTTCTGCTTCGTCGTCCACCCTAGTCGAAAACAGCAGTGAAGATGAAGAAGACCGAGCCCTCGTCTTGGGTCACTCTCGGAATACCCAACAAGTTCAGCCATCCTTCTCCGAGCCTTCTACATCATGGCCATCTCTTTCCCTTGCACAAATAGACCTTATCCTCGAGCAATTCAGCGACAGCGAGCACGACCGACAACAACAATCTGCTTCCGCTAAAAAGCAGTCTCGTGAGGACACCTACCAGGCTTCACTCATTGCACGAACCAAGGCCGCCAAAACGTCACAACAGCGCCAGGAAAAAAGACCTCGTCTATCAGATAAGAAGCCAGTTGGCCCCGCCGACATAGAGCTTGATGATGACGGCAAAATCATGCCTTTCAAATGCCAGCGTCGCTCCGAGCCTGTTCCTCAGCCATCTTCCCAGTCGTCAAGCAGCAGTGGGTCTCCTTGGGGTGATTGGGAATTCTAGTATATCTTGGGATTGAAATTCGTGCATATTGTACATTCTACATATCGTACATTCTAGTTGCATGGGACTTGGCATTTATTTCTCGTTTTGTCATTTTAGGGTTTACCACTTTTATTTTAATTATATTGTTAGGGTTACAAGTAACATGGTCACGAATCCCACGTTTCAGATCACATGAGTTACCTTGCAAGGCAAGTGATCGGGAGGATTATTTAGCAAGTAGCTCGGTCGCTTGAGCCGTGGGTGATGTCGGAAGTGACGGTCCGTTCACGTGCTTGCCGAGGTCTTGCCGAAGACCATCGTCAAAACTTCAACAGGCTCTTCTATTCGAGATATGGACCGATTTCAATGATTTTAACTGAGAAACAGATGCGAAATAGATGAATGTTGGGGTGTAGATGAGTTCCGGAGGCAGACTTCTGGGGTTTTGGAACAGTTGTAGCTCTTATTGAGAAATCAAGCCAATTTTCTGTTGATGACCGGTTAATTCCCCTTTTGGGGGGGTCAGAGATAGGTCAGTGTATCAGACTTTACGGCCGCACGCCTCTTGACTTGGTGACTGACTAAATACTGCAGGATATTGTCAAATTCTGCCAAATGTGGCGAAATCTGGTACATTCTGCAAACCAAGGGAAAATTCTGCAGAACTTGACCATATCATGCAGATGGTAGGCATTCACTGATTTTTAGTCCAATTTCTAACCTCTTCTGCAAATAAAGATGATTTCCTCCAGAATGAGACCATTTCATGCATGAAAGGTCAGGTCAGTTTTGGTGATGTTCCACCTCACTTCATTGGGAAGATTTGCACCTCAGCGCAGCACTTTCCACCATTTCCACCTTTACGGCTTTATGAGGTTTTCTTCCTCTACTGAAAAGCCTCCACATTTGGTGGTCATCCACGTCCTCTTCAGCAGATCCCAAATTATTCATATTTGAGTTTGCTCCGAACTTGAAGACGCTCTGGGGTCATTTCAATGCCTTGTCCCGCCTTACGATTCCTTTCACCCAGATTGCAACTTTCGAATAGACCCTGGATTGCCTTGCGCCTCTTATCTCCCATTGCTGGCGTTCATGCCGAACTTCGAAACGCTGACGACCACATGTCGTGCTAACGGTTGCACTGGAGCTTCTCTGATGCCAGCTTCAGTGTCACTACCTCGACTACAGAATGCAGCACTCCGATGCGAACACCGTTTCGGCGGACACAACAGCAATAACTGTGTTGTTCTTGGCAGTTTGTCGCTACCAGCATTGAAGTCAAATCATCATCAAACCAGCTTGGCGCTTTGCTTCGCCGATCAGGATGTTCGCTGAGATCTCTCGTTCTGGATACATATGAAATTCCCAGAGGTGACAGTGTCAAAGTCCTTCTTGACATCAAGTCCCTGGAATCCCTGACGTTGGAATGTGCGAAGGATGAGTTCGACAAGCTCTTGGATGAGTTGAGTCAAAATCCTTCACTCCTCCCAGATTTGAAGCAGCTGAAGATTACCGACGAATGGGAGTCCTCTCCAGCGAAGATCGATGCGCTCAAAATGTTGCGGCGTGAGCTGGTGAAAGTGGAGATAACACATGTAGAATAGTCAGTAGCACGTCTTGGACTCGGGTCGGCAGTGGCCATTTCTCGATATCTTCATCACGACACTTGCTTTCTCTCTGTTGATAACAATATGTAACTGGCAAATTCATCTGTCAGAGTCCTTCTAGTTCTAGACTCATATATATCTCACACCGGAACTTGCGGACATTGAACGGTTTAAGGAATTGGAAATGGTTCTTCTGAAGATCTTGATTCTTGAATGCAAGAAATGATCTTCGGGTCTTCATCTGCCTGTTCCGCAGAGAACAAATATGACACCTTGGAATCCTTTTCATCAAGTAATATCATGATGGTCTTTTCGCGGATTGTGATTCTTGACAGCTCCAGGAGACATCCCCGTACTCTGGGGAAGGAGTTCTGTCCATGGAGATCAGCACCGGTAATTAATGATTCGGCTTCTCAGATGCACGGAACTTGGCGTGACGCATTAAAAGCTAACTTGTCTGCAACTTCTATTCCAAACCCGCGCCTTCCTATCCCGAATTTCTCCGTGAAGGGCGGCAATCGTTTCTCAGTCGAAGCTGGAGCAGCTGACATCGGTATCCCGTTGACTTTTCCGATGTCGACGAGTGGATCGACGTGAAGAACGGATCGACGGACGGCCATCGGGACCTGCTGGATAACATAGCAATCGGCGAGACAAGCTCACCAAGAATAGACTTCCGCGGTAACTGATGTACCTCGTGCTCAAAATCGCTCGGAAGCCGGACCATGGACATAGAGAGGTGACAGCGCTCAGTCCGAGGATTCTTTCTGTTCGTGAATTGAGATTTGACACGATTCTGAACTCGTCTGACGCGTCCTGACGGGTTCACCAAGTTTCGGGATTTGCAATAGCCCGGTGATTGCCGATGCCGGAAAGCTGAAATCGTGATCGTGTTGAATGTGACGTATGACAACATGCCTCTTGCATCGCGATCGCTGACACTCGTCCAAGGCTGTCTCAACATGAGTCGTACTTTGGATGTATCGCATCAGCGTTTTATCGGGCCAAAGCCATTCTTGTTTGAGCAGCTCTTGATGAATCGCGATCGTCGATCTTACATTGCAACACGACAGGAAAACCGTCACTGTGACCTCATAACCGATTCGGTGAGCAAATGACCTCGCCAGAACCTCCGAGTACAAGGAATCTACGGAGATTAAAAGAATCGCACGGCGACCCGGCCGCTGTTCGATGGGCAAACAAATGAAATTGGTTGCCAGCCAACAATGTGCGACACACGTCTCAAGAGACAGGGGTACAATGATCCGTTGCTAATGAATATTTAATGGGCCGTTCGGTGTGACCTCATACTTTCTCTTTCCTTCTCCCATGTCGTCCATACACGTTGATAATACTATGGGTGCGGTCCTCGTTGGATCCTGGGTCACCTGTATCGTGTATGGTATATTATTGACGCAGATCTATTCTTACTTCCAAAAATATCCTGAGGATCGTTCGGTGTACAAGTTTCTCGTACGTCCTCTCGGGGTCTCTGTCCTCAACTTTGCTAATCCGGTTTCGCCTCAGGTTATTCTATTAGTGTTCTCTTTCCCTGTGGCTCAACATCCCAAACGCTAACCGACTCTCAGAATTCTTGAAACTGCAGACCAAGCCTGCATATCCCACATCATTTATCACTATTCTATCCTGAATTTCGTTAATCCTCTCGCTCTGTTGGAGGGACGGACCACATGGTATGATGATCTCTGTTCCTCCGAGTCGTGCAATTCCTCGCTGATCAGCTACTCAGGTCTCTTATAGTACGGTTCACCTATCGCACCTTTTGACATCGCTGATCGTTTCTTCTGCAGTCACAACAGATGCTTGGGGTACGTACAATCACTGTACCTGAATAGACCTTTATTGAGGATTCTTATCATACAGGCGATGGCAGGCGCTATCGTGAAAACGTACGAGCTTCACTGTGCATGTTCTAAGCAGCGACTGACGATCTCCCTAGCTCGTTTACCCTGCGGGTATGGGGATGTAAGAGATTTCGAGTCTACTTGATCTAGCTGATACTTGGTGATCCAGTCAGCCAACGGAACTATCTCGTCACAGGGATCCTGGTGCGCGGTTTGACAGATAGATGAACTTGGTCTCTGATATCACTTGTTAGATGCTTCTGACACTAGTTCAACTAGGTGAGCATCTCGTCTCGTTTAGTTCGATTAATTCATTGCTCAACGAAACACAGGAGTGGCCTTATGTACGATTCACGTCCTCCTTTCTGTGCTGCTAACCCATATTATACATAGCATACACTGGGGAGGCGTCAGTCGTTCACGTACTGGCATGTTTATCTTTCGCTGATATCCCGTAGATTCCAACTTCCAAGCATATCATCTACAGTACAGCTGAAGACCTTGGGGTCAGCGGGACTGGCTCTCGGTGTCGTCACAGATCTCTCCATTGCATTATCTCTGTGTTATTTCCTATCCAGACTCCGAGGTGGCACTTATCAACAGTAGGTCGTCACGAACAGCTCAAACTCAGGCCTTAATTCAAACCCTTGTAGATCAAATTCCATCATTTCGGGTCTGATGAGATACGCTATCAATACTGGCATCTTTACGGGAACCGTCAGTCTTGCTACTCTTATATTGGTATGTCCTTCGAGTCCTTTGTACATTCACTGGACTGAATGGACACACAGTACAACATCATGCCGGATAATCTGATATTCGTCTCTACATATTTCCTTCTGAGTAAACGCAAGTTAAAATCCTTATTTCAAGCTTCATCGAATCTCACATCATTGCAGTTTATGCTATATCGTTTATGGCGACGTGAGTCCTCAAGGGATTTCACAGGCCGGTTAATATTAACCGTTCAAAGGCTCAACACGCGACGTACTGGCAGGCGTCCGATCGATAGCTACGTTCAACGTGATATCAAGTTTCCAACTACCGACAGAGACAGTTTGAACTGGAGATTACCAACTCACGCTCAGGTATGTACAACTCGTACTCTTTTCGTTCGAACTCGGCTGAATACCTGAAGTTGAAAGAACCCGCATTCGAGATGCATAAAGTGGCGCCACAATTTCTTCATAGTTGATATCATGCTGGACATTCATTCATTCATTCATTCGCTTGCATTTCCACCGTGTACTTAACATCAGGATGGACAGAGTCGGAGGCCGTTGAATCGGATCACTTATTACTTTAAGGGTCTGATCTTCCAAAGCTATTCAACGAGCATCCCGAGGGTTTGTTTAGGCTCGAGACTGAGGAAGAAGCCGAACTTCGGAAACCCTATGTGTTGAGCTCCTGTTGGTTGCAAAATATTTGAGGTAGTGGGGTGGAATGTCGGGATCGACTGGGGTCGCGATGATCGGAAGCACGATCGAGCCGATGCAAACCGACTCTTGGGCAAACTCCAGACTGTGCCTCACATGACCAACGGGAATTCAAGTAAGCGAGCCGGAGATCTGTTCATGTCATGGATGATGAGTCATTTCTCTTTCTTTTTCACGCGAGGACTGTTGACTGTATTGCTCCGTAAATCATCCCAGCATTGCATCCACAAAATGATTTCCTGATGAACGCGTGATGGGACCTACCTAGAAACAGACGCTGTCCTCGGCTGTGCGGACCCTTTTTGCGACTTGCTCTCCGGTCGAAAGATAAAACCTTTTTCCCAAGAAGGGAATACCTTTTACTTTGCGAGAGGAATCGTGCGATACCGCGGCCAATGCAGACCTCGGGCTGCCAAAGCCGCTGTCTCCCGCTACCCTCCTAATTGCGATATCATGCCTTGTCTGGATGGCTGATCGGATCGAAGCCGGTTTCATACATATAAAGCCACCAGGACTGCGCCTTGGGTCAATCATTCCCAGATATGCAGCAGCAGCAGCAAGACTTCCCAAGGACCAGCCGCAGCGGTTATTCCGACTTTTTTGCCTCCGGCTTGCGTGCAATGACCTCTCGCGTCAGCAGCTCCAGCAGCAGACCTTCTTCTGTCCTCTTTCCATCATCACAGAATTCATCGACCTCGCCATTCCAGCGCATGAGGACATTATCTGTCACGGTTCCTCCCAGCGAACAGACCGGAGGTCGTCAACGACGCTCATCTATCGTGGATTTCTCTTCACGGCTTTTCGAGAAGATGCTGCTCATTGATGAAGCCAGCTCATTTGGGAAAATGAACGAGACGAGACGACGTCTCACGCGAAATCCGGATTCGAATTCGAGGGGATCTCTGTACGTCCACACCGATTTCCTCTCTATTTCACCTTCTAAACTCATTTCAGACTACCCGATGAAAACGGGGAGACGATAGACCCTTTTGCTGCATCCCCAGATTCAAAATCATTTTTCATTGATTTAACTACGACGCCACCCGCGCCTCAGCAGCGGTCACGACATTCCCGTCGCTTCTCCTTGACGCCTTCCGGCACCGGAGTTCCGTTTTTCAATCTACCCTTCATCCATCGACGCCCAACGTCAATTCATACCTTGCCCTTACCGTCACCGCGCGCAGAATCAGTGCGCGCTGAATCTCTGTTCCGGTCGGAATCCAAATCTAGCTGGGACGAGAATCCAGGGCTTCTTCCAGCGGCATCGTCGATCGAGGAAGAATCGGAGGAGTTTGAGCGGAATGATCCTGCTACTATGGATTGGCGGCAATTCCATATCGAATTCCTCAAAGACGAGGATTGAAAGCGAAAACTAATATATGTATCTATAATCTTTATATGTACTCTCACAGTAAATCGACGACGCCTCTTCTTGAGGAGATTATCCCGACGACTTTAGATTCGAAGGAAAAGAGATCACCGGTTCGGGTAACTGCTAGATCCGTATTAGCGTTTTCAAGCTTGATGCCCAAAAGCTTTTCAATGTTCGACGATGCCATAGCAAGAGCGTCAGTCGTTGTTAGCTGACCATTGGACTCCAAAACAGCCTAAGAAAGCCATTAGTTTGATTCATGGGAAAAGCTGTAAGTCAGACCCAACCGGCGTCAAACCTCAGATTACGAGCAGCCCATCCACTGATGTCAGGCATGCCCATGATCCCTTGAGGCCCCAGTCCAACGGTGACATTCTTGGCAAGAAGCAAAGCGATCCCGCTTTCGGACAAGGGCGGCCCTGGCATTCTATCAATCATTAACATTAAAAGATTGAAAGCTGAAAGATATGATGGCTTCACGTACATTCTTCTGCTGTCCCAATTGTATGGAACAGACCGTGGTGGTAACAAAATGACCCCAACGGACGCTGCTGCAAGGTCATCCGCCAGGAGGTGCGCTTCAGCTCCTCCGACAATCGTCATAGTCAATTTAGTCTTTGTCTCCCGCTCCACCTCCTTTTTGAGCGACAAAAGCGTTGCGATCACATCAGCGCTATTCGCAGTGACGACGAGTGGAGTCGTCCCCTAATGAAAGAATATCAGCGGGTTCCTGAGGGAAACATTGAGCCGTACTGCTGCAACTCGAGAGAATTGGATGCCGACATCCCCTGGTACATCATGGAGAAGGAGATGCCGCAAGGTCCCAATTTGCGTGCTGACGCTAGTGATTTCACCAAAGCCAACATGGACATGTAGCGCCACAATGTCCTGAATGACAGCGCCTTTTTCCAGTCTGTGATTCGCGCCAAGCGAGAAATACGTGCTTAATCCCGCCAGGAACCGGCTGCTTGTTGGCGCAGTGATTCCGGAAGCAATTCCGGACCGGTAGGCCAGTCTAGTGGAGATGATTTCAGCATAAGTATTGTCAGCGGTGGAAATGAAACATACAAGCTGTCTCGACCTGTAAATTGCAGACCATCTACCGCTCGTATCACGGTTCCATTAAGAATAGCGGGATCTGTCACTCCGCCATCATTTGTAGACCGTTCAGCTTGGATCTCTACTAAGCCAAGTTGTGATCCAAAGCTGACCAAAGCCGGCATGATCCATCCTCCTTCCAGGTCCATTTCGATATCAGCGTCTTGCGCCGAAAGACAAGAGTCGAGACAGACAATATTGCCATCTTGGACGACGACGGATCGCGAACCCGTAGAGACTTCTCGAGCGCCCCATGCATCTCGGATCCAGACACCAGAGACATTGTGGAAGATAACTGTCCCGGATGTGCTTTTCGGAACTTGAAGCGGGGGAAGACCAACATGGGTCAAAGTATCCTTTGTCTCTTTGTCAAAGTTCGGAGGAATGGGTGCTTTTTGTGACGTCATTGGTTTGGCCGAGACAACAGGGCTATCGATTTGGGGTATCCCGTCGATAAAGACCTGTTTTGGGGTAGCTCCAAGCGCTAATGGATGAGAATCCCATACGACTACATCTATAAACTCTTAGGCAGGAGCACTATCGGATTCAAGATCATTGCTCACCAGCATCGTAGCCTGAGAACTATTAGAACGTTGAAATCGATACTTTCAGCAGACTTGCCTTTTGAAATGAACCCAATACGATGGTCTAGACCCATGACTTCAGCCGGGGTTGTCGTGACAGATGCCAATGCAAGGTGCCCGGGAAGACCATAATGATGCGCTTGCTGAGCTTCGTGCAGCAGATATCGCGAAACAATACCTGGATGGTCGCTCTTCATCACGACTTTGATTCCAGCGTCTGCGAGAACCCGAGGCGCATATTCAGAATGTCGATATGCCTCTCGTTTGTATCTAGCTTTCGTTTAGAGATGAAACGAATGGACCAGGATAGCTCACCTTGAGAAAGTGGCAAACATGGCCGCAGCGGGTGGATGTTCTAACAGCTTCGAATGAGGTCGGAATGGAACAAAGGGAGGACAACGATACCATATCCTCGTTTCAGGACCTCGGGGACAAGATATGCTTCATGGGCATGATGAAACGCTGCCACAGAGAACTGGAACTCGTTGGAGAGCTGGCCCAAAGATGAATATGACGAGGCATTGACGACGAGGGACCACGTACAGCAATGAACCTGTCGATATCGACAGCCTCGTAGCAATGGGTTTGCACTTTGACTTTTCCGCGAAGAGTGTCGACGAGCGGCTCCCATTGGAAGTCTTCAGGAAACTTGCCAATGTTGTTCCATGCACCAGCGCGAGCTTTAGTACAGAAATTGTCCTGCGACGTTTTGATTTGTCGGGCTTTGTCGTATCTGGCAAAAGGTTTGACTGGAACCTTGTCAAGGATATAAGGACCTACGCTTGACGCATCGACCAGACTGTGTCCATTCGAGTAAAAGAGTATACGCCAACTGGAAAGAGTTCAGGAAAGATGATGAATAAAGGTGTAAGCTTACCAGGGTTCTCCCCTTGACGAGAGCAAAAGTAAGTTTACGTCGGAAACGATGAGAAGGACGTCTAACCGCATGCATGCCTGTAAAAGGAATCAGAGATCTTCTTTCGCAGCTAATTCGCCTTACTTCATGTGACGCCAGCGAGGGGGCGCCGATTCTACGTCCGAACCATTGGTGCCAAACGGAGGCTCCAGCAGGAGAGAAAACGTAGATCTTTCTTTCGTCGGGCGTAGCTTTATTGCGAATCCTTGTCCAGCTAGAAAGTATTGAGATTCTCAAACAACCGACTTTTCGTGTGCATTACCAATAGCATTGGCTGACCCAGGAAGAATGAGCGAAGTCGTGACCCCGCCTGCAACGGCTAACCGATAAGCATCGTCATGTGTATTCAACCCGTCTACAACGCGCAGCCATGGTAAAACTGGTCCATGAAACGAATTCACGTCGTTTGCGCCGTTCAGCGCTGGGAAAGCACCGACACCTAAATGAGAATGCAAGTCCACAATTCTGCGTTTCCTCAGCCATAGCGATGGATAAAATAAGAAACAGCTTACCCAGGGGAGACCCAGGCGCCCTAAAAGTTGACAAAGATTAGCAGCAGTTCTGTGGGACATTCGAGGACTGACCTTGACATCGACGATTGACACGTCAGCAGGCAACAGAGCCTTGTCGACACGTCCAACCGCCTTTATTATTCCACCATCCATCAGGATTTCGCCCTTGATGACCTCGAAACCGTCAACGCGTCCAGTCCAAATGGTTGCGTTTCGCAGCAAGACTGGTTTTGTCCCAGGTTGGAACCGGTCAGACGTGGAGCGTGAATAGAAGGAGGCTGAAGGTGCTGGTTTCATTTCCATTGCGCTGCATTTGGAGAGAATTTGGGCCCAGTTGCTTGGAAGATTCTCGGCTCTGCGATGGTGGTCATTGGGGAAGAATATCCACAGATTACAGGCAGCAATCAGCAGTAGAGCAGAGAATGTGAAGAGTAGCCGTCCATTACGCCTTTTGAGCGACCTCTGGCTCCCTTTTTGACCGGCGTCCATCGAGGTTGGTCCCGAGAAGGACCCGAGTAAATGATTCGGCCGCTCCTTGACCGAATTTGATCTTCGGCGGGCCGGGCCGGCTGATTATCTTATCTACGTCCAGTTTTATTTTATTTTTAGGCTCTCGAACTTAACGTTATTCTGAGCAGCACACATTTGTCATGACAGTAGACAAACTCAGACTCAGATCCCGTAGACAGCGTAGAGTATTCGGCACAACCGACTATGATCATGAAACTTCAAGTACAGTAAAATCTGGATGGGCGCATCACGAGTACTCATTGTTTATATTGGAGCCCGACAGGCTCAAGCATTCACTCAGGATTCTTACATATATATGTACTGGGACATAGCCTTCAGTGAGCGCTGAAATTCAACTTTGTTAGCAAATAGATTGAGACATTGTCATACTCGAAGTACAATGCACTCGAATCTCGTCCGATCAATGAATACATCTTGGTTGCTCAGATTTTCAGATAATTCCGGTTTTCAGTACATAGTATGTATGCGGCAGGTCCTGGCTACCGGTTAAGTTGTATGCAACAGTGACAGGAGCGGCCTTCAAGGGTAGCGCCCAAGTACTGCACGCTGTGGTAATTGAGCGCTGCGCAGCAAACAGATTCCTATATAAACCCTTCGAAAAGGCTCCATAAAACCTCAGCTGGTCTCATCCTTATCTAGTGCACGGTCACTTGTACTCTCACCTCGTCCTTCTTCCTTCTTTAATCCTTCAACTCCTACTTGAAAGCCATCATAATGGTTCAAATTAATATCATTTCCGTCGCCGTCGTTGCGCTCAGCATGACCTCTGTTCTTTCGGTTCCCGTGTATGTTTCCGAAACGGTCATGATCATCTAGATGAGCTTTCTCATTGTTTTTACAGGATCCACGCTGACAATTCTCTCTACCGTAAAGCAAAAGCGAGCACGGTGGGACCCCGTGATATCGCCGTCCCACTCTTCGCCAGAGACGAGGAGATCGTTGCTAGAGAGAAAGAGGATGTTATTTTCGTGAGAGACGAAGGCGGCGAAGAGCTCGACGCCCGAGACGACGAATCATTGGTGGCGCGAGAGACCGAGTTCGTTCATCCTGAAGCTCGGGGCATCTTCGACATTTTTGGTGACATCGCCAAACCCATACTTGGCGTCGGAAAGGGTATTGCGGATATCGTGCGGAACAAGAAGTAGTGAACTGGTATCGTACTATTACGTTCATTAATTACTTGTTGTAATGTCTGGGTTGTCGTTGATAATGAAGTAGTTTGTTTGATGCCTGTGCATAGGGAGATTGACCTTCGAATGGTACTGTACACTGTAAAATCTATAAGACTCGACATTGTATATTGGCATGAGAAAAGCTCTTTTGTTATATTCGTGGCGATGTTTCCTGGACAAATAATGGAGGAAGCTATTATATTCACCGTGTTAACAGGAGAGCCACATCTCTGTAGTGAGAGATGAAAGATGCTGATGTTTCGGATACCCAGTAGCACCAAAGTAGAGTGAGTGTACATAGACCTTGAGAATCAAACTGGTATCAAAAAGTGGACACATGGATCAACATGTCTAGCATAGAACGCCACCTTCCAGGAGCTTCCCTCATCGCTTATCACCTATGTGTACATGCAAATCCTGAACATCTGGATAGCACATAATATTATTCCGAGTACTAGCTCCATGATCGACTGGGGAATCGTCGAGAAAAATGATCAGAGTGAGATTTGAACTCACGCCCCCGAAGAGACCAGATTAGTTGGCATCCTTCACGATTTGACACCTTAGTCTGGCGCCTTAGACCGCTCGGCCATCTGACCATATATATCTACTGACTTCGGAAGGTACGAGAGACCAGATAACCGGCTTAACTCCAGTTATTGGCGCATCGAAACGATTCTGGCGCCTTAGACCACTCG
Source organism: Mycena floridula (assembly GCA_029320655.1). NCBI lineage: Eukaryota > Fungi > Basidiomycota > Agaricomycetes > Agaricales > Mycenaceae > Mycena > Mycena floridula. The sequence continues at coordinate 884,772 of JARIHS010000036.1, read as the reverse complement.
GCCATCTGACCGTGACCAGGGTCTCCGGTGGGACATTATCATGGGCTGCCCCTTCGACCTCGGCTGTAATACATTCCTCTTGAAGATTTCGCTCATAGCTACGCAGGAATAAGCCAGAGAGGACACACATTGCCGGGCTGAGACGGATCAACACAGTGATCCACGAGTGATTCCCAGCACGTGATAGTCACGTAGATTTAGCCTTACTGTTTTGAGTTTCAAACAAAGACATGTATTCGAGATTTCCATGACAATATTTATAAATATTCAAACATTTGGCTCTGATGCAATAATCTGGTGAAGTAGTGCTTCTAGCCTCTGCATCCCGACGCTCATACGCTCTTCCAAGTCACCAAACCGGCCCTCGATAGCAGAAAACTTCTCTTGGATGGCTGCGAACCTCTGATTTGCGATCTCATCCATCATTTTCCGCTGCTCTGCCTCTGTCAAAGCCTTGCTAGTAACTGAATTGACAGTGATTCTGACCAAAAAGTGTCGGACGTTATGTTGTGGCAGCGGCTCGTCATCAGAGGTGGGTTGGTCGGCTTTCTTGGAATCTGGAGTCTCCTGGTGATATCGGGCCTGGAGTTTCCAGGCAGGCATCTCGTCGATGACCTTTTCGCAGTTGTCACAAACGAAAGCACCCCCGGGACATTCGAGGCAGGCCCAGCAAGGGGCCGCAATGCGCTTGCTGCAGACTCTGCAGTTTAATCTGGCAGCATCCTCCGAGGTACCGGATTCGCAGGATGATACCGACGACTGATAACTTTCGTCATTGTCAACATCTTCATCTTCATCATCTCCCTCCTCCTCTTCTCCCTCTTCTTCTTCCTCATTGTTGTCCACTGCCTCTTCCACTTCTGCTTTTTTAATCTTGTTGAATACTGGCTGTCTGTCAATCTGAGCTAGGGTTGGCTGCTGACCATTGGTCAATGATGGCTCTTTTTCATGGCCATCTGCTTTGCTCCCTTCTGCAGCGTCCTCGGGACCATGACCACGATAGAGACTGATTGCTTTTTGCTGACAATGCTGTGCTCGATATCGGAGTGCCGGGTAGTCCTTGTTCCAGATAGGATCGCGTCGCTTGACAATGACATGATTGTCTTCATGATTCTCGTGAAGAGCGTCGATACATTCTGGCTTTTGACATAGGATATCATCATCTGGGCAGTCCAAACATGCTGCCCGTGATCTAAAGATCGTGTCTTTGCAAACCGCGCAACTGGAAAATCTGTTCGTGAAACTGTATTTATGTATGAGCATCAAAATAGCTTACCACATGTAAGAATTCACATTCCAAGCATTATACCACCAAACTGCCAGCCCAATAATCTCTTTATATTCTGGAGGAGTGAATATACGTTGCAGACGGTGTGTCTCTGCTCTTTCTTCCTCTGACGGCGTGTCTATATGACGGAGCTCCACTCGGCGTCTGATGCTGGCAAAACGCTCTGGGGATACCTTGACCTGGCGTCTCTGAACGGAATTAAGAACACTTTGGCAGGCGAATGTCCATAGCTCTTTTGCGTTCAGTGTAGACTTGAGAGGACGGAAGCACATGGCACTGGGATCCAATAATCGTTTCAAGAAGAACGAGTATGTGGTTGCACCTTCGATATAGGTTCCGGATAGAATACCCTTTTCTACCGAAATGTCGCCAATGTATGTGAGATTCTCCCCGTTTTCGGTAATACGGTTGAATTCGATCTTGAAATTGGACCCTTCAACGTCGATGGATCCATCGATTGTCGAATCATCGTAGAGACCATCAAAGACTATCTTTGATAGCCCCTTCTGGTCTTCGGTTTTGTTGTCGGTGGCCCTCAGCTTGAGGCATATCATGGGCGAAGATGACAGTCCATTGACATGTTCAAACCCGTACCAGAGACCAGAGCTAAGATTTCATGTCAGCACCACTTTTAGTTCAAGCTCTCATGCGCGAACATTGCGTCAGAAAAAGGCTCGCTTGGTCTGTGAGGCCACAAAATCAGAACTGAATGATATGTAAAAGGAGGCAAACGCACTTGAATTTTTCCGGCGATGGTAGATCCACAGAGACAGATTGCTTTGGATAATTCAAGATGTGACGAAAGTCAGAGTCTTTGACCTTTTTAAGTTTAACTTGTCGTATATCAACACCTCTTGAATCGAATTTGGAGACAGAATCTGATTGTTCCTTCATCCAGCCAGGATTTTCCCAATTATCCCACTTGAAATAGTTTCTGAACTATAAACTCGCTTGATCAGCGAACCTTCTTCATGATCAATTAGTTCACTCAACGAGACCGGCTGAGAACCAATCAAATGTCTTTTCTTGGAGCGCGGGTTGGTCCAGTGCGAAGTTGCCTATGTGATTCGGTCAAGTAACAATCAACTGATGTATGGGAGACTCACCGCGTAAAGACTCAAACCGAACCCACGCTGCATTAGTGACCCATGTAACCGTGTCGGAATCATCATCCAGTTCTTGTTCCTCGATATTTTGTCTCAGACAGAGATGGAACTTCAACAGATGGCGTCTCATGAGCAGTGTCAACAATGGTAGGACCACCTGCCATGTTGCGTTAGAAGTTCTGAAACAATGCTACAACTTGAACTTACTGTTTCAAGGCGTTGATCTCCAATGATGACATCGACTGTCTCGGAAAAGTCGATGTCATATTTGATACGATCCAGCCGAACACCAAGTTTCTGTTCCTCTTGGAGGACATATTCCTGATAATGCTCAAAGATAGAATTGTCCATGTCTACCCTGTCGAGGGCATCAGTCAGGGCGTTGACGGAAGGCCAAATTTCTAAGAGGTAATGATCGACGTAGGACTTATTTCCACCCATTTGCCTGGTTATCTTGTGGCGAAGTACGAACATCTGTTGGATTATATCCTCGATCTCTTTGCAATATCTGGAAGCAAACATAGGCCACGCCGTGGTCCAGTAAACTACCCATTTAGGAAGACTGGAGAAGGTTAAGATGTACCAACCAATTGAATGCCCGAGGCTCACCTCCAATCTTGTGGTTTGCTTCCTGTGAAAGAATTGACCTCGGAAATGGTAGCGAAACCAGATAGATTGGGATCAAATAATGCTATAAAGGCTCTGAGCATATTAAGTACAGACTCTCAGGAAATCAAGGACTCACACTGCAAATATATCAGCCCTTTTGCATCAAGATATGGGATTATCCAATCATCTTCGAGAGGTTGTCCCACGATCCTTTCGGTATCGTCTGGATCGTCCTCTTTGGCGCCAGGTTGTGTCAGATGCACTTGAGACTCAACCATAGCACCGCGATTGCGCTCGAACCTTTCCACGAAGTAGTCCCGAAGTGATAGAACAAGAGAACGAGTCTTCGCGCTACCTTTCCATCCCTGAGAAACCATTAATATGTCCCATTAATACAATAATCGTTTGACGAACTTGATCTTTCCACACATGGTATATTATCTGAAACAAAGTTCAACAGGATACGAAAGATTCGAAGTGGCATAATGATAGGGCTCACCTTATCCTCCAGTCTTTTCAAAGGGCCTCCCATAAAATCGATGATTCGGTCACCTTGATTCTTTATCGAGTTGTCGAGATTGTCCCGAAGTCGATCCATCTCGATAGTGAAACGCTGGGTGAATTTATCGAGATTCTGCTTAACGATGATATTGATGTCTTGATGGAAGTCTCTCCTGAGGGCCTTCAATTCGTCTTTGGGGTCGACATAATCAGGATTCCCAGAAGTCTGTCGATTCGACATTTTGGCCTTCTGCAATTCAAGTAGATTCTGGCACTTTATGTCGTCTCCTATCACTTGTGCTCTCGTCGTGTCATCCGGAAGCGTCTTCATATTCAATGCCGACATGAAGATACGATCTTGCGGCGTCGGACCCGTCAGCTTGGCGGCTAGTTGTTCCAATGACCTTAAATCTATCAGCAACTGTAGCAGCGATCTGCCCGATAGATTCTTACTCGCTGACACTGTTAAAATGAATTTGAACAAGTCCCGCGCATGGTCGAGAGAGTACTTACTGATCAATTCCTTTTGCTGCATGCACGCTCAGCGCAAGCCCGACGTCACGCTTTGTTTCTTCAAATTTGTCCAAAAACCCCTTGAGCTTTTCGTTCCACCTCGATGCATGCAGGAATTTGTTAACCCAGGACTGTGTCTCTTGAGCGTATAAGACTACGGAGAATTGTTGAGTTGGACAAGTGACACGTTGATCGAGAGATGTACCACTGTGACACTCCAAAATATCCGCCCTCATTGTCGTACAAACGGTCTCCAAGCGGCCCATGATTGGTTGACCATCCGCGTCGACACGACTCTCCGGTTTCGTACCTTGGAGTCTGAGACAATAACTATTCAGCTTGATGATAACTAGAAGAAAATTACGCACTCTAGGAAGAGAAACATCACATCTCGAATCTTTAGATAAAGAATGTGCCGTTTCGTATCATTTTCTTGTTTCTTTTGTTCCCTGAAAACGCAAATAAAGCTTTATTCCACTGGTATTTCAACAAGAACCAACTGGTTGTAGATGGCCTGGAAGGGTATAAAAGCAACTAATCCCATTAGCATACATGACTGCAACCAAGAGTAAAGATCTTACGGGCGAGGAAAGCATGAGTCTTGCTTAGCTTCTCTAGAATGCCCATGGCAACTGGTATTGAGCTGGCAACCGCTTTCGCTGTTGTCTGGACTGTTTCATTGGCGATGATGTTCTTCACCATGCCGGTCATTCCTGTGGTTTCCGTACCAGCAGCCACAGCTCCAGCTTCGACCTTTCAGACTCTGTCCATGAGGTAGAACAGGATGTACTTACTGATGAGTGGACCAGCTTTATCTAGGGATTTCTCCATCTTGGACTTATTTTTCCCGGCTTCAAAGTTGTCGATATTCTTAGAGATCTCTGAAAAGGTTGGTGCTGTTGGAGTTTCAGGAAGCGTCTTCGATATTTCAGCCTTGATCATCGTGCCTGCCGGCCGAATGACCAATTCTCGGGACAGATTTTGTGGCGGAACATTCTTTGGCAAAGAAAGGCCGGAAACAGAGACCAGTATGTCTGGGTTGAATGTCATGGACAGACCCTGGGCTATTGAGGGTTTCTGAGGATTTTGGGGGACTGGCGGGACATTGTCTTCCGTTCCATTGACACTCGACGAATCTTTTCGGTGTCGGAGATCATGGAAGCTCATCTTTTTGATGAGGCTTGGGATGGAAGGCATGTTTATCGAGGACTAGGATGATTGAAGGTAGAGAGGGGCAGAAACGGAAATGAGGAAAAGGAAAGGGCGGATGTCATAGGAATTTAACAGTCGACAAATCCCGGGATCATCTCCAAGGCGCTGGAGGGAAGATGGGCGAAGCGCTCGGGACCCATACAACCATCAAATCCATTGATAGATTAACATCGCCGAGGGAGCCCGAGCCCAGGATCGACCAAGTATGCTCTGTAGGCTCGACACTATCCGTATCGAAATGGGCGGCATGATAAAAGTGATATTCTTGAGCAAAACCTTGTCCTCTGAGCCCCAAAAACCATGAGCGCTCAGTCTATGTGGAAATTCGGCGTCTAGTCACATATGGTATTGAGTTTCGAGTCCATTTCGCTGAGGTTGAATTGGAACTTGATTGGAACAATGTCAGTTCATGTTCGGAATTGATCCGAACATGAGCGTACCCGTCACGTGGTGGTGGGAATTAGCGTGATAGATGTCCGTTACGTTACGTCACGGCTTCTTTTTTCTGCGTTCGTCGTCAACGTTGAACAGGGCATTAATTCACGCAAATTCCCTGCAGCCTCCACGTCGTGTATTGACCTCAGATCTCCGCTTGAATCAGCCATTCCACTGCTGCTCTCATCATGTGTCAGTTTGACCCTTGGCACCACTGCCGCACCAGTTCCTAATTTTTACCAAATTTTTACCAGCCTGCACCCAGCCAGTGGAAAATCTAAATGGAGTGACCCCGCAATCCCTTTCGCCAAACTAGCTTCGTAACAATATCGTCGAACGACTTCCTTGGGTCTAGCGGCAATACCAGGCCAACTAGGTTCTGGAGCATTTTCACGAATCCCGCGCGACAAGCCCAGGACCTCCGCAATTTCTAGAGATGGAGAAGGATAAAGAAGAAGAAGAAGTCGTTCCGGTCTCTGGATGATGGGCGAGGTAAATGAAGACATCTTGCCAATCGAGGCATTACCTTTTCTAGATCCGATTGAGCTGGCCAACCTGGCCATTAGCCCTATGACGGATACAAGTAAAACGGTGTACCATAGGGCGACAAGGTTCGTCTTCCCCGGATTCAGAAATGCATTCTGTCTGATATGCGACCCAGGGGCAACAAAGCCTTTTTCTGCTGATTGACCTAGAGCTCCAATAGAGCTCGACCATTATCGTCACCCAGCAGTTCACCGACGATTTCCAGCAATGGGACAGATGGAAGGGAATCCAGGCATTTCGAGGCTAGAATGAGATTAGTGTTGAATTTCGCCTTCCTCTTTTCGAGTCTCGACATTCATCCAGTGGGAAATTCACGGCTCACGCCCAGTTTCTTCGATATGGCCTGTCTGTATGTCCTTACTTGGTCCAGCTCTGGCTCAGCTGATGCATTTTTACAGCTCGACGTCGATAAACCCGGTTTGTTTTTCATTATAAGGCTGCTCGCCTTCTGCCGATAATCCACTGTTGTTTCAAGAACATGGTCGTGTGCCCAAGCTGCTTACCTGTTCGTCTTTCGACACCTCCTGGTATCCTTACCGCTCCAATGTCGCTTATAATCTCGGCGCCCTGTACGTCGTCTTCGTTCACCAATGCCATCCTTGCGCTAATGTCGATAACAGACGATTCCCATGATTTGCTCAAGGCCAAGCAGATCCATTGGCCTTGGCACCTCAGTCATCGCTGGTCCTATACAAGTCGCTCCAATCGACGATTCGGCATTTAGAAAAGCTTGCCCGTGGTTCCTCTCGGAAGACCATGCGTATCTCCAGCGCTAATTTTCTCGAAAAGATCATTTATCTGTCCTCGACCGCAGACAGACTCAACATTTACCCCATCATATGACATTTTCGAGGCTCTGGAACATCTTCAGGCTTGACAGAGCTCATCCTGTATTCCTCTTCTCTCACCAAAGCTCGATGCATGATGTCGACGTCGGAGAATTTCGCCCCTTCGACAGGCCAGGTCTGGGACACCGGGTCAATGCGTTCCTTACAGCCTCGGTGGACACTGTTATCCAAGGCTCCAAGGCGATCAGAGGTCGATTGCATGCCTGGTTCATCGAGAGAGACAGGACGTTCGATTTGGATACAGCCTATTATCCGGTCGGACCGGTCCCCTTTTTTTCCTTGGATCACCTTTTTGCTCGCCTTTCATCAAGGTGGAAATCCAATACCGCGCCTGATTGTGGCTTGTCTCTTCTCTTCGAGATAGAGCTCCAAGAGATCTAGTTTCTCAAGGGTTGGCAATAGTTCGGGTCTAGGTAGTAGGGAGGCGGAATTTGGTTTGAGGGTTTTTTTTCTTCTTTTTCTCAGATTGGACAAGTCTCACACATCTTGGCGTAATCCCTGCTTGCTCTCTAACCGCTATACGATACATTTAGCGTCTTGTAAAATGTAAAAAGACTTGGTCAAAAACATGTTCGAAAAAGATGACAAATCGTGATGACCAAATCATTTTTTTTCTTCAACCACCTCCAGCTTTCGACTAACGGTTGCGCCGTCCTCCAGAATTTGTCTGGACCAGACCCAGAAGCGCACGGCTTAATGCCAAAAACCCTTGATCGGTAGCCAGCACCTTCTACTCATGCCTGAGCTTCTTCTGCCTGGCAGCTTCTGATACAGTGATATCGACTCCTGGGTCGACGCTTCATGGCCCCAATTGCTACCTGATTTCTCTTCCGAGGGCACCTAAATGGACAACTGCAGCGTTGATTTAATACCCAGCCCCACTGGTGCTCCAGTGGAACAATTCTGGCTCATTCGCAATCGGAAGGCGGAAAGTAGCTTCAGCCGTTCATTTGTAATCGCTCGTAATGCGCCTTGAGCTCGCGCTTCGCGTCTCTAACCTGACCATCGACTACCATGTCGACCACGTCGGCTGCGTCGAGTACGACGACGATTGCACAAGGTGAGCATTCTGCCTTTATTCAAGACTCTTGTTCATGGATCGATAGCCTCGGAGACCCAGGTGCAGGTCCCTTCGACGTCCAGCACGACGACGAGCACGTCCAAGGAAGAACAGGTTGCCTCAACCGAAAAGCCTGATGCACCGACCACCAGTGCAGAGGTGGCGACAACATCGTTGACCACGACGACAGAGAAACCAGAATTAACGGCCATTGCTTCACCGACAACCAAAGCTGTTCCGACAAAATCTTTCTCTTCGACACCATTGGTGATCACGGTCGTTAAGACCACCGTAATGTTCGTATTTACGCCTTTCACAAGCTTTCACCAGCTCACGCCCACGTTTCAGCTCTGGAACAAACGGTCAAGCGTATACGACAGTACTGGAGACATCATCAATAGTCCAAGCTCCATCTTCTACCCCGGCTTCTACAGGCACCGATGAAAGCTCATCAAGCAGCTCGAAAACTGGTACCATTGTCGGTGGCGCTATAGGAGGTAAGCCTAGTGGTCCTCTATCCATTTTACTTCTCTGACGGTCACAGGTCTCCTGGGTCTTCTAAGCCTTACCTTCATTGCCCTATTCCTCTTCCGCTGGCGCAAACAGCGAAACCTCGAGTCCGAATTTGACGGAGACTTTGATCCTGGTCGCATGGAGAAGCACTCGTCTCGCCAGGCTCTCTCTGTTTTGCTTCCCGAAGATGAGAATGACGGGATGGGTGGACGGTTAAATGGGACCTCCGTCGGCGGTGGGGTCGTCACGCCATTTCGGCTCTCTGACCATGGTCACGAACAATGGCAATGGGCCTACGCCAGACCTCGAGCTCCATTGCAAATGATCCATGAAAAGCCGCAGCAGAAATCATATTTCGATTATCCTCAGAGCTCTGGCTCTTCATACAACCCTTACGTTGAGACACCACCATTGTTAGCACCTTATCCTTCATCAAACCCGTCTTTCTCTGGCTATCCGGTGTCGAACCCATATCCGCCATTGAGCCCTTCTTTCAACTACCCGCCTGTTTCCAGTCCCAGCATAAGGAGCCATCGTTCGGGGAGTAGCTCCACAGAAATTCCGTCCATGAAGCAGATAGAGGCACATCGGGGGCTGAGCGTCGTTAATCCAGATGAAGGCCCCAGCTTGCAATCCTCTTCTCGACCAGAACCTTCGGTCCATGTCCACGAGGATGCTGGTCAGCTTCCCTCTGAAATCCCTCCGACATACGACAGTTTGCTGAAGCGGTAGAGCTCTGGCTCTGGACATTCCGTAGGACAATAGATCTTGGGCGAACATAGAATAGATTCTTATAATAGCACAGAAAGCAAAAAAGGGAAGAAATACAGGAAGATACCGGGCCTATGTCTTTCGTATAATCAATCAGATTACAACCATTGCGCTTTGGTCCATGCGGGATCCTGAAGGAATGCGCATAAAACCTTGCTTCCCGTCTAATCAACCGGATTTCGTCAGCACACGACCTGTGGCAAAAAAGGAGTGAACGCACCTGGAGCAATGGATGACCTGCAACTATGCTCAAGAATCTCTCCAGCCCTTCTCTTCGAGTCTCGATAACCTCATCCGAGAACCGGTTCGTAAAAACTTTGCCCGGAAGCGCTGGGATATTAACTCGGGTCGATTCTCGCTCAAGGATATCGCGGAAGGCTTCGAAATCGGAGTAGCGTCTGCGCACGAGGGAATGACGGAGCTTGAATGCTGGAATGTTGGTCTATGAGGCGAGATAAGCCGAAGCTCATTGCTGACAATAATTGCAATTACTCGCCTTGCAGACAATCTCATAATCCGTGTACATTTTCCCGCCAAATCCTATAAGCAGGACATGAGCGGTCGGGAAAGGAGAAGGGGAAAAGCGGCGCACCATGTGTCTGTGGATTCCTGACCTCGATTTCGAGGAAGCTTTCTGGGACGCTGTACATTTCTTCGATCTGGAACAAGGTTAGATAAGGTGAAGGAGACCTGGATATAGAGGCTCACGGTTTGTTCTCTGCCCATAATTGTGGAGTTCTCGAAGGCGCTGCTACGCGCAAAGGGGGAAACTGCCGACATGGCGGGAGCTGAGGAGAGCGATGCGGTAGCAGTCACAAATGTCTCACAGTGTGACATGACACGTGGAGTACTTATCAGCAAGACGTAACCCATTTCCGCGTTTGTTCTGTAGTGCATAAGAGGCGCAAAAACACAGACAAGGAAGGTCTAGGTCCCATATACTGTTTTGTGCTAAATTATGGCATCTCAAGATGCATTTCATTATCCTTAATTGACGCGACCTACCCACGTGATGGGAAACCTCCTTGACCCCAACCTTCATCGCTGCAGAATTTGCTCAGACCGTAATCTACCAAGCAGAGATTTACGCAGCTATTCTCTGAATATCTTTCTAGACTCTCCCTCGTTTCTTTTCAGAAAGGGGCACTGCAACGAGATTCCGACCGAAAGCGGTCGACGAAATACGGTATGGAATCTGCTGTTGACATGCAAAATGAATGCTGACAGTAACATAGAGCTCAAATGTCAGCTCAAATCTCGAGATCCAACTTGCTTGCCAACATTCCTCCATACATGCCGTCCACCGAAATACAGGAGTTGCTTCGCTCAAACCATGCTCCTTCCTCTGCTCTCGAATCCAGCTTTCGAAAAGCTATCGCGGACAGCGAACTGCTCGCCGCCCGCATTGAGGTTATGAAACTCGAGCTGATAAGTCTCATACGGGAGCAAGCACAGAAGGAACCGGAGATCCGAGACTACAAGGTAGTCTTGAGTCCAATTCGTCGTCTTCCAGTGGAAACCCTTGAGCAGATCTTCTTTGCGACCATTCCCTCATATCTCATTGGGACCATGTCCTTGGATCCCTCGTTGCCGCTATGGATCATTCCTCAGGTCTGCAGGGACTAGCGGGATATCGCGCTCTCATTCTCGCAGCTGTGGTCCCATATTTGTCTTTCTGAACACGATTTTGAAGACTTTTATCCACGAACGGGAGACATACTGGCCACCCAATTAGAACGAGCAGGACAACATGGCCTTTCCGTCACTATCACGACGCCCCGGGTCATTAAACCATCTCATCCTCTCCTACAAGTTCTCCTTCCAACCTCAAATCTTTGGACAGAACTCCAAGCTCTAGACCAATCATTCAGTTCCCTAGAAACTTTTGCCTCTCTTCAGGGTTCTCTTGCTTCACTGAAAACTCTAGAGTTGGTCTGGGGGTGGGACTCGGACAAAGAGCTGGGTTCGGAAGGCAGTGCTATATTCGACCTTGCTCCAAAGCTAACAACTCTACGGGCAAATCCTTTGATCCTTTACCGCATGGATCTGCCGTTTTCGCAGATCACACATTTCGATTCGTCGATCTGCACTTGTGATTTTTATGGACCTCTTCTGTTCCACATGCCCCAGCTCCAAACTCTAACGACAAATTGCCGCCAAAAACCACCCGGTGATACGACGGACATCTTATGGGGGCCGCTCAACAAGCTGTCTCGCGTTGTACCTCGTTCCGTCCGACTTTCTCACTTGCGACGTGCTAGCATCAAGCAAAGTCAAATCCATAAAGACTGTATCCTGGTGAAGTCCTTGATCCTGCCCGCATTACAGGAACTTCATATAGACGTTCGAACATCTACCCTCGAGTTGGAAGCATTGCTTCGCAGATCTGGGTGTTCGCTCAAGAGCCTCAGTCTGACTCTTTATCTCACTAACTCCGAATACCATAACATTCAAGCCGGCTTGGTTCAGGCGATCCCAACCCTCGAATCATTCACTCTTTATATCGACACCGATTTTTACAGGGACAAGAAGGTTGACCAGAAAGACGTCGTTAATGTGATCGTGCAGAATATCATAGAGATATTGGCCGAGGATCCCGAATTCGTGCCAGATCTGGGCACAATTCGGATAATGAATCGTTGGGATGTGGATCCACACAAGCTGGATCAGCTTACAGCTTTGCGTCCATCACTGCGGGTCCTGGACAGAGCATATCGATTTATACAGGCCAATCCCTACCAGATGATATCTACAAGCGACAATTAGGTCCTCTAGGAACTGGATCAACATTTGTTTTCATGGATTTATAGATAGGCTATTTCTTGTGAAATCTTCAATTCTTTCGACTTCATCAAATTTTATTCGATGTGTGACATGATGTGATGGCGTGACGACGTCTTTTTGTTCTTCGATTTCATTTGCCTTTTGTTTGCCTTTCATTTTCATTCTATTCACGTCGACCATGGTCCTGCCTGACGGCCGTAGCCTATCAATTGTAGCGGCAGTCTTCAGGATGATGATGATGAAATCGTTTGTATTTGGGCCCGAAGCGGCCCATGAACATGTAATGTGTATCTGGTAGCTACGCAGTGCTCATCGGGCCGGTGCTCAGGTCATTTCAATTGCCTCTCACTTTGTGCTTTCAGAATTGGGTGCTCTACTAGTTGGGTATCACTATCCAGGGGTATTTTCCATTGATCTTGGCAGAACAACAACATCACAGGGTGTGTTCTGTGAAGAGTGTACCACAGGTACACGAAGAACAGCGTGCCTTCGGGAGCATCGGGGATAAGTAAGTAGTTCTAGGGTAGAATATTCTCCATGAGGCCTTGTCCAATTTGCCTCTATCCCATTGGTGAATCTTGTTGATTACAGGCTGCATTGAAATTTGACCCTCACTTGCTCTGAGAATCAATGTTCTTCAAAAATGGCTAACTATGTATGCCTGCAAAGTATGTATGTATCCTGATGCATAGATAAGATAACCCATTTTGATGTCATTCCACCAACAAACTGCATTATATTTGTCTGATTGCCACCACAAATATCTTTGCTCGAGCCGGTCACAGGGTGAGGTGAAGTTTATCTTCAGCTGTGAGCACCACTCAGTTTTCTTCACATACATGGGGGTCTCGTATCTGCCACTAGCATGGTTGGCCTTTAACCCACTGGTCGTTCAACTGGTCAGTAAGGTACCTGATGTTAAGTTGTGCTGAATTGTTGGATTAACTGGAAGGTTGTGCTTGTTGTGAGATCGGTGGAAGACCTAAAACGTGGCAGGGTTGCATGGAGTAAGGAGAGTTGGGTAATGGCAGGAATGATGAGGCCACGTTCAGGTCTCGGTTGTCGTTGGATGTCGAAGGTGTAACAATCTATTCAAGAATCAATGATGAAAAGCAACAGTAGCGCATAAGCAGTCAGTTTCATTAAGTATATGAGGGAAATTGAAACTGGCCTCCAGTGGAGGACAGAAGGAGGTCTGCGGTACCTCATTCTTTCCTAGCATGCCCAAGGTACGGTGTTTAAGCCAAAGAATCCTGAGATAAGCCTTGGGATGTTTCCCCAGTGGAAAAGTCATCTTTGTTGCCAAAAAGGGCTGGTGAACGATTGAATCAATCATGAGAGCTGCTCTGGTAAGTCATGGCATGCTTTTGACAATGTCCAGGCCCAAGAGAGCACCAATGAGTTCACCTTGGAAAACGGCATAGTGAGTATCATTTCCCAAATGTCGGCAGCGAAAGACTTCCCCATTCGTGAATAACGCTGCACTACTGCACTGATCTTGTCTTTGAAACCTGAGACATCTGTGTAAATGCATTTCAAGTTTCTTTGATGTCTTGTTGCTGCTTCCTCTGTGTTGTCTTTGCTGCTTGCCATTTTGAATGAGATTGCCCCAGGTACTCTTGGAATCGTTAAAGAGTCGATGGTCCCAAGATTTGAGTAAAGCTCTGGAAAGGGATACATGGTGCTCGCTGCTATGTTGATGCTGTTTATCTAAGGGCTGGTGATAGTGTTGTGCATCCTGATTACTTATTCGGCAGTGCCAGAGATCCTGTATGGCAAATATACATGTGTCTTTCCATCTTGGGACTTTCAAGTAGGGTACAACTCGACTGTCCTGCCCAGGAAGGACTATTCAGAAACGACCCAGACCCAGTGAGCGTGGGAACCTAGACGCGTCAGGTCAAATGCTAGATATCTTGATCCGAATCACGATGACGTTGACAAGCCCAATCGTAATACCATTATGATTCTTGTTCTTCGATTTCATTTGCCTTTCATCCTTATTCTATTTGCATCGTCCAAGGTCCCGTTCCATAATCCAATGGGACCGCGCAGTCTCCGGGAGAGAGAGATCTGACTAGCTTCAGCTGGCTCGAAGGAGCCATAGTCAAGGATTGCAATTTTCCATTACCGAAAGGCAGAGAGATAACAGAGGAAAGGTTCCATTGTAGGCTCTGGTGCGAATAGCTTCCCAATCCCCGTGGTCCTTTCTCGAGGCCTTCTTTTCTGACCGTTCTTCCACAGACCCGACGTAACACGACTAGGAGACCAGCTTGTTGATTCCCCTTGTCTGTGTCGTGCAAGCCAGCAGAAGCCAGCTCCTCGGTTCGAAACCGTAGCCGGATCGGAATCGGTACGTGCCGCCACATGACTCATCATAAATGACATCATTACCAAGTCTATAAAAATTCTGTTTGTCTGGTGGTTTATTGTGTGGCGAGACAGCTGAAAAGCCTTTGTTATTTTCTTTTTCCAATGCTGAGCGCTTGAAACCGAACTTGTTCAGATGTCTTCTCGCGACTTATCCACGTGATGGGAAAGCGACTTGAATCCGAACGTTCATCTGATTTCTCACTTTCCCGCCGATGGGTATCATGTTGCATAGTTCATTTGACATCATTTTTGAGCTGATTGGCGCTGTACTTCGTTGACTAAATATTGACCAGCACTTGGATCTGCTGACCCCGGGTAAACCTCCTACTTCATAGAGGTCAGGTCTATTCAGGAGCCTCAAGATTGAAGCCTTGAAGTCAGGTAGATGCACAATGAATATAGGAACAACTTTTCTTGTTGGATCCGCTTGCCATGGATTATTTGGATGGGAGTTTACTTGGTGCTTCGCTCAACGCATGCTCCTTGTCACCGAGATTTCTCAGGCAACTATGTATATAAAGAACGACCAGTCATGCGTCCTTCGGTGACTACTTGCTCTTCCCTATTCTTGCCTAGCCCTTGAGCGAAGGAAATGCCGAGCATCCTAAAGCCATCAAGAAAATCAGCTTGTTCGATGTTCGTTACAGAAAGGATTCATTGGTCAGCCGGGACGACACAGCCAAAAGCCTGAATGGTAACGACTCCGAGCAGGTCACAGTCCCACCATCACCCCTCGTTTCACAGGGGTCATTCTTGACATTCAGCAAAGAATTACAAGCCCCTCTTCCAGACCTTTCCGACAGCTCTGTCGTTCCACCACAAGACTCTTTCAAGGCGCTGGTGGTTCGTCCGACAAGTGCAGTAACACTGAGTCCGACCTCAGAACCTGTAGTGCAAGGTGAGTCGACACTGATCGTCTAGGTACAATCGGAGCCAAGTGGGGTTTTAGAAACCGAACTGAGGTTCACGGCCTCCCCAATATATATCCTGACTTCTTGTGAATAGATTTTTATGCAGCATGAGCCAGTAGATATTAGTCTCTCATAGCTAGACTCTAGTACAGATGACGGATATAGTACCTGTATAGATATCACGTTCAGCTGATTATCCATCATGTCAAATCCTATTGAACCGTTGAACCACAGTCTGACCCTTCACCATCTCCCATTAAGAACCCTTTGGATTTGAGTCCAAGTCTAAGACATTGTCCTTCAAGTTGACCTTGAACAACTTCGTTTCCAAAGTCCAGCTTCTGAACTTGAGCCGTCTGAGGTATTTGAACCCGAGGCTGAGACCTTTTCTTGCACTTGGAACAGTTAGTCAACAATGAGAAGTGATTATGGAATGGTAACATACTCTCAAGTAATGGGTATCCTAGATGCTCTGCCATCTCTGGGCCGTATCGGTCCTTGAATCCACAGGCTTTGTGGACATCATGGAGAATGTGGTAGCCCTGTGGTGGCATTTTGTAGTTCCACACCTTGGTATCAAACACTAGATTGATGTCAAAAGCATCTTCAATGTCCTTGTGTGAGATCTGGAGTTCACATGTGGGCTCTGTGGACCAATACACTTGTGGCTTGGTTCCGACGGTACAGTGAAGGAAGAGATGGAGGACATCATAGTCAATGAACGGATTCTGGGGAGGGTGACCCTTGGAAATCTCATTATTGACATAGCTTGAGCTAGCAAGACCATGAAAATTTATAGAAAATGGGAGAGCTAGCAGGTAGATGTAAGTGCGGAAGGCTCAGTAATTCTATGATCACTTACAAATTGTGGCCACCTCTAAATTGACTCTCAAGTGTCTGGTAATGTGGTGGACCTGGCTGGCCCACAAATAAAACAAGGGCTCATCCTTGTCTGTTGCTGGATTATTGAATACAATGATGAACGACTCATGTATCTTGAAGCCGTCAATAAGAGATACAGTCGGAATCGTGAATCTGCATTCATCATTTAGCAGATACATGAAGGATGCACTGTGTTTTTACCGGACTGTCATTTCAGGCATGCATTGGCCTTGGAAGGCCATATTATTAATTGGCTTCAAGTTGAGAGATAAGCTTGAAAGTGGGAAGGTGTGCTGTGTATCTTGATGTGTGATAGAGAAGTCGAAAGATTCATGAGGACTAGAATCACAGACTGCTGACAGCAGACCGTAGTAATTCACAAGCTGAGATTTATTGAATGAATATGGGTTGGGCCAGGAGGAAATGACAGATTCAAGATTTGGAGAAATTAAAGAAATTGCCGGTCCTACAGACACCAGGCCAGAGAGACATCGACGAGAATATGATTTCACTACCAAGTGGCCGGCAGTGTTGACACTGAGCCATGAAATCAAGAGTTGCTGTCAGATATGTTGTTAATGTCCGCTTCATGGGAAATAACGACATTTCTTACTAATGGTTGCAAATCATGTTCGCCCAAAGCCTTGGCTGCTGACTAATATGGCTGTGAGCTGGATCCAATAAAACTCAAGATACAAACATTGAACTCGGTTATCTGTGAACATGTCAGTTTGCTAACATTGTTTTTTGAAGGATCATTAGACTAACAATATTATAGAAATAGGTCACGAATGAAGTTGCAGGCAGGGTGAGACTATATAATGCTAGCTTTTGATATCTTCCATCTTGAAATATGAGAGCTGTGAATTTTTTGGCGTTGCACAACCCATATAGTTGAAGAATGTAGGGATGCCTGTACAATTTTGCCTTCAGTGTTGTCAATCTTCATCAAATCACCCTACTTCACTGCACTGAAGACTTCTAGATCTTGCTTCAATTTCTGAAATCAAATTAGATTGTGAATTGTATGATAGGCTAAAACCTGCCATGATCGATCTACCCATGTAGTGCCGAATGAGCATTTTGTCATTTGGTTTCCCCAAAATGTAGCCAGTATGTTCTTGAACATATCCAACCTTGATGAGAGTACCGTCAGGTTGTAGATCATGATCAGTGTTCCAAGTTCCCTGGTCAGTTTCAAGGACAATATCATAAGCCTTGACTTTTGCATACTAGGACAAGGTTCAATCATGCGTTTCAAAATGGAAATGCACTCTCACATCTTCATCTTCATCCTGTGGGGATGCTTGTGGGCCGGATACCGTTACAGCTGTGAAGAAATTGTTGTTGGACAGGACAGGAGCGCTGATATCACCACCTGACAATTAATTAGAATATATGCCTGAACTTGTGGTTCAATTTGCATACAAGTGATCCCGCCTATGTTCACATTGACTGTGACTGGTGGTGGGTCAATTGCATTGACAGAGCTTAACCCTGCAACTTGGTTGTTGCTAGTTGAGCTCGGAAGAGTAGCAGCCAGATGTTCTGGCTTCTGCTTGCGTCTCAAAATGCGAATTAAAGAGAAGGGCATGGCGGTTGAGAGCAAGATACGATAACAGCTCCTATAGCAATGGAAGCTGTCAAGCACTGTCCATCTTTTTCCAGCGCTAGTCTAAGTGTCAATCCAAAATTAGTGAGATGTTCATCAAAAACATCTCACTATTGCCTAGAGGCATTCATTGAAGCCTAAACACCATGTTTTAGGCTGAATTATTCCCAAGGGTGGAGTAGATTGAGGTAAGTCCAGATAGATTTGGAGGGGTAGCTATTCCGAGGCCGGACACATCATCTATTCCCAGGGTTGGAGTAAATTTGCTAGAAATAGGCTACATACCAAGAGGTCACCTATTCCAACCCTAGAATACACGGAAAATCACTAAATCCAAGCCGGCATCTATTCCAACCCTTGGAGCACATGAGCTTTTCCCACCTCCTCCCAATCTGCTCCTACGTCAAGTTAGACTTCGCATGGAGACCCCGTGAGGATATGGCAGTGAAACGTGGTGTAAACCTAATAATATATATGTGCTACAATCTGAGAAAAAACTCGATATGTTGAGACATATATGTACAACACCTTACATTCAGTCCAGTTATTGTATGGCAATGTTTGAACTGCTGGAACACTATTGTTCTTCAGACTCTCACCATCTGTACTCGCCTAAGTGTGCCTTATTCTCCAGAGGCTCTTGGTGGTGTTACATTGTTATGGGCTGTACCATCAATGATGTGGTGCTGGTGCCTCTTTATGCTGCTGAAAGTGGGGAAATATCATTCCCTGGGACTCTAATCAAGCTGGTTCCCTCATGGACAAACTATTGAGTTCCCCTGAACTGATTACGAGTCCCACTTGTGGCTCGTTTGTTGGGTGGGAGCATTTTCAGACCAGCGACAAGACCGCCCTTAAATTTTAATAGGGTCAGTCACCTGATGGCTTTTCCCATTGGCATGGCAGTGGCCACTATGAGCAAGATAGTGCTGTTCACATCTAGCATGCACTTCAGAGAGTCATTGAGAAGTGACACAAGGTTCCTGAGTGCACAAATACCCAAAAATACTGATTCTTTCCATGGTGGCTCTATCTTGGCTATTAATTAACTAGTAATGGGTGTTAATGGTAGTGTCAGACTCCCAGCAGTCCAACAATAAATGGTCTGAGGGCTCAATTAACCTCTGGTGTGGGTCTTTTTGATGTTACAGAGTCTTTGTGAAAACTTAACTCAAAGAATTGTCTTACTCAACAGGAGAAAGACTCGGTATGGGTAAAACTTCAAGATTGAAAGACTAAAGAATACAATATTCTAAACTACTGTATAAATACTATTAAAGATGCAACTACTGTCCATTTTCCACCTTGCTAATAGTCATCTATGGCCATGTGTTATTGTGCCTGCATGCCTTGAGGTTTCAATCTCCATGCCTCATGTTGTCCTCATGACTGCTGTGCTAATCAAGCATGTTCAATCAGTTTAAGTCCTCATTTTCCATCTCAACATTTTCTGTAACTGCCTTGTGGATTAAGTCCAAAAACCATGTTGGCTTTGATGCTGACATTTCAATGATGACAGAATCCTCAGATTCTGACAGTATTTCAAGGCAAAACTTTGAATCAAAGTGATCTCCATGACAAGGGTCAATGTTGAGAAGGTCTCAGATATTGGTATTCTACAAAGTCAGACTACAAAGAAGGTACATGGGACATTAAATGAGAGATTACTGGTGAGGATGAAATTTTAAGGCATGGTGTGGATGCCCCTACAGGGTATCCGCCATCCGCTGTAGGTGTGGGAGATTTGAAAACCAGAACGCGACCCGCGGAATACCTGCTAGCGGGTACCTGTCCCGCAGCGGATGCTTACATAATTATTTCATATCCTGTTATTTGATCAAAGTTGAGCGATCAAAGTCTTTATTTTGCTGGATTATTGTTGTATTGAAAGTGTTAAAGCATATTATAATCAAGATACTCATTCAACAAGTCATTTGACACAATATATGAGCAGTGACACCTATAGGTATTGGGGGTTTTGGTTGCCTCTTGCTGGCCCCCATCCGCGGGGACCGCTTCCCATGGTCTGCGGGTCATCCGCCATCCGCTACCGGCAGGTATTCCCACGGATGTACCTGCCGGTACCACTAATTCCCCCGCCGCCTTAGGATGAATTTGCAACCTCTGAATTGGAGGTTACCTGATCACCTGATCCAAGGCCAATCTGGAGCAATAGATAAAATTCAATTGGGGACTCGTGCTTGCTGCCAAAGGACGGCTTCTGTCCTACTGGTGCATGACTTTGAAAAAATTGAAGTTAAAAATTGACAAAATGCGTGGAGAAAGGTGAGAATTGCCATATATAGCTATCTTATTGCCCATCAGAATGTCCGCTCATCGTGGACCACGACGAGCGAGAGGGGAAGACACGACAGTTACCTAATGGATCTTTTATCAGCATTCCCAGGACTACATTTGCCTCGGAAGCTTCCATGGATTGTCAAATCAAGGGCCCTGGGAACTGAGTTAGTAACTGTTCCGCTCATTGTCGTTCATGATGAGTGCAATGAAACAATACTATATTTGGAAAATTCAGGCCGCCTGCCGACATTTCCCATGCATTTCTAAGATCAATTTTTTCCAAATCATGCAGTAGTCCGGGGAACTCGATAGTTTGTCCACAGGGGAACCAACTTGATTAGAGTCTGGAGGACCAAAGTTGATAAGGGTCCCAGGGAATAATATTTCCCCACTTTCAGCAGTGTAGAGATCCGAAAAGAGACCCCTCCTTTCCACCCAGTACCAGTTTTGACCCTGAGAAAACGCCTGAAGTTGATGGGAACACCGAAGATGAGCCTAGAGAAAAGAAGCAGCTCGATCATCCTTCTAGTTCTCTAGAGACTGGCGGCACCAATTCTTCACTCGACCAGGCAAAGGGGTCGGATACTTCTGATACTGAGTCCACACATGGTAATGAAGGTGCTGATACTGGATAAGAGGAAGAACCTGGTCCGCCTGAATCAATGGACTATCGGTTATGTGCTGGATTATATACTCGTCCAATGACTCTTGCGAAAGAAAACATCACTTTCCGACATCAAATATATTTGGAGCCAAACTAACTTGGCAGCGTGAAAGGGATGGAGGAAATTGAAGAGCGTAGATTAGGTAAATAAGTAGAGGTCAGAAAAATACTGTAAAATCATCAAGACTCCGATGCACACCACCTGGTGAGCGACAACAAGGGACGCGCTTCATTGAGATCTTCGATTTGCTCTAGATCCAGGTCGAAATCTATCTCTAGTGACCATAGCCCAGGTATGATGGAAGGATTCTGGATCAACGTTTCGATGATTTTGGTCGCAAAATCGTCAGAGCAGCTCAATTTGAACGTGGTTAGTGAGGGAAGATCTTCGAGAAATTCAATACATTCATCGTCTTCCTCGTTGTCGAGATTGTGAACTCGAAGTGATAGTTTCACAAGAGGAAACTGAGAGCGCTCGAGTAAGGCTCGGAATTCGTCCATGGATTCGTATATCGTGACGTCGAGCTCCTGGAGCGCAGGGAGCGATAATCGGCAGAGCAGGACACAGTCACTGTTACCATGGGGCTCTTCCTCGTCACCGCGGTTGAGGATAGCATGTCGGAGACGGGGGAGCTGTACTATTTTGGCATGATGATCGATGTCGCCTGGGTCAATGCATGACGTCGTAAGCTTCTCCAGATTGGGCAAGAGTGCCAGTATTTTGAGATATGAATGACATGGAGAATCAAATATCGATTCGAGAGTCGTGATTTGAGTGAAAGGGAGTTTGAAGCTCGATAGGGCATGTGGATGTCCAAATAGAGTTCTCAAATTGGAAGCGAACTCAAACACAGAAGTGGCATCCTCATCTGGCAGATTCGAGTCCTCGACACTGGTATCCCAGATATGCAGGGTTCGCAATGAAGGCAAAGAGGCCCTCAAAACCTCAAAACCATAGAAATTGCTGAGGGGAATCATGATGCAAAAATCCTTCCACCGATGTGAGGTGCAAAGCAGACTTTGCAGAACAGGATGAGATGGGATGAAATCCTCACAGGCGATGGAGACCGAGAGCTCGTGAGTACCGGATCGTTGCAATTGAGTCCCCAGGACGTGCAATGTCACGATATCCCCGGTAGTCCCATCCAAATCTTCCTCAGCAATCCGGACCGTGGACCACATTCTGGGGAATGACACAGCGGTTCTACGCCACTCCCTACAGACACGGGTCACAGCCCAGTGGGAAGCTGAGATATTCAATGAGCTCATTGCATGACCCTCCTCCAAATTCTCGTTGATGAAAGACAGAAAGATCTCGCATAGGATTTCGTTCGGCATGCGACGTATGGGATTCAGCATGGACTTGCAATCGTCCAGCTCTGCTGCTTTGCGAGCTCGCTGTCGGACAAGATCCTTCAGCTCCCGCTGCATCGTCGCGATTTGGACATCGAGGTCCTGCAGACAGCGATCTCCCTGGTTCAGAATATCTCTGATGTGGAATTCCTCTGCTTCGGATGGAGGATATGGAAAAATATTGGCAATGGCACGAATGACTACATACCTTTGTCGAGGACAAACTTAATTCTGTTTGCCTCTGTTGGATCTTCTCGGTGGTAAAAGTCGGGTGAAACCGGGCCAATTCACTGTTCAGTCTCTGGCTTGATGAGCCAAGACATTTTTATGATTCATAATGACATACCTGCAAAAACTGTCACGTCTGGCGACGATTATTGCTGTTTTCATAATGAGTGGCGGGACCTGCCATTTTGGGCATTTTTTGCGCCAGGCCCCAGATTAGGGTTACAGTGTCGGGGTAGGTTCGGGGGCTTCCTCTGGGCGCAATTCTCCATAGAATTTCGTAAATTGTGTATATTTGAGGAGCTGAGAAGCTATTCTAGATGCATGGAAAAAATCGTGAACCAAAATGACATGGAACAAAACCTATTCTGGCCTGGCCCGGTTTTGGAGAGATCAGGCGCCATTTTGTCAATTCTTCGCTGAATTGAAATATGTAAAGAGGGATGTCATAGGATACATATTCCCTACCTGCACAGCGAAAATCGTGCCCTAGAAAAAAAAACTGGTCGTGGAATAGCTCATTGACATCAGGGCTCGTGTCACAGGGTGACCATTGGCTGCTCTGCCTTGCCAAACCATGGCCAACGACGTTATCTATGCCACAGCTCATCAAAATACCTCCTTGACATGAATCACAGCAATCAATAGCGGCGGAACTGCGAGAAAAAGGCTCCATTTACGGATACTGAAGGCTGTTGGATGGACATGGACTAATATAAGGAATTTCAGACCAGGATGGCTCCATGGTGCGCAATGTTGCTTTTAACTTCATTCACAGATCATCTAATATATGTTCCCGCCAGATCCCAGCTTGCAAGACCCAGCGCTGGCATGAATTCAGAAGGGCGGTCATGCCTGGTTTGGTGATGGCCTCCGATATAGCTGTATACACCATCGATTAGCTCGAAATCTTTCCAGCACCTCATTATTAATCTAAAGTCCCCCTGGCCCTTGTTGTTTAGCAGTAGGAGCGGTATCAGTCGTTCCAACACGGTTCCTCAGACTTTCGGACCATGTCACCTTATCCCTATTTCCACGTACAATTTCCGAGATATTTTCTCATATACCCTTTCCTTGATATAATGCGATATCATTAATCCAGAATTAACAAAGTTCTACTCGGTATTTGGTCCAGAAAGCCAGCCCGACCTCGTAGGGGTCCGTTAGTCACAGTGTCACGCCGTCGATGAGCTATTCCACGACCAGTTTTTTTTTCTAGGGCACGATTTTCGCTGTGCAGGTAGGGAATATGTATCCTATGACATCCCTCTTTACATATTTCAATTCGGCGAAGAATTGACAAAATGGCGCCTGATCTCTCCAAAACCGGGCCAGGCCAGAATAGGTTTTGTTCCATGTCATTTTGGTTCACGATTTTTTCCATGCATCTAGAATAGCTTCTCAGCTCCTCAAATATACACAATTTACGAAATTCTATGGAGAATTGCGCCCAGAGGAAGCCCCCGAACCTACCCCGACACTGTAACCCTAATCTGGGGCCTGGCGCAAAAAATGCCCAAAATGGCAGGTCCCGCCACTCATTATGAAAACAGCAATAACCACCGTTGGCAAATTTTGGTAAATCCACAGATAAAATGTGGCTTGGGTAGGCTTCCCTAGCGAGCCCAGAGGTGTCTGGCACTACAAGCCTTTCCGGGTGGTTGACCGAACCCGAATTCAATCGAAAAGAACTACGTGTGCCCGTGACGAAGGAAGAGGAAAGCAAGGTTGTCAATCAAGGAGCAACACGCGGCCGAACAAATTTGTCAATGGCCGGCCGGCGAGGCAATCAAGGACAAATAAGCGCTCTATTTTCTTTGGAGTCTCTGAAATGGGACGAATATTCTGAGACCATTGCACGGAAGATTATTACTGTATATATCTGATTGAATATTCTGTCAGCCGAACTCGTCGAACAGCGTATAATATTTCTATGTATGAGAAATGAATCAGTCCAAATGCGGAAATCACAAAGCGGTTGTTTGATATCGCTTGCTTCAGTCATCAATTTTCACCTTCATCCCGTTCTGCTCGATTTCTTGACTTTGGTCGGTCTGTTTTTTCGGGATGACACAAATATAATCGAAAAAGAGCGCTGGCACGTCAGACGAACTGGCTCTCGCTGTGGTGCCTTTGACCTAGCCATCGATAACTCAAGCTCGTCTGCTTGTCCCGAAGCCACCAGGAATTCACGACAGTTCCGTCGCTCCTTTTTTCCTCATTCTTTGATGTGCACGTCTGGTGCTAATCCAGTCATACCGTCGCACAAGATCGGACGCCTGCTGAGTGCTCCAAGGACCAGCATGCCAGAGTCCTCCAAAAAGCGCATCCAGCTCCGATTTCAGCCTTCTACTTAGCTGGACACTCCAGTTCCGATTCGACGGGTAGAGAGAATTTTGACCTCTTGCATGGTCGCGACCTTGCCAATACGTAAACGGGAAAGCATATCAATGACCGTATGTCGACCTTTTTTGCATTTCATGCTTGTCCAATTCTAACGCTTCTTTCAGCTGCCACGTAAAACCACAGACCATTATTGCTATTGTGAGCTGCGACATTGGTCGGAATGATCGGAATTTGGAAATTCAGGCCAGAAATCCTTTTGTTCGCCATCCGGTGTTTGCCTTTGACGGAGCTTTCAGCCAGCTCTTCTCAGGGAGCAGGGGCGAGAGGGATATCAGACGAGCTGGGTGGATTCGGATAGTATGGTCGTGGTCGATTTGGTGCCCTATAACGTTGGGTGCGTCGCTCGCCTTTTGTCCGATTTTGGTGGACTAAATGGAGTTCTGATATAGATGTCGCTCAACCCTTGCTTGTGAAGAAGGCAAGACGCAGGGACAATAGCAGATAAGCCCCATACGTTCCCGGTAATTCCAGTAGCGTCTGTTTGAAGGTTTCCGTCAAGCTGGAATCGATGCCGACTTTTCAAGCAGACATTCCCCATGGACAGCCTCCCACGTTGCTTTTGCCCGTCCGCCTATAGTGTCGCGCCGAAGCCTTCACCCGCTTCCAGAGAGTCTCAGACGAAGTTTCTCGTGGAACTCAATGGTCTACAGTATTTCTCGTCGAGGCTCATTTGAGGTCGTTATCCAAGCGCTTCCAGGGTACGTCGCACTGCTCATCGAGTCGGAAGGGATGAAGAAGAATATAATGGTGCGCTCTCTCAGTAACCCAAATTGACCTGTTCTAATCCTTATCTCCCTTCGTAGACGACAGATGACCTTTCTGTTACCATTTAGTTAAGCCTTTCTCGAGATAATAGGCGCTTTTCCCTGGTCAACGTGCGTTTGGTTCATCTTTTCGTCATAGCTATCGCCAGAACAAAGGCCTTGTCATCGGCGAACGGCTTGTGGTCAAGATCGGAACCAGAGGCAAAACATTGTATCCAGCAAATCAGTATAAATTATGATCTTGGTTATATCCACGCTACCATTATCTCGAATATATAGCAGCTCTGTTTCTGTATATCGAAGCGTCTGCGACGAAAAGAAAAGAAAAGGCCACTGGTAAGGTGAATAGCCCAAGTCACCCCGATGAATGTCCAAATGGCTTCTGCACCTGCTATAACATCCATATATTCGTCGAAAATAAACGAAACGGAGCTAGTGCTAGCAGACGGTGCTGGTTATAACTCGAAAGAACAACATCGACACTCGATATCGGGATATTGATCCTATTGCTCCAGGAATTTCCTATTGACACATTGAGGTAATTATCAAGAGCCACGAAAGGTGTCGCGTCTTACCTGGGAAGACTCGATAATTGAGGTTTTGGCTGATTAGCATCATGTGATGTTCGACGAGGAAGAGGGCTTCGGAGGTTATAATGATGATATTGCAGCAGTGTAAAGGCGAGGAAGGAGTAGCAGGAGCCGCAAGGAAGGGGGTGTGGATGAGCGAAGTCGGAATATGAGCTCTCTTCGGCTCAAGGAAGGATCTTTGTCTTGCTCTAGACGACAGCCTGGTCTTGAGACCGTCGCCTTCTATACGTAAAGCCATCCTTATATTGCCTAGAAATCATCTTGACGGTTCCATCGACGAGAGCGAAGGCTGCAAAAGATCCATTAGCATTCGACCAAGTAGAAGACGGAAGAAGCTACCCGTAAACCTGAACCAGGCTTGGTATGATGACTTTTTCCAAAGCGCTGGCCTTAGCTGCTGCGCCTTAGAAGGCTGGAGAGAATCGTCAAGCCAAGAGCGTCTGCTGACTTTTGGCGGTGGCGGTGGATCAGCAGTGCAAAGGACTCGAGGTCGTGAGGTATTGCCGAATCTCTGAGGGACTCTTGGACAGGGCGGTGAAATGCTGGTGGTCGTTGGAAAGCCAATAAGGATGAAGACGATTTCTATAGCACGATAAAGCGTCAGACAAAACATCAAGGATGAGAAAGGTGACGCACCCCTCATATTCAGAGCCCTATAGAATCTCTTCTCCCTCAAATACATCCTTTCTCCGTCCATAATCGGCGACGAATGATGTCTGGAGCATTTTTGGTGCAAATGAGCTCGGAGGGTCGTTAGAGCCATATACTGGAAGAAGGGTCAATGGACATCGAGGACAGGCCATCGCAGACGAACCAGGAGCTTGACCAGCCTGTGAAAAAGATCCGACCTCCGTTGAACCCCCGAACTCGTGAGGAAAAGCAAGAAGGCCTTTTGCTCGCTGAGACGGCTTGGTATAGCAATATTCTGTAAGAAGTGAATAGGCATCGAGGAACAGTAATAGCCTCGGACGAACCTGTATCCACCACAGCCCGTCATTGAGCCTTGAGGCCGTGAGGAAAACCCAATCTCGGAATTCGTGCGGGCAAAAAGAAGCTGGTTTCTGCTGAAATTTGCAAAACCAAGCAAACCAAGGACGCGTGAGCGGCTTCGCCTATCTAGTCGTCAGCCCATTTGTAGCGGTGAAAGGAAAAAGGACCGACATTGTCCTTTGCAGGGCTGAGGTTTTTTCATGGTGGCTGTTTCCCAATGGCGACAACGGTCTTTTTGATGAACATTTCCAGGTTTGCTAGCCAAATACCCATTCTAGCGAGGACGTAGAGGCTGGAGATCGTGTGAATAAAGCTTCCTTGTGTCTTTTTCACCGTCCTAGAAAATTGTCGGATCAATGTGGACCAAAAGACCGCTGGAAAAATGGTCAGAGCCTATTGATGACAGAGGAAAGGATTCACTGGATATATAGCCATTGCCAGGGCATTGTGAAAAGGCGAAATAGGTCGACATGGCCGTTTGGGGAAACGATAATTTTGATGGAAGCGGACACGTGCTCAAATCGCGCTTGCTTTTCACCATTGTCGGTTTATTCAGGCGACCCCGAGAGGGCATTTTTCGCCTCCAGCCCGACGGTATCCCTGTCCCCAATCGTTATGAATTATGCTAACGAGAATTCTATGACAGATGGCCCCGAAAATGCAGCTAAAGCTGGCATGCCATGTCTGCGGTTTTTCGGGCAAACCAGCTGAACCAGCAGCCATGATTCATTCACCACGTATCCAGTGGCTGCTTCAGTCAAACGAAACGCCCTTGGATTCCGAGCTTGCCCAGTTCCAAGAATACATCTCTGCTGAAAAGCGCGCCGTCGTTGACCTGGACGACAAAATCACCGAGATGCGTCAGAGGTTGGCGTTGCTGGTTGCAGAACGAGAGCAGAAGGAGAGGAATATCGCAGATTGCCAGATTTTGGTGAACCCGGTTCGTCGTCTTCCGCCAGACATTCTGAACGAAATCTTCCTGGCTTTCGTCCTAGAGGAGGATTACCACAAGAATCATCGCTCGACCTCTCTCGACCCCCGTGATGCGCCTTGGACCATTACACAGGTTTCCAGCCGATGGAGAGAAGTTGCGATATGCCACCCGCCATTGCGGGCTACCGTTCGCATTGCATACCTCGACAAAAAGCAGCTTCGGGAGCCAGCGCTGCACAAAGACATTTTGGCGCTGACAGCTCAGTTGGACAGAGCCAATCGTCATCGTCTCGACGTTTTCATATTCCTCGACATACCGGTACCGATCCACAACAGTGTCCTTGCGATACTGGCGGCGACCTCGATTCGCTGGCGCAGCCTCTTCTTCGTCACCCTTTCTCACAATACCACCATTCTTCGACTGATACGAGGGACCTTGAAATGCCTTGTTGATCTAGAGCTTCATCTTTGCGACTCTGGAGGCACCCCAATGGACCGAGATGCTTGTTCAGAATCGACAATGGGCAGCAATCTCGAATACATGCCCAATTTGCACATTCTCGCCTCACCTCCCGAAGTCATTCTCGGCTGCAACCTCCCTGTTTCTCAGGTTACCAATTATACCTGCGACAAGCTCTTTTCTGCACCGCAAATGCTGCAGATATTGTCGAAAATGCCGCTGTTGGAATCATGCACCATCGAGTCGATTCGGGATTCTGTTCCAATGTCGCTCAAATCACCACCGCTTCTCGAGCTCATTCACCTGCATACACTAGATCTCCCAAGCGGCTTTATAGAGCTGCCTTTATCCTGCTCATTTCCAGCTCTACGAGATCTCTTCATTCACAACAATGACTGCGACATGAAAACCCTTGTTTCGTTCGTAAAGTCTTCCAAGGCTACACTCGAAAAACTGCATATAACGGGCACGTCGTTGAAACCCAGCGAATGCATCCTTCTCCTCAAAAACTTTCCGACCCTGAGGTCGTTGAATATTGGCATGAAAGGTGTTTTCGATATCAACAAGCTTATCGGGACACTGACTTTGGCGCCTTCGTTGATATATCTGAGGCTTCGACATCCAGATGCAATGGTGCTTGATGATGCCACAGTGGAACGTCTGAGAGAGGCGAGACCGAATTTCGAGTTTTCGGCCGGACGTCGTTGGTGAAGCGCCGCACCACCATCATGACAATGAAATATTGTATCGACATACGACAAAAGTGCATTAGAAACTGCTACATATCCTCTGCTTCTACCTTACATATCAACTCAAGTTATAATGTATATCAATATCGCTGAATACAATGCTTTGCTTTGACCAGAAGCACTCGAAGACGACAAGGCCTTTTCCGGGGGAAGCTATGGCTGATATGAACAAAGGGGTACTAAAGGAGGAATCAGACGTACGCTGAGCAGTGAAAATCACCCCTTATGTCAAGGAAGGCTTGGTCAAATGGTAACCTAGACAAGAACCTAGATGAACCAGCGACGACCAGAATTGGGAATTGTACGGTGGTACAATTTGTCAATTTGTACCACTGGGATCCACGAGAGGCAGATAAGCCCCAAGGACGTGCGTGATTGCAACCAACAAACCCGGAAAACTTCGAATCCGAAAAGGAGCTGGAAACAAGGACAATAGTTGGGAGACGACTTTTCTTTGGTCCTCTGTACCTCGTCCATCGCCGTGAAGATATCCTTGCAGTGGTGAGCAAGGTTCTGGCGAACCATGAAGACTGCAACTTTCTGAATAGTTTGTCAGCGGACAGGTCCCAGACGGTGGTGAAAGGTTGACTGAAAACCGACAGGGTGGCAGCGATGAAGGATGGAATGGTTGGTGGTCTCGTATTGGTCTTGCTAACAAGTCGACATCGATTCTAGCTCGACAAAAAACGACGAACAGGTGGCTGCCGAGCTCGCATGGAAAAGATAGGTGGAATTCGCTATCGTGATCACGGTCCCGACTCCAAGCAATTGTTGAGCGACATCTATGGTAGACTTCAATTCAGTCTAAATAAATCTGAGAAAAGCGACCAACGCACCCAAGAGGATTCTTGACCCAGACAGCTGGAATACAGCTCTGAATTGAAAACCAAGATATCCGCCCAGCTCATCTAATGTCCATTTCACCCATGTTCCACCGTTGGGGGACCTGGGTGAAAGCCCAGTCAGTGGCAACGTATCCAGAGCAAAAGGCCTCTGACCTGCATTTCCGAATTCCAACCATCCCAGTCAAAATCACAGCTCCCGGTGGATCCAATGGTCCATGGATTTACGGGGCAGCTGAAAGAAGCGTCAGAATTGGACAGGCATGCAAAGAAAGGTCATCTTACAGTCGGTCTGTGGGTATTGGTCACGGTCACGGTATAACAGAAAAAGAGGTCGGAATTCTTTGCATTCGCCAATTCCAAACCACATCGAAGGCAGAAAGCAAGCCGGATGTGATTTGCTGGAAATAAGCCATGCCGGTCCTTGAGACAAAGTCATCTGATTTCCATGACAGGACAAGAATGTCGTCCAATTTCCACAATGAGAGATCATGATGAAGGCTGGAAATACGTGAAGAAACAACGGGGAAACTGTCGCAGATTGTTGGTGGATCCGGGAAAAGCTGGAGAGCTGAGAGCTCGAGCTATTGATGGACAAGCTAGGTCGACAAAACTATGACACTGACAGCAGGTGGTCTGAGAATCCTGCACTCTTTGTCGGGTGTATTCGTGTCAAGACCGACCTGGGTTGAGAATCAAGCAGCGCGAGATGAGGGTAGGTTTGGATCAAGCCTCTTCTACTGTCAGCGGGGTTTAAAAATACTTTCGTTTCGGGAAATAAATTCAAAGTCAGTCGCCTCCGCAAGCGAAGGGCGCCGGTTCCACCGGCCCCGGAGCGCGCGGGCTTGCTCCGAACCTAAGATGAGGGTAAAAATTGATGAGTGACCAAACAATTCCAAGCACTCGCTTATGTATTTCCGCATTTGGGGTGATTGATGGCCAATGCTTTCTCGAGTGATTGGGAGCAACAATCATTGAAAGCTCAGTCTGCGATCGCAGATGTTAAAGGAAAGAATCTTTGAGTGCAGACGCTAGAGAGTCCTTGATTGCAGCAGCCTGGGCCCTGGGGAGAGAAGGGGCGTATCAAGAAGCCCAGAAGGCTCCTGTGCCACTGACCAGGATCTGTGGTTTCCCTGTCCAAATATGTTCAAACGACATAATCAACCAATGATCAACTTCTTACACCTGGGTTCATGGAAGTACATAAGTTTCAATCATAGTAAATCAATCTCTAGCTCAAAGGAGTGGTGTTATTGTTCTCTATCCGAGGGCTAATGTAGGTCCTTATCATGGAAGGCAACACTCGGTTTTTGGCATGTCACAATGTACTCAAATATCATTGAACAAGACATACAATGAGAAATTTCGAGCAAGAGAAAGAAGGACTCGAAAGATTCCTATTTATACACTACTACAACGGACCTGTGGCTGATATCTCATGCAGGATTATGACCAAAGAAATATCAGTGTTTGCGACCAGTGCTAGTGTCCCGTCCACCTCCACCCTTAGTATCCTTAGTATCCTTGGGATCCTTGCGAGCTCTAAGAACACAAAGTTTTAAATTCAAGCAATCCAAAAGAGTCTGAACAACTTCACGTACTCGAGTTCAATGTTTCGGCGATGTTTACGACCAGTGCTGGTGTCCCGTCCACCTCCACCCTTAGTATCCTTAGTATCCTTGGGATCCTTGCGAGCTCTAAGAACACAAAGTTTTAAATTCAAGCAATCCAAAAGAGTCTGAACAACTTCACGTACTCGAGTTCAATGTTTCGGCGATGTTTACGACCAGTGCTGGTGTCCCGTCCACCTCCACCCTTAGTATCCTTAGTATCCTTGGGATCCTTGCGAGCTCTAACAACAAGGTTTAATTTTAAACAACCCGAAAGAGTCTGAACAATTTCACGTACTCAAGTTCAAGAAATTCACGGGCCTCGAGTTGAAAGTCATTGTAATCACGAGCGGTAATAGAACCACTGTCAAGTGTAATGAGCCATGAATGAAATGATGAATGTATCAGAACTTACGCAGGAGCTGGAGCTGGTGCAGCTAGAGAGGATGCAGCACCTAGGACAGCCAGACCAATGAAAAGTGAAGTGGAGCGCATTTTTATGAAGTAATGTGTATGTTGAAGTTTTGAGTTCTGAGTTGAGGAAAAACAAATGACCGAGCACTTGATTTGATGAATGTGTTTGTTTGTGAGAGACCAGCTGAAGAAATAACAGTAAGATGGAGGCCCTTTTATACCAGCAGTCAGCAGCTCGTTTGTCAGTCTCTCAGAGTCAGCTACCGATTCGGCCCCGATGATCTGTGCAACATCCACGGGAGCTACATAGCAACTGCCTCGACACATCACCCACACTACCGTATAACCGTATACCTTTTCGCAGGCTGTCTTGGGTAGCATGATGAAGGATCGTACAGGCTGGGAACCAGTTTAGTCGTAGGGTTCTAGAGCAGTGCGAGTAGCCCACTACCATTCAACAGTGAAATCCGCCAGTGACCAAGACAACTTTCTCGGCCATGAAAGCCTCATGAAAGCCGCGATCAATTATTCCCCAAAATTGTTTCAAGCTATTTGCGGTATGGGAGTGGGCCCTATATTCTCTCTGAGTCAGCGGCTTGAATCTTGACATTGTGTGTCAGAAAGGGCGCCGAACTCAAAAACACTTCGTAACGACCGGTCTGGAGTATCAGAACAATTGTGGGATTGTTGATCAGATTTTCATGAGGCACCGAGAAAGTCGTCTTGTTCGCTAGCGGATTTCACTGTTGAATGGTACTTGGGAATCCGGATTGTTCCACGAGCTGCCTTGATGCATCCCAACTGGTTCTCAGCTCGTACAATTCTGCATTATTTTACCTCGGACTCGCTGCAGAAAGATACTAGTACGTTATACTGACGGTAATTTGGGTGATGTTTCTTATGAGACAGCGGCACTGGAATTCCAAGTGCACATTACAAAGGCATCCATGGATGTTGCTATGTGGCTCCAGCGGACGTTGCTCGAAAATCGTGGCTGACTCTGAGAGACTGACAAATGAACTTCCGACTGTTGGTATAAAAGGGCCTAGTCCTGAGTTTACCACGGGGTCCCTACTGCCGTAGAATTTTCTTTGTAATTTTAGGTAATCATTAAAGTTCCCGTAAGCCAACAGCACACATCATCCCTCCTGACTCATGCACTATGGTAGGTTCTCCTGCCTTTCATGATGTCGCGAGACAACGGTTCTTCAGTTATGTCCTATTTTAGTATATTATACAGTGCTATGAATGGATCCCAGCTAATATTCTGTGCCAGAAGGACCTTTTTTGTTTTTAGGCCATTCTGCCACATTGCAGCCTCAAGAAGTTCTCTCGCTCTTTATTTCTCAATAGAGGTTAGGTTAGCCTATTTAAATAGTTCATTGTGTTGTACATTCTTTCAACTTCAAGTTTAAGTGCATTTTGAGGCAGCTTTCGAGCAAGTTACATGAAGCACGTTGATGAGCAACAAGTGCTCACCAGACTCAAATACTCAGATGTTACCACTGAAAGGACACCACATTTGCGCCATATAAGTCAATCAGTTGACGCTGGCCTGATAAGATGCAGCAAAAACCCAGTGCACATGAATCAGTGATGGAAACCAGCAACACAGCTTCAGCCATGTGCCACAAAGTGTTATCAGGCTTCTAGAGCATCATAGAATCAAAATGAAATGCTCTCATTGGGTGGGAGAAAGTGCTGATGAAGTTGTCATTATTGCAGCAGAGAAGTCCGGTCAGAGGCTGTAACAGCCCGTTCGTGAATCGGGTGTTATGATAATATCCGTCTGTCCTTGGCTAATCCAACGGGCACGGGCGGTTCCAAACTGTAAGAAGTATCAGTCTCTCTTACCACTTCCTAGCTGTAGTAGCTAGTTCCTAAATATAACCGGCTACGCGAGGAGCTCGTAAGGCGATCGAGTAGACTGCCTATAGAATATTCATGGACGAAGTAGTTGTAAAAATGATAAAATCACGTGTGTACGAACAATCTAATCTAAACGAATATAGGCCTGACTCAAATGAAGTAAAAGTAAAAAGAGAGCATCAAGGCTGAATGGCATGTTACAGACCCCCCCTAGTCAGGACTCATATTCCCTGCATTCATTTGAAACCTTCGTATCTTTCCGGCAGCCTCAATTGCGATAATCTTACCCCTTCCCAGCTTCTTGGATAGCACATTCGTAAAACTCTGTGGGCGTAGTCGAAATCTTCTTTCATTGGTCTGTAAACTTCCTCGAATCGGTCCATACCAAGGGATGTCAGTTGAATTGACTCCAAGCTGTGTATCCATAAGAATTATCAGATTTGGAGCCATTTCCACAGTTGTTTGACCACAATGGGGCAGCGAACATCCTGCGCCACCTAATGCAGTGGCTGCTCCCTTCCTATTTCTTCTGATTATAGACATTCAAAGATATATATGAAATAGTTGGTACATCTTCAGACAATCTCTAGACTGATCCAGCACCTAAAAAGCTCATAAATGAATTTGACCAGGCTGGATGACTAGACTCTCATCTCATAGGGAGTGAGCGGAACCTGATGTGGATGATTGGGAGCCTCCAGAATGTTCAATGAAGGTCCGGGAGGGATTTCTCGCCGGCCGCCATGCCAGCCATATTTTTAGAGCAACCGTCTAGCGACTTTCATATCCTGAGACTCGCTATATACTGAACTCGGACCACTCTTTGGTGTTTCTTGCGTCAAAAATACAAAGTGCCTGGAATATATTCAGGCTGGTCAGCGAACATTATCGTGCATAGTTGTGACCTCATCGAAGCTGATGCGGCTGCGCAGGCCACAACTTTGTGGAATATGACAAGCCCATAGATAACGATAACCTCACGTGATGACAAGGTAACAGCGTGGAATTAAAATAAAATTTTCATCGCTATTGGCAATGACCACCATGATCTCGGTACCACAAAACGACAATGTTCGACTATCATTGGCAACAATAATGCCATGACAGCATATCCTGTAGAGATAATTGTCGGTCAAATTTATTGTCAGGTGGATTGTGAGTTGAAATAGTTGTCAGGTGGATGTTGAGTCGGGTGTCAATAATCAGGTAGATGGGCCAAGCTGGAATGCAATTTGCTAAGGGTAGGGGCAAAAATGAAAGTTTCCATGCAGGCTTGACAAAAGAATAACGAGATGCATGAAGCAAAGAATAAACCAAAGCACAGCTGGAGCCAGAAGAAAAATCTTAGCAAAGACAAGCCCTCCCGATTCGAACTCCGGACGCTGGAGCGGGGGAGACAAGCAGGCGACCACGGTACCGTCCGTACACGCAGCGACTAAGCCATGAGTCCTTCCTAAAATGACAGCTCAAACTAAAGCTCAACGTGTACTCAGTATTGCTCAGCTAGAGCTGGATTTGAATTGTCAGGAGTGGACAAGGGTATTCAGTGGCCTGATATTATAAGCTGCCTGATATTGAATGTAAGTAGTGGGGCTGGATTAGGTACAGAGGCCTGTGGCTATGCAGGGAAAAAGCCTGGCGCATTTCAATGCTGTGGCAGTGCAGGGAAAGACCCTTACCCATTTTAATGAGGTCGGGAGGGTTTAACCCAGGCTCATTTAAATGAGCCTACACCCATTGTTGAAAGGACCCGGATGAGTAACCATTTTGAACGTCGGCCCTGCTCCTTCGACGACTAGATCGGTAAGTGCTTTCTGGAGGGGCATGTAAGTTTCAGCGGCTGCTCGATTGGAAGGAGCAATCCGAGTTAGGAGACTTCCTGTCTGTTGGTCTGACATCCTGTTGACGAGTGGTTTACGATCGTCTTGGTCTTCTCCGTCACTAATCCAGCCTTCTTCAGATATGAAACGACGTCCCTCATAGCCCTTCCTGACCAAGCTTGAGCGACTTCTGTCCGACTCTCGACTGCTTGACCTAGAACGAGAGTAATACCTTCTTTCCGAAGAAGATGAGTTATCCCTTGATCCAGACCTTGAGCTGAAGCGCTGGGGCGAGTTTTCATCAGCAGACAAGTACCTTTCGTAACTCTTCTCTCTTTGTTGTTGAATGTTGAATGCTGTCGTACTCGTTTGGCGTTCGCTCACGTTTTCGGCCTCGAAATTGCTTTCCTTTGCCGGCATTACTGTCTCCCATCTCATAGTCTATGTCAATTACCGGTTTCGATGCTCCCTTGCCTCCGATAGCTCCCAGCAAAGTGAGCTCACGATTTACTGGCTGCCTACTTTCGCTAATCGCTAAAGGCATGATCCCTTTGTCCAGACCTGAAAACCCTGGCCGTTCGAGCAGACCCGTTCGAGATGAGAATATCTCTCCCCAAGCAGGACCCCTTTGGTACCATAGTAAGTCCCTGCTCCCATAGAGTTCTGATAATGAGACATTAGCGTCCCTTCTTGCTAAAGAGAGGTACACGACCACCACCGGCTTGTTGTCCAGGTGATCCACACGATGACATCTGGTTCTCACTAGTTCCTTGTCAGAAAACGGTAATTATGCGAGCCTAGTCCGTGAGAGTCCTCACACGCGGTCCAGATCATAGACTTCACATGACCGCGTAATACCTCAGTCGAGGAGTACATGTAGATACGTTAAAATGTATAGGGCGATCGCCCTGAATGTACAATTTAATTCACAATGCGACGCTTCAAGTTTTAATGTGGAAGGCCCTCCTAGAAGGCAGGGTTACTTTTTGATTTGACAGGGCCTCGTTGAGCGTCAAAACCCATTGTTGCACAAATCTCTTTTCTTGCGTCGAAACCAGTCGCTTGAACAGGTTTGGATACGGGTTTCTTTCACATAAAAAGCCCAGTATACCGGGCATCAATACCTTCGACTCAGGTCAGTTCTATTGCTTCTCTTCTCTTGCATCAAAACCAGTCGCTTGAACAGGTTTCGATGCAGCTTTCTTTCACACAAAAAGCCCAGTATATCGGGCATCAATACCTTCGACTCAGGCCAGTTCTATTGCTTCTCCTTTCGTGTGACAATAGTCTCCTACCTGTTCTGATGCTCTCTTTTCTTGCGTCGAAACCAGTCACTTGAACAGGTTTTGATGTAGCTTTCTTTCATAGAAAAATCACAGTAAATCGGACATCAATACCTTCGACTATAGTGGCTAGCAAATTTAGCGCCCTCGGATGACAAAATTGCAATGGTCCGAATACAACAGTACTGTTTCAAATCTACTCTCATATCACAACTTCTCCCTCTCTCGAATTTCCTGCATTTGATCAGGAATTCCTAGAAACATACAACTCGCGATTCAGGCAAACACACCAACACGAAGATCCTAAGTACCCCAGCAATAGAACCAGCTCTTGTTCCTCGACTTGTATCTATGTTCATTCATTAGGTATACACGTCAAATAACTTTACAACTGATCAACACTGACGGAAGAACTTTGCCACAAGTAGGTATCAAAATGTCTCTGTTGACTCTTGTGGAATTAGAGTCGCAACTGAGTTCAATTAGATACATAATCTCTACCTGATAACAAATCTAGTCAAAGTCATCGAGTACATCATCAGCATAGCCCTCCTCCTCTTCCATGACTATCTCCACCTCCAAATCATTCAGAGCGGGTCCAGAAACTAATATTACTGTAAATGCCCAATCTTTATCTTGTTGGATCATTACCCAGTCTGTATTTCTTGTATCTGATATTCTTGTTATTACAACCAACCTTGGAATAGATGACAGTTTGTTGAATAAATTGGCTTGAATTGAGAATTTCCTGCTGTGGTGGCTTAGTCATCTTGTTATTTGAATGTCGCAAGCAAGCCACAGTCCTTTATAGAGGACTCGAGAGCATCAATATATATTTTAGATGCTCCTACAAGTATTCTAGACAGTCTGGGAAACATTGGGGTTTTCGTCAGGTTCTAATGGAAAGTTTGGCATCAGACTCCATACTGACAGTTTGCTTCAGGACCAATAGAGCCTGACGGAAACAGGCAAAGACCAATTTTCTCACATGTCTGGATTCAAGGAAGGCCACACCATTGCTTTCGACTTCAACTATCCCGCCCAATGCGCCGACAACACATTTGGTGTGGTGGAGTTATTGTAGAAAAGTGGCGCATTGCCTGAACTTTGAAACCGCCGTATTCTGGAACGCCGGAGCTTCCGGGGTAGTACACACTCAGCACAGACATATTATAGCACTCTGATTGGAATTCTATTTGTTCCAGTTCAGGTCTATAGTGCGCTCGCTAGATTAGAGCAACAAAGACAAGGCAATTCTGGACTTTGAGGTCTGTCCTTGCTTGGCACTTTGATTCTATTGGATCACATTTGACTGAAAGGATATTCTAGATACTAAGCGCCACGTAATCAGCCAATTTTCACTTGAAAGCGCATTTGGCAATGCGCGCCGGACCCGCCTTCACTGTTACACCGTGATGGTCACAGTCACATTATGGGTCGACCAACCAAATATCACACCGAGGCCGGAAAAAAGTCAGCACAGTGACCAGCAGTGGTCCCTACAAAACGCAAGGCTGCCGATGAAGACGTCCACAAAGAAGGGGAGGCCCGAGCTGGACCGTCTACAAGGTCTCGCTCTCATCAACCTGAAAGCTGATTAATGAGCAAAGGTGCATGGTACTGATCTGGCGGACTTTTCTTGTATCATTATAGTAGATCTTGTATTTCTTGCTATTACCTATCATTGTAATGTATGAATATATATCTATATATTTTGGTGCTATAAATTGACCAGTGGGGTAAAGGCCACCAAGTGGCAAATACGAGCCCCCAATGTTGAGAGGTCATTGAATAGTATTGATCCAATAATCAATATTCAGAGCTAATCCAGATTTTGAGGAGCATTTATATCAGGGGTACCTGGTGTTTGTCACTCTCTCGCTCTCATGAGTCACCTATACCAGCTCGAGACTGCAAATCACAATAGGAGGAGATTGTCAAGGCTCAAGATAAGTACTTTCACACTGGAATTATACAGTATACTTAAGGAAAGGACCATGATCTGTAAGGAAGTTGATATTAATTCACTAGTGACCACATACCAATAAAGAACAGGGCCTATGGACATAGATGGATGACAAAATGAGACTCGAGACCACACTACCGGCTTCCGGCTTCAGCAGGTGACAGCTGGGAAAATAGTTATGTGATCCTTCCCCATTAGGTTCTTTGATGATGGTTTCCCAAATTTCACTCCCTCCAACAAACAAGCCGACAAGTCGGGCTCATAAACATGTAACAGCATTGGGGTCTCTGATGTGTAGGCCATTCTATGTTGTAATATATATCATCTGAAAATGTCATTAAATGGTCAAGGTAGCCAGAAAAATTTCATTGCCTCAAATACATGCATATCTAGCTACTTGGTAACAATGGTCTGACCATTGATAGGTTCCAGTGTCATGACTTCATTCATCCCATAGTAAAGTCACCTTGGAGATACAGAACACTGATTCTATGGGAGAGAATATAGTGTTTTTTGACAGCAATCAGGGTCAAATTGAGGTCGAAGACTCAGATCTTGAAGCGAGACACGTGACATGCCGTCCATCCCCTTTAGGTTCCCTGATGCGGCTGGCCTGAATTCTGCTCCCTCCCAATGAACGAGCCCACACGTGGGACTCATAAAAGTGTAGGTGGATATTGGGAAGCTAACACTGACGCCACGTGAGAAACTCAAAATCAACCCACTTCTTCAATCATGGAAAGCCACAAAACTCCCAAGGGACCTGGACCAAATGATGAAGGCGGTCAAGGACTATGGAGTCCGTCTTGAAGGCATCATCTTCTCATGAAACATACAGTGCGAAATGCCGATCTGGCTCCACAAGGAGGCAGCCCCAAGGATTCGAAGACTGAATAATTCAAGAGAAAGTATATGCCTCCATGACAAACATCAAATGAAGACCGTAGGTGACGCAGAAGCCCTGGCAGAAAAACTATTAGATACACGACATGAACCCAATGGTAACTGTGATTGCACACACTGTTCCAACATCTGATATGCTGATGGCTGCAGCAATCCCCACAAGTGTTACCAAAAGCGAAGGAGTTCATGGACTGCCTCCCCCACAAGTGGGACCCTAGAGCCCAACACCCAGAGGACAACAAAGAACTAGTTGGTGGAAGAGGCGATGATCCAAACTCCTTTGACAGACAAAGCATGATATGCAAAGGGAACCTGAAAGAAGCATTCAGAATTTTCACGGAAGGCGACCCAATGGCTGCCCCACCTTTTAACTTGAAGGAAATAGAATGGCGGATATGTTAGCGGGCCAAGGAGCATGAAAAGACACCGAAGACGAGATAGAATTGGGAATCGATGCAAGGCTAAGACTCACTAGCGCCAAACTATCCTCCATAACGCAGGCACTAGCCTACAAGGCAATAAGAGCAAGGAAAATGAAGAACACCTCAAAAACCTTCCTGAAGAAAATCGAGAGAAGAGAGACAATCCAAATGTGGACCTGTCACGTTATGCAGCTGAAGAACCTTCCGGAAGCTTACCGTCCAATCGACAAATCTGGAAAGCAACCAGACACCCGGATTGAATGAAGCAAACAAGATATTTCCACTGGATGACTATGCACAATGCATATAAAATAGGTGACTACTGGGCACAAATGAAAGACCCTGAGATAAGAGAAAGAGGGACGTGTCAATCCTGCTTTGTCCTAGAAGATATAGAACATATTAGAGATGGACACGATTGGCACTCACGAGTTATTCATACTCGCACTCGCGAATAATTACCTAGAAATATTGATATTTGTACTCGCGGAATATCCGGGCTCAAGTAATCTGTACTCGCAAATAGAAATATTCGCGGATAGCGAGTACATTCGCAAGTAATGGAAATCTGTAAATACTTACAAATACTTGAAGAATTACTCTCAAATACTCGTGAATCATCAATAAAAACAATCTATTAAAATATCTACCAGTCCAAATCAGAGCCGTACCCAGAATCCATGTCCCAATCACTCAAATCAACAAGAGAAGGCATTTCCTCATCAGTAATGTCATCATCGTCGCTGCTGCCATAGCCATCGGCACTGACATGGACAAAAGACCGACGAACACCGCAATTAACAGTGGCCTACTTGACTCGTCAGCCTCAACCATAAAAAAAACAGAGAAAACAGATACCTGAGCAAGCTGCGAGTGCATCCAGTCAAGATTGTAATGGGTCCGAATGCGAGGGCGGGCCTGGAGCGCATCAGCAAAAGTCCGCGCAATTGCAGCGTCGTTAGAGGTGGACACGATTGCTTCATATTCGTGAATATTTCCGAATATAACTCATGGGAAATTCGCAAGTTTTGCATATTCGTGAGTACAAGGTTTTCAGCATGGAAATTCACACAAGTACGAATAGCAGTTCTGGGACTTCAAAAAACATCAAGTATTCAGAGACAGATATTCAACAAGTATTTGTATGAGTATTTGTGCAAGTATTTGTACAAGTATAGAAAAAGATGTTGCAAAAGATGTCATAAAATGCGCAATACTAAGTTGAATCATCCATATCGTAAATAGCATCACTAGTTCCACCCTTGCCCCCATTGTTAGGCCACTTGTGCTTGGAGTTGAACTGTTTGATGCAGTCGGCCTCGTCGACAAGCCCAGGAATCGTTGACCAAGAAGAGATCACGGTACCGCTCTGAATTGACTCGTCGCTAAGTCTAAAACGGTGCTTGGACACCATGAGACCGCTTCGACTAAAGCCACGTTCGGTATCACAAGAAGTCGCTAGAAACATCAGTACAAAGTGCTAACATGGTGAGGTCAAAAAACTTGCCTGGAGCAGAAAGTAAGTCCATCGCCATGTGTGCCAAGGGATTGTTGTCGCCATAGTTATTGAACCACCAAGCAATCGGATCCAAGGCAGTCTGCAAAGGCAGTGTGTTGAGGTAGTCATCCAAAGTGTTGCCGCCAGAGACAGATGCAGTATTGAGAGAAGCAAAGATGTCGCTCTGAAATCTAATCAGTACCGTCAAGAGCAACAAGGAATATATAACATACAGGGTTCACTGGGGCCAGAGCTTTGACAGCGGCAGCAGGCTTGTAATATGAATCCCAATGGGTTCGAACGATGCCGGTCGCGGTTTCGATCCATGCTTCAGGCCAACCTTTTTTCACAAAGTAAGCCTTCTTGTAACGAGGATGCATGACTAACATAAATTATCAGTCTTGAAGTCGAAAGGTGAAGAGAGACTTACTCATTGCAGCGCGATACATAATGGATTCATCGGTCTTACTGTAGTATTTGTCAATGAGCATGAAGGCGCCAGCAGCCGCTTGACGCACAACAAGGTCAAGGCTTGAATCGTTGACCTTCAGCGCAAGTTGATCGTCGATAATATCAAATAAAGGAAGGACTTCGTGAAGTAATGGGTGGTTGGTAGGCTCGAATCAGTTGGTAGCGAGGACAAATAGCTGTTGAATAATTAGACTTTATTAAAATGATGCATAAGACGGCGTACATTGAGTACAGAGTGGAGATCCCTCGCTATAGCCCATTCACGAGGACTCAGAGCAAGCGCCTTCAAGCCTTGTTTGTGGTCACTCCATGAGATAAGTCAATCAATAGCAGAGGACATGCTGATCAAGGACTCGAGTGTGGTAGCAAATGAATTCCACCGTGTCGAGACATTACGCTTGACCGTGCGATACTCGACTGGAGGCGTGACCTTGGTGCAATGAGCAGCAAGGTCAGTCCGAAGACTTGATGAGTGAAAAATCCGCTTGGCTAACTTGAGCACCTGGACATGTCATTAGAAAACATCGGGATGCATCGCTAGAGAAAAACATACCTTGCGATAAATATTGCGAGCCAGCTTCGTCTTGTCCTTGGACAGCGCAGGCAGAATAATCCCTTTGTTGAAGAGGAAATCAGATGCCTGCAACTCGACCTGGGCGAGGAGGGCTTCATCTTCAGCAGCACGGACTTCATCCTGCTTGGCTTCAGGAAGCATGTCGTTGTCGTTGTCGTTGTCATCGTCAGGGGGACAGTCGACATCATCCTCTGGCTCATCTTCCTCAGGGTCGATGATCTCCTCTTCGTCTTTGTCATCGTCTCCATCGTCTACAATGGAAGATGACGGCTTGCTTTTCTTCTTAGCCTTGAGCGGCTTGAAGACCTGCATGATTGCCTGAGAGCAATGTCAGCAATGGAATAATGAAATAAATAAAAAAAGCATATACATTGACAAAGAGGTTCATCATATGGGCAGCGCAACGAATTCGAGTATGAGCGCCGCCGGGCACATCAGGGATGTCATCGTTGTGATACGACATCTTGACGACAGCATCATTTCAAGCAACCAGGACACCTTTGGAAGGCGACAATATGACATATTGATGACAGCGTCATTTCAAGCAACCAGGACACCTTCGGAGTAACGACAGGTTTCACCTTTGGTGGCCTGTCGTATAAAAAGAAACCTTTGGTTTCTTTTCATTTGACGTCGACCTTGGTTCCGTCGCTCCCAGAATTGACCTTTGGTTGTTCTGCGTCAAGGTCTTGCCGCAATTTTTTTTTACGCCTCAGGAGGTTCTGTTGGATCCGAAAAAGATCGCATTTGATTTCTCTATTCCTTACCTTCATTCTAGATTTGCCTGTTGATGCCTTCACTGGTGCTCTGGGAGCAGTCATCAATGATGGTCACCATATAATCACATCTCCCAATGCCATGGAGATCTACGAGCCTCAAATGGATAGACGAGAGATACAGATGCGTGCAGATGGATGTTTTGGACCAGACAACTACATTGTTTGGCCCCAGGCATACTCGCATGACCATGCATATCTAGCTGCTATTCTTTGTAATCCCCGCAACACAACACATCCCTTGGCCATTCTATGGGACTCGCCAACCCAAATCGAGTTCATCCGCGACTTCAGACAGACAAGCATTGGTCTAGGCCGTTGGCGCCTGAGCTATCTAGCTCGTTATGCCCCTCTTTTGAAAGACCTTCGTCTTCAGTATCAGACGTATCTCAGTATAGAGCATCACATGATTGGCACTCGTGAGTCATTCGCACTCGTGACTCACGAGTTTCACATGTCAAAAGGCTAAACTCGTACTCGTGGCTTACCCATGGGAACGAATATTTGTACTCACAAGTTTCAAAACTCGTGAGTTTATTGAACGAATATTTGATGAATATATATATACTTATGATCATAATTTGGGTTATCACTCTATGAATACCTTCAATAGACTTTATTATCATGTTGTTGAATACATTTGACTGTATAGTAATAGTAAGAAACAGTAAAAAAGCATAAGTGAAAGACATTTACCAGTGTCAAGTCTGTCAAAACCATATTCGTACTCGTGGACTACTCGTGGGAACAAGTACTCACACTCACGAATGTGACAAACTCATGAATTTTCCCATGAGTATATTTGTCAAAACTCACGAGTGGTAAGCAATCATGCGATGCTCTATCTCAGTACTCATTCCGATCCCAATAAGCTTGCAATGTCCTTGTTTTCTTCAATGAACCAAGCATTCGAACGTCTTGAATTCCTTCGCATGACTTTGCGCCAGTGCATCGTACAGCTTGCACAGTTCAAGCACCTGTATCTTGAGCTGCTTGCGGTGCTGGATTGGATCCAAAAATGGTAGCTGATGCTGAATGGGATCCTGCTGATTCCATCGCCCATCGAAGTTGCTCCAACCATGGGTGCC
This sequence comes from Mycena floridula, assembly GCA_029320655.1. Taxonomy (NCBI): domain Eukaryota; kingdom Fungi; phylum Basidiomycota; class Agaricomycetes; order Agaricales; family Mycenaceae; genus Mycena; species Mycena floridula. The sequence continues at coordinate 839,837 of JARIHS010000036.1, read as the reverse complement.
TTTGTCATTGATGACAAGGTGGCGCAAGGTTTTTTTCGAGTAGGCTTACCTTTTTGGCGCATCCACGGCATACAAAAACTCCCTCATCTCCGCATTGATCATCTTCATTCAGTCCTCTATCCCACTGCATCGAATTTCATCACTGAAGACAATGCATCGCCGCCTTTTCCTGTCATCTTCACTGGTAGTGCAACAGATCCTGGCAAGAATGTGGCTATTGAACGGTTTCTTGCTTCCTTTCTTCGGGATAAGGATCCCTTCACAGATTGGAAATCCCATATGTCCATGTCACATCCTCCAGAGCATTCTGGTCAGATGGCTTCAGCTTCAATGTCATCAGGACCACAAGTCGCTGCTCCATCTCACCAAGCTCACAAATCGGAACATCTCAAGCCAGGCTTTCATCCATGTAAGTTTTATTTGTTGGACAAATTTAACAGAGCTAAGATATACTTTCAGATAAAAAACCGGCACCGAAATCGTCGAGAACAGTGCAGCCACAACACGACCCCTTTGCTGAAGTCCAAACTTTGTTCATGCCGCCCACGACTAGCATTTGGATCACAGCTGTCAAGCAGATTGACAAAATGACATCTCCTGCAGGGCGTCAGTCAATCAGGCATGTCTTTCCTCATCCAGCTTTGTTTGCTGGATTGCAAAAGATCGACAAACGTACCAATTTCCTCCAAAACTGGCTCTTGTTCTGTGACGCAATCCTGGCTCGCATCGCCTCAAACCAAACTGCTGCTGTCAACAGTGAAATGTGGAGAAGAATTCTTGGTCTCAGACATGGACCAAATGCTGAATCGGAGCAAGGAAAGGTCAGGGAGGCTAGGGAAATCATCAGGGCCTATTTCGATGACGCTGGGATTGAGTTCAGCTTCACTGCTGATAGGGTCTCTATAAAAATGACCCTATAATACGAGTTAAAGGGCTAATTTGACATCTTCCTGGTTACAATGGGATAACGTTTGCACTAGAGTTGAGCTCCAGACTGCTAGTAGGACTTGTACCTATAAGCCGTGGAAACACCTAGACCTTGACTCGCCACAGCAAGAGTACTAGCTGCGGTTTGTGCGGACTCAAACAGGAGAATAGGCAGCGCATGTCGCAGTTCATTATGGTTAAACAAGGGTTCCGCGGAACAAGGGAACTGTGTAACGTTTGATTCTGAACAACTTTGACTTGTACTGCGATTCCGAGGAATGACTGTACCACGGAAGCTTACTGTTTCCGAGGTATTCAGCAGGATGAGGAATGTGAGTTAGCGAGGCACGGCTCCGAGATGTCGGACGGGATCGATCAAATGATCGACATCGGCTGTAGAACTGATAAGACCTAAAAGGTTAACTTAACCAGTTCTCAGTTATCAACGATGTGAGGGATCCTTGCGGACGGTGCGGAAAGCACGTCGATATGAGCGTATGCAAATGAACAACACACACAACAACACCAACACACCAATACACTCTTTATATCCTCGATAAGTTCGGGTTTCTTATAATAGAGATAGTCCAAAGTACAAACACTTGTCCGTACTCAGTGTCTTACATCTGGTCGTCTTTAAGAGCTTTTGACTGGGTTTATAACTTGTTTAAAGTGCGGTAACACTAGAGGTTTGTGGTCTCTTGACCAAAGCGCGATTTTCACTAAGCAGCTTAACTAGAACTAGACTAGAACTTGACTAGAGGTTTCTCTTTCGAGACTAGAGGGTGCACTAAGCAACTAGACTAGACTAGACTTTGTTCAAACTTGTTCAAATCGTCAAAACGTCGGTAACTGAGTCCGAGAAACAATGTGATATTATCCACAAGTCAGCTACTAGCTTCCAGCCTTGGTCAGGCAGTCACTTGTTACTAACTGGGTTCAATGCCCTACAATGTTCTAACTATTTACTACAAACTTAGAGTCCTTAAATACTGTCCAGAAACGATAACATAATGTTCTTGAGTCATTCACAGGGGTCCCCGAGTCGGATTGCCAAGGTGGCCGCACAACATCAGTCATCCTGCTATTAATAGTACAACCAGGTGAAACCTCCTAGTGGAGTGTCTTGCCGATCAGGTATTTCGAGAAGTGCAGAAAGAAGACAAGTCCTTTAGTCCCTTCTGTACTCTCTTATGTGATTCTCATCGTCTCGTCTTGTGTCAAAAGTACGTTCCTTGGTATGAACAATTGTCCACACTGTGGGTCCATCTTTATATAGGGGTATCCTTGTGGGTTGCCCTGATCGTTCCGCCACCGTCTTGGTTTCCGCAAGTGACATCGGTCAAAGCTCCGGTCATGTAATTCTTATGACAATGGTCCGGTTAGAGCTCCACTTAGTATGTACTAAGGAGTCATCGCCGTTTCACAGTGCTAAGTCCTCCAGTCTTAAACAGACATCTTGGCTTGCAGGGTTTCGTCATGTATTCAGTCTCAGCCATTATGTGAACACCGCTGTTCTTCTTGTAGTCGTAGCGTGCCATCTTTGGTCTTAGGAGTACCTTCTGGGCTGATAAGTACAGACACAAAGCACGGACACTTGTTAACGCTTGACATTCTTAATAGCAACCTTGAAGCTCGGTTCTAGCGCTCCATCAACATCCCAGCAGTCAAAGAGATGTCAAACTGCCCAGTTTGGTATGAAAACAAGGCTGAATTTTTATATGCCCCATCAACGATGAGGTAAAAGAGTGTGTACTTTCTGCAAAACGACTTAGAGAGTCCGTGTTGCGCTTCTTCGGAAAGAAGGAATCTTTTAGTTAGGAAACCAAGTCATCCAAGGCAGTGTTGCGATCGGAACTCAGTTGTGCAGCATGGATCGATGACTGTACAGTTTAGCCGAGGAATTTGTTATTGGGAAAAAGTGACTTACCGTGACTAGCTCAGGCTATAGTGCGCGGAAAGACACTGTTTAAAGGTCGAGCTTCATACATGACAAGCTTGCACCTGAGCCATGCAAAGGGGTTCCACGGAAAATGCTCCTTCCACGCAACTGTATACCTGGCTTACTTAGCCATCATTTTGATGTTTTCGCGGACACTGGGTAAACTCCACTTACACGAGGGATGGTCTGATAGCCGAGATAGAGGGTGCGCCAGTTTATGAGTTTATTATTATTCATCAGATCTTGGCAGTAGTATAAAAGATGCATGTATTCAAGTAGGATAATCAGATAGCTTAGGGCCTTCGGGCTTCTAGTGATTCTCTTCTCCGAAAAAGTCTTGTCGCATCTAGCCTCTAGTCTTGTCTTGAAGTCCTGTTTCAGTAACAGGCAAAATAAAACCTCTAGTATCTAGTCTCTAGTCTTGTCTTGAAACTCCTGTTTCAGTAACAGGCAAAAGTCTTGTCTCGGGGGCAAGCCTGGTTTCGGTAACCAGTTGAAAGTCTTGTCTTAAATGGCAAGCAAATGTTAAAAACCATTCAAACCCTATTGTTTGAACTTGTACATCCTTAGTGCATGTTCCGCGGGTGGTGTCTGATAGACTTGACAATGATACTTGACTTGATCGTTTCCGAGACTATTTGAACCTTCCCAGTGTTCCGCGGAATGTTGGATTATTCATCTTTTGAAAGCCCTGAACTTAAACTAGAGTATAAAAGAGATATTGAGATGTTGGGTGTTGTTGGCTCGACTTGTAGCCACTTGCTCGTGTCTTTTCCGTCTCGTCCGCAAGGACCTCTGTCACCGCATTGGAGCACAACTTTACCTGGAGAGGTCGACCCTCAGCTATCGTCAACCTGGAGGATGGTGAAGTCGTGAAAGAGATCTTGTGGGAATTGTACGAGCTGGGCTTTCGTCAGGAGCTTCTTGCGCTCAATCAGCGAGCTTGCATCAATCCTCCTCCGACATCGACTTTCAACGAGAGCGCTGTGCAACAATGTCTCATCGTCGGAGAAGGAGATCTGATTCTCTCAGTTTCTTTCGAGAAGGCAGATCAAGGCTTGGCTGCAGCTTCATGTCAGGATCGCGTGCCATACCTGATTCAGCTCTTGCGGATCATGTTGGAGTGGAAGGGCGGCCAGGATATGCTGTCGGTGTATGCTGGTATCGTGGAAGCCGAAGAGATGACATCTGAAGCTGAGGAAGGGATTGTGGTTTTCTATGCTCAGTCTTTCTTCGACTGCTTTGGACGACCCCCGACTATCCCTCATCGTCTTGATGCGCCTCATAGCCTTGCATCGTCATTGTCGTCATCATGATTACCAATTTTTATTGTCTTGTATCACGTATCACTGGCGGACCACACGGCCGCCTCAATGGTATTTTTTTTTGCCATTGCATTGTTTCCCAATAAGGAAGAACAGTACGGACCCTGTACCAGTTTTTTTGTTGATCGACTTGGTCCTGTTGTTTTTTTGTTGATTTTTCTAGGCTGCCCATTACGAGGACAATGGTCTGTTCGTTTATTCCTTTTTGAGGACATCATGAACACAGAGCGATTGCAACTATAAAAGTGGTTGGATTTCGGTTGTCTTCTTACCAGAATTCCCCTCGATTCACCGCCACCAAACTCATTCTAATTTACCTTTTTCTTGCTATGGTATGTTCAATCTGATTCCCTTTCATCATTACTGATATTTTTCATAGGAATTTGCACCAACCAATCTGCACATTTGGATCGAGACCGCTCTCACCATTGTCAGACTTCATTATTTCTGCGAGCTCCCCTTCAATGAGATCGATGATGATGTTGCTGACATTGTTCGCTATGCTGTAAGTTGCTCATTATATCTCATTTTGTTTGAACTCATTGTCTTCCAGGTCCCAGCCAACGACGCTGCAATTGCGCGGACTTTTGCTGATGCGCTCCAGGCCCGCCCTCACATTCGGACCCATTACAATCTTGACTGGATGCACTCGCAGCTTGCTCAGGTATCTGTTTTCTCTGTTTTTTTATGGTTGAGGCTGACGAGTCAAGTAGGCCACTGTTAATTGCGGTGTTCGTCGGTCTTTTGTCCATGTCAGTGCCGATGGCTATGGCAGCAGCGACGATGATGACATTACTGATGAGGAAATGCCTTCTCTTGTTGATTTGAGTGATTGGGACATGGATTCTGGGTATGGCTCTGATTTGGACTGGTAGATATTTCAATAGATTGTTTTTATTGATGATTCACGAGTATTTGAGAGTAATTCTTCAAGTATTTGTAAGTATTTACAGATTTCCATTACTTGCGAATGTACTCGCTATCCGCGAATATTTCTATTTGCGAGTACAGATTACTTGAGCCCGGATATTCCGCGAGTACAAATATCAATATTTCTAGGTAATTATTCGCGAGTGCGAGTATGAATAACTCGTGAGTGCCAATCGTGTCCATCTCTAATATGTTCTATATCTTCTAGGACAAAGCAGGATTGACACGTCCCTCTTTCTCTTATCTCAGGGTCTTTCATTTGTGCCCAGTAGTCACCTATTTTATATGCATTGTGCATAGTCATCCAGTGGAAATATCTTGTTTGCTTCATTCAATCCGGGTGTCTGGTTGCTTTCCAGATTTGTCGATTGGACGGTAAGCTTCCGGAAGGTTCTTCAGCTGCATAACGTGACAGGTCCACATTTGGATCGTCTCTCTTCTCTCGATTTTCTTCAGGAAGGTTTTTGAGGTGTTCTTCATTTTCCTTGCTCTTATTGCCTTGTAGGCTAGTGCCTGCGTTATGGAGGATAGTTTGGCGCTAGTGAGTCTTAGCCTTGCATCGATTCCCAATTCTATCTCGTCTTCGGTGTCTTTTCATGCTCCTTGGCCCGCTAACATATCCGCCATTCTATTTCCTTCAAGTTAAAAGGTGGGGCAGCCATTGGGTCGCCTTCCGTGAAAATTCTGAATGCTTCTTTCAGGTTCCCTTTGCATATCATGCTTTGTCTGTCAAAGGAGTTTGGATCATCGCCTCTTCCACCAACTAGTTCTTTGTTGTCCTCTGGGTGTTGGGCTCTAGGGTCCCACTTGTGGGGGAGGCAGTCCATGAACTCCTTCGCTTTTGGTAACACTTGTGGGGATTGCTGCAGCCATCAGCATATCAGATGTTGGAACAGTGTGTGCAATCACAGTTACCATTGGGTTCATGTCGTGTATCTAATAGTTTTTCTGCCAGGGCTTCTGCGTCACCTACGGTCTTCATTTGATGTTTGTCATGGAGGCATATACTTTCTCTTGAATTATTCAGTCTTCGAATCCTTGGGGCTGCCTCCTTGTGGAGCCAGATCGGCATTTCGCACTGTATGTTTCATGAGAAGATGATGCCTTCAAGACGGACTCCATAGTCCTTGACCGCCTTCATCATTTGGTCCAGGTCCCTTGGGAGTTTTGTGGCTTTCCATGATTGAAGAAGTGGGTTGATTTTGAGTTTCTCACGTGGCGTCAGTGTTAGCTTCCCAATATCCACCTACACTTTTATGAGTCCCACGTGTGGGCTCGTTCATTGGGAGGGAGCAGAATTCAGGCCAGCCGCATCAGGGAACCTAAAGGGGATGGACGGCATGTCACGTGTCTCGCTTCAAGATCTGAGTCTTCGACCTCAATTTGACCCTGATTGCTGTCAAAAAACACTATATTCTCTCCCATAGAATCAGTGTTCTGTATCTCCAAGGTGACTTTACTATGGGATGAATGAAGTCATGACACTGGAACCTATCAATGGTCAGACCATTGTTACCAAGTAGCTAGATATGCATGTATTTGAGGCAATGAAATTTTTCTGGCTACCTTGACCATTTAATGACATTTTCAGATGATATATATTACAACATAGAATGGCCTACACATCAGAGACCCCAATGCTGTTACATGTTTATGAGCCCGACTTGTCGGCTTGTTTGTTGGAGGGAGTGAAATTTGGGAAACCATCATCAAAGAACCTAATGGGGAAGGATCACATAACTATTTTCCCAGCTGTCACCTGCTGAAGCCGGAAGCCGGTAGTGTGGTCTCGAGTCTCATTTTGTCATCCATCTATGTCCATAGGCCCTGTTCTTTATTGGTATGTGGTCACTAGTGAATTAATATCAACTTCCTTACAGATCATGGTCCTTTCCTTAAGTATACTGTATAATTCCAGTGTGAAAGTACTTATCTTGAGCCTTGACAATCTCCTCCTATTGTGATTTGCAGTCTCGAGCTGGTATAGGTGACTCATGAGAGCGAGAGAGTGACAAACACCAGGTACCCCTGATATAAATGCTCCTCAAAATCTGGATTAGCTCTGAATATTGATTATTGGATCAATACTATTCAATGACCTCTCAACATTGGGGGCTCGTATTTGCCACTTGGTGGCCTTTACCCCACTGGTCAATTTATAGCACCAAAATATATAGATATATATTCATACATTACAATGATAGGTAATAGCAAGAAATACAAGATCTACTATAATGATACAAGAAAAGTCCGCCAGATCAGTACCATGCACCTTTGCTCATTAATCAGCTTTCAGGTTGATGAGAGCGAGACCTTGTAGACGGTCCAGCTCGGGCCTCCCCTTCTTTGTGGACGTCTTCATCGGCAGCCTTGCGTTTTGTAGGGACCACTGCTGGTCACTGTGCTGACTTTTTTCCGGCCTCGGTGTGATATTTGGTTGGTCGACCCATAATGTGACTGTGACCATCACGGTGTAACAGTGAAGGCGGGTCCGGCGCGCATTGCCAAATGCGCTTTCAAGTGAAAATTGGCTGATTACGTGGCGCTTAGTATCTAGAATATCCTTTCAGTCAAATGTGATCCAATAGAATCAAAGTGCCAAGCAAGGACAGACCTCAAAGTCCAGAATTGCCTTGTCTTTGTTGCTCTAATCTAGCGAGCGCACTATAGACCTGAACTGGAACAAATAGAATTCCAATCAGAGTGCTATAATATGTCTGTGCTGAGTGTGTACTACCCCGGAAGCTCCGGCGTTCCAGAATACGGCGGTTTCAAAGTTCAGGCAATGCGCCACTTTTCTACAATAACTCCACCACACCAAATGTGTTGTCGGCGCATTGGGCGGGATAGTTGAAGTCGAAAGCAATGGTGTGGCCTTCCTTGAATCCAGACATGTGAGAAAATTGGTCTTTGCCTGTTTCCGTCAGGCTCTATTGGTCCTGAAGCAAACTGTCAGTATGGAGTCTGATGCCAAACTTTCCATTAGAACCTGACGAAAACCCCAATGTTTCCCAGACTGTCTAGAATACTTGTAGGAGCATCTAAAATATATATTGATGCTCTCGAGTCCTCTATAAAGGACTGTGGCTTGCTTGCGACATTCAAATAACAAGATGACTAAGCCACCACAGCAGGAAATTCTCAATTCAAGCCAATTTATTCAACAAACTGTCATCTATTCCAAGGTTGGTTGTAATAACAAGAATATCAGATACAAGAAATACAGACTGGGTAATGATCCAACAAGATAAAGATTGGGCATTTACAGTAATATTAGTTTCTGGACCCGCTCTGAATGATTTGGAGGTGGAGATAGTCATGGAAGAGGAGGAGGGCTATGCTGATGATGTACTCGATGACTTTGACTAGATTTGTTATCAGGTAGAGATTATGTATCTAATTGAACTCAGTTGCGACTCTAATTCCACAAGAGTCAACAGAGACATTTTGATACCTACTTGTGGCAAAGTTCTTCCGTCAGTGTTGATCAGTTGTAAAGTTATTTGACGTGTATACCTAATGAATGAACATAGATACAAGTCGAGGAACAAGAGCTGGTTCTATTGCTGGGGTACTTAGGATCTTCGTGTTGGTGTGTTTGCCTGAATCGCGAGTTGTATGTTTCTAGGAATTCCTGATCAAATGCAGGAAATTCGAGAGAGGGAGAAGTTGTGATATGAGAGTAGATTTGAAACAGTACTGTTGTATTCGGACCATTGCAATTTTGTCATCCGAGGGCGCTAAATTTGCTAGCCACTATAGTCGAAGGTATTGATGTCCGATTTACTGTGATTTTTCTATGAAAGAAAGCTACATCAAAACCTGTTCAAGTGACTGGTTTCGACGCAAGAAAAGAGAGCATCAGAACAGGTAGGAGACTATTGTCACACGAAAGGAGAAGCAATAGAACTGGCCTGAGTCGAAGGTATTGATGCCCGATATACTGGGCTTTTTGTGTGAAAGAAAGCTGCATCGAAACCTGTTCAAGCGACTGGTTTTGATGCAAGAGAAGAGAAGCAATAGAACTGACCTGAGTCGAAGGTATTGATGCCCGGTATACTGGGCTTTTTATGTGAAAGAAACCCGTATCCAAACCTGTTCAAGCGACTGGTTTCGACGCAAGAAAAGAGATTTGTGCAACAATGGGTTTTGACGCTCAACGAGGCCCTGTCAAATCAAAAAGTAACCCTGCCTTCTAGGAGGGCCTTCCACATTAAAACTTGAAGCGTCGCATTGTGAATTAAATTGTACATTCAGGGCGATCGCCCTATACATTTTAACGTATCTACATGTACTCCTCGACTGAGGTATTACGCGGTCATGTGAAGTCTATGATCTGGACCGCGTGTGAGGACTCTCACGGACTAGGCTCGCATAATTACCGTTTTCTGACAAGGAACTAGTGAGAACCAGATGTCATCGTGTGGATCACCTGGACAACAAGCCGGTGGTGGTCGTGTACCTCTCTTTAGCAAGAAGGGACGCTAATGTCTCATTATCAGAACTCTATGGGAGCAGGGACTTACTATGGTACCAAAGGGGTCCTGCTTGGGGAGAGATATTCTCATCTCGAACGGGTCTGCTCGAACGGCCAGGGTTTTCAGGTCTGGACAAAGGGATCATGCCTTTAGCGATTAGCGAAAGTAGGCAGCCAGTAAATCGTGAGCTCACTTTGCTGGGAGCTATCGGAGGCAAGGGAGCATCGAAACCGGTAATTGACATAGACTATGAGATGGGAGACAGTAATGCCGGCAAAGGAAAGCAATTTCGAGGCCGAAAACGTGAGCGAACGCCAAACGAGTACGACAGCATTCAACATTCAACAACAAAGAGAGAAGAGTTACGAAAGGTACTTGTCTGCTGATGAAAACTCGCCCCAGCGCTTCAGCTCAAGGTCTGGATCAAGGGATAACTCATCTTCTTCGGAAAGAAGGTATTACTCTCGTTCTAGGTCAAGCAGTCGAGAGTCGGACAGAAGTCGCTCAAGCTTGGTCAGGAAGGGCTATGAGGGACGTCGTTTCATATCTGAAGAAGGCTGGATTAGTGACGGAGAAGACCAAGACGATCGTAAACCACTCGTCAACAGGATGTCAGACCAACAGACAGGAAGTCTCCTAACTCGGATTGCTCCTTCCAATCGAGCAGCCGCTGAAACTTACATGCCCCTCCAGAAAGCACTTACCGATCTAGTCGTCGAAGGAGCAGGGCCGACGTTCAAAATGGTTACTCATCCGGGTCCTTTCAACAATGGGTGTAGGCTCATTTAAATGAGCCTGGGTTAAACCCTCCCGACCTCATTAAAATGGGTAAGGGTCTTTCCCTGCACTGCCACAGCATTGAAATGCGCCAGGCTTTTTCCCTGCATAGCCACAGGCCTCTGTACCTAATCCAGCCCCACTACTTACATTCAATATCAGGCAGCTTATAATATCAGGCCACTGAATACCCTTGTCCACTCCTGACAATTCAAATCCAGCTCTAGCTGAGCAATACTGAGTACACGTTGAGCTTTAGTTTGAGCTGTCATTTTAGGAAGGACTCATGGCTTAGTCGCTGCGTGTACGGACGGTACCGTGGTCGCCTGCTTGTCTCCCCCGCTCCAGCGTCCGGAGTTCGAATCGGGAGGGCTTGTCTTTGCTAAGATTTTTCTTCTGGCTCCAGCTGTGCTTTGGTTTATTCTTTGCTTCATGCATCTCGTTATTCTTTTGTCAAGCCTGCATGGAAACTTTCATTTTTGCCCCTACCCTTAGCAAATTGCATTCCAGCTTGGCCCATCTACCTGATTATTGACACCCGACTCAACATCCACCTGACAACTATTTCAACTCACAATCCACCTGACAATAAATTTGACCGACAATTATCTCTACAGGATATGCTGTCATGGCATTATTGTTGCCAATGATAGTCGAACATTGTCGTTTTGTGGTACCGAGATCATGGTGGTCATTGCCAATAGCGATGAAAATTTTATTTTAATTCCACGCTGTTACCTTGTCATCACGTGAGGTTATCGTTATCTATGGGCTTGTCATATTCCACAAAGTTGTGGCCTGCGCAGCCGCATCAGCTTCGATGAGGTCACAACTATGCACGATAATGTTCGCTGACCAGCCTGAATATATTCCAGGCACTTTGTATTTTTGACGCAAGAAACACCAAAGAGTGGTCCGAGTTCAGTATATAGCGAGTCTCAGGATATGAAAGTCGCTAGACGGTTGCTCTAAAAATATGGCTGGCATGGCGGCCGGCGAGAAATCCCTCCCGGACCTTCATTGAACATTCTGGAGGCTCCCAATCATCCACATCAGGTTCCGCTCACTCCCTATGAGATGAGAGTCTAGTCATCCAGCCTGGTCAAATTCATTTATGAGCTTTTTAGGTGCTGGATCAGTCTAGAGATTGTCTGAAGATGTACCAACTATTTCATATATATCTTTGAATGTCTATAATCAGAAGAAATAGGAAGGGAGCAGCCACTGCATTAGGTGGCGCAGGATGTTCGCTGCCCCATTGTGGTCAAACAACTGTGGAAATGGCTCCAAATCTGATAATTCTTATGGATACACAGCTTGGAGTCAATTCAACTGACATCCCTTGGTATGGACCGATTCGAGGAAGTTTACAGACCAATGAAAGAAGATTTCGACTACGCCCACAGAGTTTTACGAATGTGCTATCCAAGAAGCTGGGAAGGGGTAAGATTATCGCAATTGAGGCTGCCGGAAAGATACGAAGGTTTCAAATGAATGCAGGGAATATGAGTCCTGACTAGGGGGGGTCTGTAACATGCCATTCAGCCTTGATGCTCTCTTTTTACTTTTACTTCATTTGAGTCAGGCCTATATTCGTTTAGATTAGATTGTTCGTACACACGTGATTTTATCATTTTTACAACTACTTCGTCCATGAATATTCTATAGGCAGTCTACTCGATCGCCTTACGAGCTCCTCGCGTAGCCGGTTATATTTAGGAACTAGCTACTACAGCTAGGAAGTGGTAAGAGAGACTGATACTTCTTACAGTTTGGAACCGCCCGTGCCCGTTGGATTAGCCAAGGACAGACGGATATTATCATAACACCCGATTCACGAACGGGCTGTTACAGCCTCTGACCGGACTTCTCTGCTGCAATAATGACAACTTCATCAGCACTTTCTCCCACCCAATGAGAGCATTTCATTTTGATTCTATGATGCTCTAGAAGCCTGATAACACTTTGTGGCACATGGCTGAAGCTGTGTTGCTGGTTTCCATCACTGATTCATGTGCACTGGGTTTTTGCTGCATCTTATCAGGCCAGCGTCAACTGATTGACTTATATGGCGCAAATGTGGTGTCCTTTCAGTGGTAACATCTGAGTATTTGAGTCTGGTGAGCACTTGTTGCTCATCAACGTGCTTCATGTAACTTGCTCGAAAGCTGCCTCAAAATGCACTTAAACTTGAAGTTGAAAGAATGTACAACACAATGAACTATTTAAATAGGCTAACCTAACCTCTATTGAGAAATAAAGAGCGAGAGAACTTCTTGAGGCTGCAATGTGGCAGAATGGCCTAAAAACAAAAAAGGTCCTTCTGGCACAGAATATTAGCTGGGATCCATTCATAGCACTGTATAATATACTAAAATAGGACATAACTGAAGAACCGTTGTCTCGCGACATCATGAAAGGCAGGAGAACCTACCATAGTGCATGAGTCAGGAGGGATGATGTGTGCTGTTGGCTTACGGGAACTTTAATGATTACCTAAAATTACAAAGAAAATTCTACGGCAGTAGGGACCCCGTGGTAAACTCAGGACTAGGCCCTTTTATACCAACAGTCGGAAGTTCATTTGTCAGTCTCTCAGAGTCAGCCACGATTTTCGAGCAACGTCCGCTGGAGCCACATAGCAACATCCATGGATGCCTTTGTAATGTGCACTTGGAATTCCAGTGCCGCTGTCTCATAAGAAACATCACCCAAATTACCGTCAGTATAACGTACTAGTATCTTTCTGCAGCGAGTCCGAGGTAAAATAATGCAGAATTGTACGAGCTGAGAACCAGTTGGGATGCATCAAGGCAGCTCGTGGAACAATCCGGATTCCCAAGTACCATTCAACAGTGAAATCCGCTAGCGAACAAGACGACTTTCTCGGTGCCTCATGAAAATCTGATCAACAATCCCACAATTGTTCTGATACTCCAGACCGGTCGTTACGAAGTGTTTTTGAGTTCGGCGCCCTTTCTGACACACAATGTCAAGATTCAAGCCGCTGACTCAGAGAGAATATAGGGCCCACTCCCATACCGCAAATAGCTTGAAACAATTTTGGGGAATAATTGATCGCGGCTTTCATGAGGCTTTCATGGCCGAGAAAGTTGTCTTGGTCACTGGCGGATTTCACTGTTGAATGGTAGTGGGCTACTCGCACTGCTCTAGAACCCTACGACTAAACTGGTTCCCAGCCTGTACGATCCTTCATCATGCTACCCAAGACAGCCTGCGAAAAGGTATACGGTTATACGGTAGTGTGGGTGATGTGTCGAGGCAGTTGCTATGTAGCTCCCGTGGATGTTGCACAGATCATCGGGGCCGAATCGGTAGCTGACTCTGAGAGACTGACAAACGAGCTGCTGACTGCTGGTATAAAAGGGCCTCCATCTTACTGTTATTTCTTCAGCTGGTCTCTCACAAACAAACACATTCATCAAATCAAGTGCTCGGTCATTTGTTTTTCCTCAACTCAGAACTCAAAACTTCAACATACACATTACTTCATAAAAATGCGCTCCACTTCACTTTTCATTGGTCTGGCTGTCCTAGGTGCTGCATCCTCTCTAGCTGCACCAGCTCCAGCTCCTGCGTAAGTTCTGATACATTCATCATTTCATTCATGGCTCATTACACTTGACAGTGGTTCTATTACCGCTCGTGATTACAATGACTTTCAACTCGAGGCCCGTGAATTTCTTGAACTTGAGTACGTGAAATTGTTCAGACTCTTTCGGGTTGTTTAAAATTAAACCTTGTTGTTAGAGCTCGCAAGGATCCCAAGGATACTAAGGATACTAAGGGTGGAGGTGGACGGGACACCAGCACTGGTCGTAAACATCGCCGAAACATTGAACTCGAGTACGTGAAGTTGTTCAGACTCTTTTGGATTGCTTGAATTTAAAACTTTGTGTTCTTAGAGCTCGCAAGGATCCCAAGGATACTAAGGATACTAAGGGTGGAGGTGGACGGGACACTAGCACTGGTCGTAAACATCGCCGAAACATTGAACTCGAGTACGTGAAGTTGTTCAGACTCTTTTGGATTGCTTGAATTTAAAACTTACCTTGTTGTTAGAGCTCGCAAGGATCCCAAGGATACTAAGGATACTAAGGGTGGAGGTGGACGGGACACCAGCACTGGTCGTAAACATCGCCGAAACATTGAACTCGAGTATGTGAAGTTGTTCAGATTCTTTTGGATTGCTTGAATTTAAAACTTTGTGTTCTTAGAGCTCGCAAGGATCCCAAGGATACTAAGGATACTAAGGGTGGAGGTGGACGGGACACCAGCACTGGTCGTAAACATCGCCGAAACATTGAACTCGAGTACGTGAAGTTGTTCAGACTCTTTTGGATTGCTTGAATTTAAAACTTTGTGTTCTTAGAGCTCGCAAGGATCCCAAGGATACTAAGGATACTAAGGGTGGAGGTGGACGGGACACTAGCACTGGTCGCAAACACTGATATTTCTTTGGTCATAATCCTGCATGAGATATCAGCCACAGGTCCGTTGTAGTAGTGTATAAATAGGAATCTTTCGAGTCCTTCTTTCTCTTGCTCGAAATTTCTCATTGTATGTCTTGTTCAATGATATTTGAGTACATTGTGACATGCCAAAAACCGAGTGTTGCCTTCCATGATAAGGACCTACATTAGCCCTCGGATAGAGAACAATAACACCACTCCTTTGAGCTAGAGATTGATTTACTATGATTGAAACTTATGTACTTCCATGAACCCAGGTGTAAGAAGTTGATCATTGGTTGATTATGTCGTTTGAACATATTTGGACAGGGAAACCACAGATCCTGGTCAGTGGCACAGGAGCCTTCTGGGCTTCTTGATACGCCCCTTCTCTCCCCAGGGCCCAGGCTGCTGCAATCAAGGACTCTCTAGCGTCTGCACTCAAAGATTCTTTCCTTTAACATCTGCGATCGCAGACTGAGCTTTCAATGATTGTTGCTCCCAATCACTCGAGAAAGCATTGGCCATCAATCACCCCAAATGCGGAAATACATAAGCGAGTGCTTGGAATTGTTTGGTCACTCATCAATTTTTACCCTCATCTTAGGTTCGGAGCAAGCCCGCGCGCTCCGGGGCCGGTGGAACCGGCGCCCTTCGCTTGCGGAGGCGACTGACTTTGAATTTATTTCCCGAAACGAAAGTATTTTTAAACCCCGCTGACAGTAGAAGAGGCTTGATCCAAACCTACCCTCATCTCGCGCTGCTTGATTCTCAACCCAGGTCGGTCTTGACACGAATACACCCGACAAAGAGTGCAGGATTCTCAGACCACCTGCTGTCAGTGTCATAGTTTTGTCGACCTAGCTTGTCCATCAATAGCTCGAGCTCTCAGCTCTCCAGCTTTTCCCGGATCCACCAACAATCTGCGACAGTTTCCCCGTTGTTTCTTCACGTATTTCCAGCCTTCATCATGATCTCTCATTGTGGAAATTGGACGACATTCTTGTCCTGTCATGGAAATCAGATGACTTTGTCTCAAGGACCGGCATGGCTTATTTCCAGCAAATCACATCCGGCTTGCTTTCTGCCTTCGATGTGGTTTGGAATTGGCGAATGCAAAGAATTCCGACCTCTTTTTCTGTTATACCGTGACCGTGACCAATACCCACAGACCGACTGTAAGATGACCTTTCTTTGCATGCCTGTCCAATTCTGACGCTTCTTTCAGCTGCCCCGTAAATCCATGGACCATTGGATCCACCGGGAGCTGTGATTTTGACTGGGATGGTTGGAATTCGGAAATGCAGGTCAGAGGCCTTTTGCTCTGGATACGTTGCCACTGACTGGGCTTTCACCCAGGTCCCCCAACGGTGGAACATGGGTGAAATGGACATTAGATGAGCTGGGCGGATATCTTGGTTTTCAATTCAGAGCTGTATTCCAGCTGTCTGGGTCAAGAATCCTCTTGGGTGCGTTGGTCGCTTTTCTCAGATTTATTTAGACTGAATTGAAGTCTACCATAGATGTCGCTCAACAATTGCTTGGAGTCGGGACCGTGATCACGATAGCGAATTCCACCTATCTTTTCCATGCGAGCTCGGCAGCCACCTGTTTGTCGTTTTTTGTCGAGCTAGAATCGATGTCGACTTGTTAGCAAGACCAATACGAGACCACCAACCATTCCATCCTTCATCGCTGCCACCCTGTCGGTTTTCAGTCAACCTTTCACCACCGTCTGGGACCTGTCCGCTGACAAACTATTCAGAAAGTTGCAGTCTTCATGGTTCGCCAGAACCTTGCTCACCACTGCAAGGATATCTTCACGGCGATGGACGAGGTACAGAGGACCAAAGAAAAGTCGTCTCCCAACTATTGTCCTTGTTTCCAGCTCCTTTTCGGATTCGAAGTTTTCCGGGTTTGTTGGTTGCAATCACGCACGTCCTTGGGGCTTATCTGCCTCTCGTGGATCCCAGTGGTACAAATTGACAAATTGTACCACCGTACAATTCCCAATTCTGGTCGTCGCTGGTTCATCTAGGTTCTTGTCTAGGTTACCATTTGACCAAGCCTTCCTTGACATAAGGGGTGATTTTCACTGCTCAGCGTACGTCTGATTTGTTGGACAGTGACTCCGACTGACGGACTTGTATCTTTTTCTTTTCTTTATTTATCTTATCTTATCTCTCTCGACCCTTTATATACCGTTCGATATTGTTTCATCCCTCAGTCTCTTCCTTATCGACTGAGGTGATTACTTATTTATTCTTTTCTCTCTACTTTATGCTGATGGTACTTGTAGCTACGCTGACTGTTCCTCAGGTACCTAATAAACAGTCTCTTCCTTATCGACTGAGCTACGCTGACTGTTCCTCAGAACCTGCGCTAACCTTGTTACCGTTTAACAGGTTATGGGCCCCGAGCTCGTTCTTTAAATCACAGATATATCAGCTTTCTCTCTCGAACGAGACTCACTTATCTATCTTCATTATTCAACGTCTCTCTCGACATCGTTCATATCTCTCCTATTCAACTCCTATCCAATTCCCTTCATTATCCAAGATGTTTTCCACAAAATCCACAGTCCATATGACTCCAGACCAATATCTCAAAGGTCGCGCTAACTGGCCGGGCTTCAAAACCCGATTCCAGGCTATTGCTGCATCTTTAGGTCTGAAGGACTACATCACCGGGGACTTGAAACGTCCTCTAACAGACCCTGTCAAAAGGAAAATTTCGACGAAGACAGACGCTAATGGTAATGTCATCGAGACCACAGTAATTGAAGAACCGATTCTCCAAACCTCTCCCGGTAGCAAGGAGCCGCTCATTCATGAATGGGACAGAGCCAATATGCAGGCTGTTGTCCTTCTCATTACCTGTGTCGTCGACCCTGATGCCTACGGACTCAAGGATACCGACACCGCTGCCATCAATTGGAACCGGCTCATCGCCAAATTCTCGGTCAAGGACATTTCCATTCAGCTCGTTGCCGAGGACAGGTTCGCCGGTATGACCTGGAATATCACCTTCGAGTCCGACAATGAATTCAGTGACATGCGCTCCGAGTTCACTGCCCGGAAAAAGGCTGCTGTCGATGCTGGTGCCTCCATTACCGATGCTGTTGCCAAAAATCGTCTCATTGCGGTTGTCTCCAGCAATGGTGACCTGAAGAGTGTTGCTCTTGGTTTACCCATCAGCGCAACTTTGGACGACGCCTGGACAGCTCTCGAGTCGCGATGGAATTTTGAAAGGGGGCAGATGTTTAAACGGCAGGAAACAGAAATGAAGGTCAAGGCGATGCAAACTGCAGCCCAGGGAGCTAGCAAGGCATCTGGGAGCAAGCGTCTTCCAGCTGGACCAAATCTGCCTTCGGATATTTGCACTAATCCGTCACATGGTCCTGGAGGAAAAGGAGGTCATAAGACGGGTAATTGCTGGGCCCTCGGTGGTGCTAATATCACCAATAAGCCAAGTACTTGGGGGCCAAAGAAATCCAAGGAAGTCACCACTCCAGTTGCTGCCTCTGCTGTCGCTACTCCAGTCATTCCTGCAGCTGTCACAGTCCCTGCCGCCCCCGACATTGGTGCAAATTCTGTTCACTGTCCTGAAGTGTTTATTTTCTCAGCATCAGCTCCATCTCTCGGAGCTCGTCTTACCGATTCCGACTCTCGCACTTTAGCCGAGCGGATTGATATGCCATCACTTGCCGAACGTCTCCATATGGATTCTCCGATGCTCGAAGATGAGGTCAGCAATCATCCCCAATTACTCACTCGAATTGGTCCTGTCGCATCAATCGATCTAGATGGTCCAGGTAACCCTCGATATATCACTCAGTTTTACACTAGTGACGAGGATAACCAGCTCTATCGAAAATCGAGGGTGGTCTCTTCTGGATGGTCCAGAGACAGTGATAATCTTGATGATGGCATGCTCAATGGTTGGAGTGAAGGTACGTGGTTTTCCGCGAATCATTCAACGAAAACTCACCCCGATTCTGGTAGGAACTTGGACCGAAATGGCCTAGACCTACTTGGGGGAGAGGATGTAGTTGTCAGCGAAATACCCGTGATCTGTGCTCTTGATGCTGTTATAAATAGTGCTGAGAATACACGAAATTCAGCCAAACGTACCTTTCAGGATTCAGGAGCGTCACACACTTGCTGGACCAATAGAGAGAATTTCATTCATTATCAGCCTATCGAAGGACAACGAGGTAGAGCTGCAAAAGATGGAGCTACTTTCGGCATTGTTGCCACGGGTAGAATCCGATTTGACACAATTGTGGATGGTGTGCGCCGAACGATTGAGATTCCAGCGATACACACACCTGAATTATCCCACAATCTTATCTCCCTGTCTGCGATGGCGGAATCAGGATGCCATGGTTCATGGAACAAAGATGTTCTTACCGTGGAACGAGATGGTCGAACTGTTATGATCGGTCATGCTCTCAATCGGATGTTTGAAACCGAGGTTTTGGATACAGTAATCATCGATGGAGATGTTTTTGCTGCCACATCTCGCTCACACCGAAAACCAGTTACACTGAAAGAATGGCATCAGCGATTTGGGCATACGTCAACTGAAACTGTCTCACGAATGGCAACGAGAGAGCTAGTCGATGGCCTAGATATTGTTGGCAGCAAGACAATTCACGGTCGATGCGTCCCTTGTATCCAAGGAAAACATGTCCGACGAGCCTTTGACGAAATTATCGAACACGAGACAGAGGTTCTCGAACGAGCCCACATTGATATTTGGGGGGCTAGTCGCACAAGGAGCCATGGAGGTCAATGGTATATGATGCTGATTACCGATGGAGCAAGCTCTTACCGAGTGGCATACTTCATGGCAAATCACCTTGCTGATACAACACTCGAAGCCTTCACAAAATATCATGTCATGGCTGAGCGACAAACTGGCCGGAAACTAAAACGTGTCCGCGTTGACCAAGAGTTTATCAATGGAAAATGGCGGGCTTACTGCGACAACCACGGAATTATCCTCCAATCCGGTCCCCCATATTCGTCAGCCCAAAATGGGATGGCAGAGCGGGGAAATCGTATCATTATTGAGGGTACCAGAGCAGCCCTGTATGATGCATCATTACCTGCATTCTTATGGGCTGAATTGGGGGCGACGCAGACATACCTTCGCAATTTCATTCCCTCATCTCGTCATCCCGATAAAGTCCCATTTGAGGTGTGGACTGGGAAACGAGCTGATGTTTCCCATTTGCGTGCTCTTGGGTGTGATGCATGGGCCAAAATCCCAGAGGAGAAGGGGGAGAGCAAGCTAGCTCCGAGGTCGCTGAAGGGAAAATTGGTTGGTTATCAAGGCCGCCGTGGGTACCGGATTTATATCCCCGGACAGCATGCCATCATTCTCTCTCGGGACGTCATCTTTGAAGAAGGCGTCTCTGGCGAATGGACCTTACCAAAAGCCCCGACTGTACGAGAAGCTCCACCAGTATTATTTGGCAAAAACGACGAAAATATCATTCCCCGTTTTATCCCTGAAGAAGTCACCGACATCACCGACGGAAGCAATGAAGATGACCTTGACCTTGATCACCCCGCTGTCAATGATGACCTCGATATACCAGACATCCCAGTCAATGCAGCTAATCCTCCAGATGCTGTAGAACAGGATGATATTGGCGAGGACCCTCAGAACCGGGTACGAGCAGGACCAGGCTGGACTATGCCAGCAAACCGGTGCTTACCTACGGTTTACGACGACCAACCGGTAATTCGGCAATCCAGGAGAGCTTTAGTACCAACAGCTCGACACAGTGGCCACGATGCTTCTGAATTTTTCACCTGTGGTGACGGTTTCAACAAAAGACCTGGCGATAATCGTAGACCCTGGGTTGATTTTGTTTTCGCTGCTCTCGCTACCGACCCTTGGGCATTTCTGTCATTCAACGACGATAACTATGTCCCACAGTCCTATAAAGAGGCCATGATGCGTCCAGATCTTTGGGTAGCACCAATGAAGGCCGAATTCGACAATCTTATGGCGAAAGGGACCTGGAACCTTGTCCCTCGACCAACGGACGGTTCAAATGTTATGAAAGGCAGATGGGTATTTGCGAACAAGTACGATGGGGAGGGAAATATTGTGAAGAGAAAGGCTCGATATGTGGCAAAGGGTTTCACCCAGATATACGGCGTTGATTACGACAAGACGTACGCTGGAGTGGTCCGCATGGAGTCCATCCGAATTCTCCTTGCCATTTGTGCTTTTCTGCGTCTTCATATTTGGCAGGTTGACTTTACTGGCGCCTATCTCAATGCAGACATCGACAAAACGGTCTATATGGAGCAACCCGAGGGATTCGCTATGTCAGATGAACAAGCTTTCGTTTGCTTGCTGGTCAAAGCACTCTATGGGATGATGCAGGCCGGACATTTATGGGGGAAGACTTTGGACAAAACCTATCATGCTGAAGGTTATACCAAATCTCTTGCTGATCCATGCATTCGTTTCAAGCGAGAAGGCAGGGAATACACGGTTACTGGGACGTATACTGATGATGTTTTCGGGGGAAGTTCAACGAAGGAAGGAGCAGATAAAGCGAAGGAAGGCTTGAAGAAGCATTGGGCTCTAACCGATTCAGGTGTGCTTAATTTAATGCTCGGAGTTTCTATCTCGCAGGACTCGTCAACTGGCGACATTACCATTGGTCAATCAGCATACTTGGAACGTGTCCTCCGCAGCTTTTCCTTTTGGAACCTCAATCCAGCTTCAACTCCTTTACCTGCGGGACTTCAGCTCACTCGCATACCCTATCCTTTGACGCCCGAAGACTTTGCGTACATGCAGGACAAGCCTTATCGGCCAGTCCTTGGCAGTCTTATGTGGGCTCAAGCTTCAACTCGCCCAGACTTTTCTTTCGCAGTCAGTCATTTGGCGCAATTCCAGACCAATCCTGGAAAAGAGCACTGGAAAGCTCTCAAACACCTTTGTCACTATGCTCGTGCAACACTTGACTTTACCATCACCTATCGGAGTCGTCGCGGCGACGGAATCAACGACGATCTTGGAACCGGAATCAAACCGTATATATGCGGATGCAGATTTTGCCGGTTGCCTTGATACGCGACGATCTACCTCAGGCTATATCGCGGTGATGGCTTCGGGGGCCGTTTCATGGGCCTCGAAGAAACAGCAGTGTGTCACGACATCAACAACCGCAGCAGAATACGTGTCATTGGGGAAAGTGGCAGAGCAAGCCGTTTGGTTAAAGTCCTTTATGCAACAAATTGATTTGGAACAGAAAGGTCCTATCACGATCCGTGGCGACAATTTGGCGTCACTCAGCCTTACTGAAACCCATAAACACCATCAGCTGGCGAAACATATCGATATAAAGCATCATTTTATTCGAGAATTGGTCGCTGATGGGGAAGTTGTTGTCAAGGACATTGCCTCGAGAGATAACTTGGCCGACATCTTGACAAAGCCACTTGGAGCTGACTTGCACAAGAGAATTGTGGAGTTAATCCGACTCAGCCCATTGTCGAAGTCAGGGGGAGTGTTGGACAGTGACTCCGACTGACGGACTTGTATCTTTTTCTTTTCTTTATTTATCTTATCTTATCTCTCTCGACCCTTTATATACCGTTCGATATTGTTTCATCCCTCAGTCTCTTCCTTATCGACTGAAGTGATTACTTATTTATTCTTTTCTCTCTACTTTATGCTGATGGTACTTGTAGCTACGCTGACTGTTCCTCAGGTACCTAATAAACAGTCTCTTCCTTATCGACTGAGCTACGCTGACTGTTCCTCAGAACCTGCGCTAACCTTGTTACCGTTTAACATGATTCCTCCTTTAGTACCCCTTTGTTCATATCAGCCATAGCTTCCCCCGGAAAAGGCCTTGTCGTCTTCGAGTGCTTCTGGTCAAAGCAAAGCATTGTATTCAGCGATATTGATATACATTATAACTTGAGTTGATATGTAAGGTAGAAGCAGAGGATATGTAGCAGTTTCTAATGCACTTTTGTCATATGTTGATACAATATTTCATTATCATAATGGTGGTGCGGCGCTTCACCAACGACGTCCGGCCGAAAACTCGAAATTCGGTCTCGCCTCTCTCAGACGTTCCACTATGGCATCATCAAGCACCATTGCATCTGGATGTCGAAGCCTCAGATATATCAACGAAGGCGCCAAAGTCAGTGTCCCGATAAGCTTGTTGATATCGAAAACACCTTTCATGCCAATATTCAACGACCTCAGGGTCGGAAAGTTTTTGAGGAGAAGGATGCACAGCGACAGCCTCAAGACCAGGCTGTCGTCTAGAGCAAGACGAAGATCCTTCCTTGCGGCTCCTGCTACGCCTTCCTCGCCTTTACACTGCTGCAATATCATCATTATAACCTCTGAAGCCCTCTTCCTCATCGAACATCACATGATGCTGATCAGCCAAAACCTCGATTATCGAGTCTTCCCAGGTAAGACGCGACACCTTTCGTGGCTCTTGATAATTTCCTCAATGTGTCAATGGGAAATTCCTAGAGCAATAGAATCAATATCCCGATATCGAGCGTCGATGTTGTTCTTTTGAGTTATAACCAGCGCCGTCTGCTAGCCTTAGCTCCTTTTCGTTTATTTTCGACGAATATATGGATGTTATAGCAGGTGCAGAAGCCATTTGGACATTCATCAGGGTGACTTGGGCTATTCACCTTACTAGTGGCCTTTTCTTTTCTTTTCGTCGCAGACGCTTCGATATACAGAAACAGAGCTGCTATATATTCGAGATAATGGTAGCGTGGATATAACCAAGATCATAATTTATACTGATTTGCTGGATACAATGTTTTGCCTCTGGTTCCGATCTTAACCACAAGCCGTTCGCCGATGACAAGGCCTTTGTTCTGGCGATAGCTATGACGAAAAGATGAACCAAACGCACGTTGACCAGGGAAAAGCGCCTATTATCTCGAGAAAGGCTTAACTAAATGGTAACAGAAAGGTCATCTGTCGTCTACGAAGGGAGATAAGGATTAGAACAGGTCAATTTGGGTTACTGAGAGAGTGCACCATTATATTCTTCTTCGTCCCTTCCGACTCGATGAGCAGTGCGACGTACCCTGGAAGCGCTTGGATAACGACCTCAAATGAGCCTCGACGAGAAATACTGTAGGCCATTGAGTTCCACGAGAAACTTCGTCTGAGACTCTCTGGAAGCGGATGAAGGCTTCGGCGCGACACTATAGGCGGACGGGCAAAAGCAACGAGG
Organism: Mycena floridula; assembly: GCA_029320655.1. Classification (NCBI taxonomy): domain Eukaryota; kingdom Fungi; phylum Basidiomycota; class Agaricomycetes; order Agaricales; family Mycenaceae; genus Mycena; species Mycena floridula. The sequence continues at coordinate 815,724 of JARIHS010000036.1, read as the reverse complement.
GAGGCTGTCCATGGGGAATGTCTGCTTGAAAAGTCGGCATCGATTCCAGCTTGACGGAAACCTTCAAACAGACGCTACTGGAATTACCGGGAACGTATGGGGCTTATCCGCTATTGTCCCTGTGTCTTGCCTTCTTCACAAGCAAGGGTTGAGCGACATCTATATCAGAACTCCACTGTTTAGTCCACCAAAATCGGACAAAAGGCAAGCGACACACCCAACGTTATACGGCACTGAATCGACCACGACCATACTATCCGAATCCACCCAGCTCATCTGATGTCCCTCTCGCCCCTACTGTACTCCCTGAGAAGAGCTGGCTGAAAGCTCCGTCAAAGGCAAACCCTGGATGCTGAACAAAAGGATTTCTGGCCTGCATTTTGAAATTCCGACCAATGTCACAGCTCACAATGGCAACAATGGTCTGTGGTTTTACGTGGCAGCTGAAAGAAGCGTTACACGGCGGACAATCAGCTGTCATCAGCAGTTGTTGTGCTACTGTCATTGGTACTGTCATTGGACCAGACATTGTTTTGTCATTTTACAATTTTTTTTGTGTAATTATAGACTTTGTGAAACAAAGGAACTTCTCAAATTGGAATATACAAAGCGCCCGGGCTGGAATCCGGATCTGTCTGATCGCCGTCTCCTTACCTGCACGCTCACCGACTCTTTGACTGTGCTCTCTTACTCAATATTCAGCCTCAAGCTATGAAACAAAGTCCAGTGGGCAAGAAGGATATGATATCTGCCTTTGCAGATCTCATGACTGCAAGGGAAAAACTTGGCAATCAAAGGATGGACAAATGAAGAAGGGAAACTGGGTGCATCTGTGGGACTGGCAGATGTTGTCATACCTGCCTGGATTAGGAGACCACGTGAGTGGCTCATTTGTTGGAAGTGAGCAAAATTCAGGAGAGCCACATCGGAGAACCTAGTGGGGATATCTGGCCGGGCACATGCACCGATGATGTGGAGCTCACTTCGGCAGCTAACCAGTGACTCAAATCTCCCCTACTCAGTGCTCCCCTGGTCCCACCGGGCCTTGCACCTCTTCCTACTCTTCCTTCTCTAGATCCTCTCGAGCCTGACTCGGCCACCAGCCCTGATGTCTTGTCTACGCCGACCCCTAGTCCCGCAAAATCCAAAGGCAAGGACAAAGAAAAACTGGTCGCTTCAATCAGCCTCGAGATTCGTGCCTCCAGAGGAGCGTTTCTTGAACGGTCCGAACCTGTTGACCCCGACTAGACAGTCTGCAGCGTCTCAAGACATGTCCAGTCTTGCAACTGCGGCAGCAGCGACTTATGTCCAGGTGCAGCAGCTGTGTAATGACTTGGCTGATCATATTGACTGTTCGTCGCCTTGTTCTCTTTCATTAAACATTTCTCATGATGCTGCAGGGTCTCGAGGGCATATTTGCGACCTTGGTACCACCCAAGCCGGTCTTATGGCCGATGTTCGTCTCCTGGACGCCATCGATACCTCTGAAACAGGCACACTCTGAAAGACTTTGATGCTCGCCTCCACAGTGCAGAAACGAGAACCAGGAGTCTCACGGAGTCGGTCATGAAGGTCTATGAATATGCTGGCGGCTAAGGCTTGAAAAAGCTCATCAACAATTGTTTTGTCCCTTCAGACAATAATCTGATCCTCAAGCTACTGGACAGCCGACTCACTGCACTGGAGAAGGAATCCCGACTCAAGCGACATTGACAGCTATTCTTGCTGCTATCGAAAGGTTGTCTGTGTCTCACGCCAACAGTAATACTAGCATCGCGAAGAGACCTCGTGAAGACGGCAACGACAATGATGGTGGTCGCTACAGCGCTTGTCCAAGTCTCGCACTGCCACCGCTTCCAGCACCAGCTCTACCGCCTCTAGTTTTTGTCGCTGCTCCTTCATCGATTCCTGTGTTCCCTCTTCCTTCCATTATTCCTCTAGCTCCAGTTGGTGTCCCAGCTCCCTCAATGCCGCCTGCCGTAGCTCCTCCACCGCCTCGCAATCTGAAGGAAGTGTTGTTTCAGCCTGTCAGTCTCGAGACTGACATCACCGGTGATGGGGCATATAAAAAATCAGCCTTGTTTTCCACTGAACTAGGGCAGTTTAGCATCTCCTTGACTGCTGGGACGATGATGGAGCACTAGAACCGAGCTTCGAGGTTGCTAGTAAGAATGTCAAGCGTTAACAAGTGTCCGTGCTTTGTGTTAGTACTTATCCGCCCAGAGGGTACAACTATGACCAAAGACGACCCGCTACGACTACAAGAAGAATAGCATTGTCCACCAAATGGCTGATACTGATTACATGACGAAACACTGCAAGCCAAGATGTCTATTCAAGGCTGAAGGAAGCTACACAAGGGAATGGCAGTATGACCTGCTTGGTTGTACTAAGCGGAGCTCTATCCAGACCTGTGTCATGGTCATTACATGACCGGAGCTTTATCCGAAGTCCTGTGCGGAGTCTAGATGACTTAGGCACGATCAGGAGAAACCCAGACATCAAGAAGTTGAAGATGAGACTATGAGCATAAACAAGTGTTAGTGCTATAACATAGTTTCTTCACAAAGATACAGATGAGAGATGAAAGACAAGAGTGCTCTAAAGAGATTAAAGTATCTATCTCTCAAAGCGAGCCTCTGAAGACCTTTGATCGGTTTGAGACTCCACTTAGGAGGTTTCAAGATGACATCATGTCTTAGAATATGACTGATGGTTTGCGGGCACTTGGCATATTGTCTTAGTTGTCAAACGGAACAGAGTCATGTCTGAGTCCTATGAGTCATTGCTCCACAGCCGAGATGACTGCGGAACGATCAGGGCAAGACACAAAGATACCCCTGGACAAAGATGGACCCATAGTGTGGACAATTGTTCATACTAAGGGACGTGCTTTTGACACAAGACGAGACGATGAGAATCACATAAGAGAGTACAGAAGGGACTAAAGGACTTGTCTTCTTTCTGCACTTCTCGAAATACCTGATCGGCAAGAGACTCCACTAGGAGGTTTCACCCGGTTGTACTATTAATAGCAGGATGACTGATGTCGTGCGGCCACCTTGGCAATCCGACTCGGAGACCCCTGTGAATGACTCAAGAACATTATGTTATCATTTCTGGACAGTATTTAAGGACTCTAAGTTTGTAGTAAATAGTTAGAACATTGTAGGGCATTGAACCCAGTTAGTAACAAGTGACCGCCTGACCAAGGCTGGAAACTAGTAGCTGACTTGTGGGTAAATATTACTTTGTTTCTCGGACTCAGTTACCGACGATTTGACGATTTGAACAAGTTTGAACAAAGTCTAGTCTAGTCTAGTTGCTTAGTGCACCCTCTAGTCTCGAAAGAGAAACCTCTAGTCAAGTTCTAGTCTAGTTCTAGTTAAGCTGCTTAGTGCAAATCGCGCTTCGGTCAAGAGACCACAAACCCTAGTGTTACCACACTTTAAACAAGCTATAACCCAGTTAAAAGCTCTCAAAGACGACCAGACGTAAGACACTGAGTACAGACAAGTGTTTGTGCTTTGGACTATCTCTATTATAAGAAACCCGAACTTATCGAGGATATAAAGAGTGTATTGGTGTGTTGGTGTTGTTGTGTGTGTTGTTCTTTCGCATACGCTCATATCAACGTGCTTTCCACACCGTCCGCAAGGATCCCTCACACCGGGGAAGCCAGAAACATTATTCTTCATTCTCTGCTAGTCGCTGAGCTGTACATGGTAAAGGACAGTGGATGGAGAGCTAAGAGAGTCGCTGGGAATAAACATGCTGTCTTTCTGGTCTTCACCACCCTAGAGCAGGTGAGCTGGTTTGTTTTGGCTTGGTCGATGTGCAAAAAGAAAGAAGGCTATGCTCATTTGACGGCGACCCCAAATGCCTGAGGGCAGTTCATCATTCCCACCATCTTCTTGCCGACATTGCTTTACCTTCATGGTCGTCCTCGGCCGTATCATCCTCATTGCCGTCGTCATCATCATCGTTGTCGTCATTGTCAGTAGAGCCTTCAATGTCCGCCATTTTTGACAATCACGTACAATTGTCGCCGCCTTCAGGTGATTTTATGTTTTTTATATTCCAATGGTATGTACAATATGTTGATAAAAAGCCAGAATATAAATGACCATGGTCGCTTTCCTTTGAAGATGAGCTGCCCTGATTTTTGTGCTGAAATAAAGAAATGTGATATTAACTTCTTTCAAGAGACACATCTCTGTCCCAACCAAATTCATGATCTTGATGTGCCTGATGGCTACTACATTTTATCACGAACAAGAAAGGCCGATGATAACTTTGATCGTTCATGGGGCAGTACCATGGCCATAATTGCTCTGCATCTAAAGCAGTTCATTGTCCTTCGAGAGGATCTGTCATGCGGTGATACTATGGTCCTCCAACTGGGAGACCTGCTGTTCTATAACACTTATATATTGCCAGAATCTCAAACATGGGACGGCACTTTTGACGAGGACCCGCTCAATATGCTGCTATCTTCCTTGGTCAAAGCTTACCGGCTTGGCTTCCGTATTGTCCTCATTGGTGACTGTAACACCCGAACCCGTGTAAAGCAAACGAAGAATGGTCCAGTCCGTCACTCCAGAGACAACAAACCGACGTCAGTACGAGGTAATCTCTTATTGCAGTGTCTTTCTGATGTGGAAATGGTCATTCTGAATGGAGTTACCGACCACTTTGGTCCATAAATCATCCCAATGAGACTGTGAAATGAGCCATGCTACCTGTTGAAAAGACACCACCACCCCTCACCTAGTTCCTTTGTCCTGCTTTTTTTTTTGCACATACAGGGAGGTATCATATATATAGACCCTTCAGACACCAGTTCCCATTGATCCACCAAGTGGTCAGAGAGGCACAAGCAGCGCGACCCCTTTCCAGACTGAGCAAATACTGGATATGGGCTTCATAACTCAGCTGGATCAGATCAGAACTATCAAGGCTAGATATTTATTCTGCTTTACATCTCCCTCTATCAAAGTTCTTGAGATAAGGGACCTGTGATATGTCTAGTTTCCATCGATCTTGGCAGGACAACATCACAGGGTAGGCACTGCGAGGGGTATACCACAGGTACACAATGAGCAGCATGCCTTTAAGAGCATCAGGGATAGTTTTATGGTAGGATCTGCTCCATGGTTGCTTTTTCCAATTGGCCTCTATCCCACTGGTGAGTCATGTTGATTGCAAATTACATTGGAATTTGACTCTAATGCATCATGCTTGCTCCGAGAACCAATGTTCCTCAAGAATGGCCAAGGACATTTTCCTGCTAAATATCCTAATGGATAGATTCTCCACACTCAAGATACCCCATTGTCATCTTGTTGTACTGGAATTGAAACTGTACTATGTTTGGCTGTTTTGGCTGCTACCAAGAACATCTTTGCGCTGGCTGGTCATAGGGTATGTTGAAGTTTGTCTTCAGCCATCAACCCTGATATGCCACTCGGTGACATACAGAGGGGTCTCATATCTGCCACCAGCATGGTTGGCCTCTATCCCACTGGTTAATCGTCCTCCAGTCAACCTTGGTGAGAAGTCCCATGGAAAAGCTCAAGGCAGACAACTGGCTTGTTTTATTTACAGTCTTTTTTCCCTTGATTATTCCTGAGCTTTGGCACCACACCTCATCCTCGCAACAAGGCAAGAAACTCCTTTCCAACTTTGATGATCTTGTTGCGGCAACAAATATTCTCTGTTCTTATGCAGTGATTCCCGCAGAAGCTGATGTCTATCTTGTGCGCTATCTCAACTATCTTCAATCCTCCCAGACTAGAGATGGACACGATTGGCACTCGCGAGTTATTCGTACTCGCACTTGCGAATAATTACCTAGAAATATTGATATTTGTACTCACGGAATATCCAGGCTCAAGTAATCTGTACTCGCAAATAGAAATATTCACAGATAGCGAGTACATTCGCAAGTAATGGAAATCTGCGAATACTTACAAATACTTGAAGAATTACTCTCAAATACTCGCGAATCATCAATAAAAACAATCTATTGAAATATCTACCAGTCCAAATCAGAGCCGTACCCAGAATCCGTGTCCCAATCACTCAAATCAACAAGAGAAGGCATTTCCTCATCGGTAATGTCATCATCGTCGCTGCTGCCATAGCCATCAGCACTGACATGGACAAAAGACGGATGAACACCGCAATTAACAGTGGCCTACTTGACTCATCAGCCTCGACCATAAAAAAAACAGAGAAAACAGATACCTGAGCAAGCTGCGAGTGCATCCAGTCAAGATTGTAACGGGTCCGAAGCCCTGATGATTTCCCTAGCCTCCCTGACCTTTCCTTGCTCCGATTCAGCATTTGGTCCATGTCTGAGACCAAGAATTCTTCTCCACATTTCACTGTTGACAGCAGCAGTTCGGTTTGAGGCGACGTGAGCCAGGATTGCATCATGCAACAAGAGCCAGTTTTGGAGGAAATTGGTACATTTGTCGATCTTTTGCAATCCAGCAAACAAAGCTAGATGAGGAAAGACATGCCTGATTGACTGACGCCCTGCAGGAGATGTTGTTTTGTCAATCTGCTCGATGGCTGTGATCCAAATGCTAGTCGTGGGCGGCATGAACAAAGTTTGGACTTCAGCAAAGGGTCGCATTGTGGCTGCGCTGTTCTCGACGATTTCGGTGCCGGTTTTTTATCTGAAAGTATATCTTAGCTCTGTTAAATTTGTCCAACAAATAAAACTTACATGGACGAAAGCCTGGCTTGAGATGTTCCGATTTGTGAGCTTGGTGAGATGGAGCAGCGACTTGTGGTCCTGATGACATTGAAGCTGAAGCCATCTGACCAGAATGCTCTGGAGGATGTGACATGGGCATATGGGATTTCCAATCTGTGAAGGGATCCTTATCCTGAAGAAAGGAAGCAAGAAACCGTTCAATAGCCACATTCTTGCCAGGATCTGTTGCACTACCAGTGAAGATGACAGGAAAAGGCGGCGATGCATTGTCTTCAGTGACGAAATTTGATGCAGTGGGATAGAGGACTGAATGAAGACGATCAATGCGGAGATGAGGGAGTTTTTGTATGCCGTGGATGCGCCAAAAAGGTAAGCCTACTCGAAAAAAACCTTGCGCCACCTTGTCATCAATGACAAAGGCACCCATGGTTGGAGCGACTTCGACGGGCGACGGAATCAGCAGGATCCTGTTCAGCATCAGCTTCCATTTTTGGATCCAATCCAGCACCGCAAGCAGCTCAAGATACAGGTGCTTGAACTGTGCAAGCTGTATGATGCACTGGCGCAAAGTCATGCGAAGGAATTTGAGACGTTCGAATGCTTGGTTCATTGAAGAAAACAAGGACATTGCGAGCTTATTGGGATCAGAATGAGTACTGAGATACGTCTGATACTGAAGACGAAGGTCTTTCAAAAGAGGGGCATAATGAGCTAGATAGCTCGGGCGCCAACGGCCTAGACCAATGCTTGTCTGTCTGAAGTCGCGGATGAACTCGATTTGGGTTGGCGAGTCCCATAGAATGGCCAAGGGATGTGTTGTGTTGCGGGGATTATGAAGAATAGCAGCTAGATATGCATGGTCATGTGAGTATGCCTGGGGCCAAACAATGTAGTCGTCTGGTCCAAAACGTCCATCTGCACGCATCTGTATCTCTCGTCTATCCATTTGAGGCTCGTAGATCTCTGTGGCATTGGGAGACATGATTATATGGTGACCATCATTGATGACTGCTCCCAGAGCACCAGTGAAGGCATCAACAGGTGAATCTAGAATAAAGGTAAGGAATAGAGAAATCAAACGCGAATAGCAAGACACACCAGGAGAAGCAGCATGCAGAATCTTTTTCGGATCCAACAGAACCTCCTGAGGCATAAAAAACATCGCAGCAAGACCTTGATGCAGAACAACCAAAGGTCAATTCTGGGAGCAACAGACCCAAGGTCGACGTCAAATGAAAAGAAACCAAAGGTTTCTTTTTATATGACAGGCCACCAAAGGTGAAACCTGTCATTACTCCGAAGGTGTCCTGGTTGCTTGAAATGATGCTGTCGTCAATATGTCGTATCGTCGCCTTCCGAAGGTGTCCTGGTTGCTTGAAATGATGCTGTCGTCAAGATGTCGTATCGTCGCCTGAAGAATATACGTCTGAAAAAAAAAGATGGTGTCAGGATGCAAAAAAAAATACCTGATATAATATTCTCTCCCAGGCGGAAATCCTCAAGGAGTTTATTGACCTGGACTGACATCACTGTTGGTGTCGTCGAGAGAGAGAGAGGATAAAAAAATCCTGCTCAGCCTTATGAGACGCGGTCGTGAATGTGAGGAGAAAAATACGTACCTGGGATGATTGCGATCCCAATCCAGCTGGGCTCACTGCTGGATACCGACGCTGTGAACGTTGTCGTCGCTGTCGGAAGGAATTTGCAGCCATGTCAGCAGTCACGCACCTTCCACAGAAGGAAGGTGCGTGACTGCTGATGGGAACTTTTCAGGAGGAGGAGCTCAGTACTGTTTCGATACAGTACTCGAGAATCCATCAAAGAACCCACTGGGGATATGTACCCTGTGCCCTTCGGTCTTTGCGGTTCGGCCGAATGCCAGGCGATGACGTGCACAATTGCACATGTGGTTGAACTTGCTTCCGGCTCATCACTTACATCATTGGGTATCGGCGACTGTGCGACCCGAAATGTGATTTACGTAACAGGCCAAAGTAAAGATCATGGTGGCAAATCAAGGTTTTCCGTGTATTGAGCATGTTTCCGGGCATTTGAAAGGTTCCACCATGCTCATATGCAATAATATATATCTCTCTATGTCCCAGGAAAAGATTGTTCTGGTTTTACTGTCTAATTTGGCATTTAGTGATATTCATGATCCATAATTTACAGACAGCTATGCGTGATACCACTTGTTTCTCAGTTGTAAAACACTTACAGGAATAGTATGCTGATGTCTGATGATTCTTGGAGCACAAGGCACTATTGTACACGTTGTGCACGACGGTTTGCAACTTGACTTTGATGATCATGTGACAGCTTTTTCGTGAGCTTGTCCCCCCTCTCAAGGTCCAAAGTAATTTGGACTGCTCTAATGCTCTAACATATCTCAAAGACAACTACCACATGTGAAATAAGAGTCTATCCATTGAAAAGCTCGAGTCTCTCTCATGTCAATTCTGGGGGGGGGGGGGGGGGGGGGACCTGAAGAGAGTCGGGGAACAAAATCATTGGTCGGGGGAACAGATTTCAGAGAGGTATCGGGGGAAATAATTTTTACCCACTTTCAGCAGCATAGTAAGTCATATGTCTGCATGACCTCTTCAATGATATTTGCTCTTCCTGAAGACGTGCTTGAAAGCAACAGTCCAAATAGCTCATATCCTCGATAACTACCTCATCCCATTTACTATACTTGCCTTTACCATCTGAATTGGTCAACATCCCATCAGTTTTCTCAGCCAACACAGACTTCATGCGCTCAATTTCTCTGTTTCAGGAGTCACGAACTATTTCCTTCCATTCTGATGGCTTCTTACCGACATCTGTATGGAAGGACAATACATCGTCACCTAAAACATAATGGGAAGAATTAACATCATACATACCAGATAAACAGGCAATTGATTCCATTTGTTCCATCATAGCATTGTCAAGTTGGTGTGAACCTGATGACTGAGCAAGGTAGCTTTCATCACTAATGTCATGGTATTACACTGTTGGTTCTCTGATTGTTCTTCATTCAGAATATGTTCAAGATCATCAAAAAGTGTACCATTATCTTCCACATCGTCCCATGATGACTTGATGCTGCTATCGGCCTTACTGTTCTGTTTGTGTTGTGAGTTGTAATCATCTCGCACGTCGTTACATTCGTATCGTAGGTTAAAGTTGACCATGAGTTGTTTTTTGCGATCTGAAAACAGATGTGAAGTGAAGGCATCATCCCAAGACTGATCTACACACTTCAGGTCACCGGGATGTCTCCACGGTTTGAATAGTGTCAGCATTGTCAAACAATAATACTCACGATCCCCTCGGTCTGATCGAGGTAGCAGCCCTCCAATGAATTTATTGCGTGATGTGGGTCATCAGCATATAAAGTAGTATAATGACTGTCCCATTGATTATGATGTTTGTTGAGATATGCTATAGCAGACAGCTCAATATCGCACATCTTTGCTTTTTGTTTTACATTTGGTGTACTTTTGGGGAAGTTATGCTTCACATTAGTCTCATCCTCAGAATCATTGCTTATTTCCTCAGATGCCAGAGTATCAAAATCAAAACCATCATAATATTCTGACTGGCTCTCAGCACTTCCTACATCAAAGTCAGACTCCCAGCTAAGGTCAGTGTTGTGACCACCACCCATATCCTTTTCTGAAACAGAGTCTAGAAACACACTCTTTTGCTTCAATGTTCTTTTGTGCTTCTTTGTACACAACACCCAATTATATAGGGACATCGTTTTTCAGACTTTATTCTTGAAACAATTGAGTCCATGAATCTTCTGAAGCTAGTTCCTGCTTCCCGGATTAAGCTTACCTACAAATGTATATTTCTCACCTTTCAGCATGGGCTCGAATTGATGATCTCAATGTTTTGGGTTCTTCATCCTGCTGAAACCAGTGGGATAGAGGCCAACCGTTCCAGTGGCAGATATGAGTCCCTCTTTTTTTCACTAGCAATGAAACAAATCTTACATAAGTAGCTCAATATACTTGAAAGTCAGACATAAACAAAATATATAGACAGCTATGTGTAGCGGTAGCGTGACCATCACGTTACGCCACAGCACCGGCCCGTATACCCCTTTCTTTATCGTCATCCTTCTTACTCTTACAGCTCCTCTATGTCGCTGGCGACCCCGAACGCGTCGGGTCTTGGTCTCGGTTCTCTTGGTAGTTATTCACATGTTTCTTACTTACCTTTTTAGTTCATATTAAACTCCTGAAGTCTATAGTATTTAAGGCTAGCTACAATACTTGTATTCTTCAGTTCACCGAAATCTACTGTTCATTACTGTTCATTTTGGTCTCTCGGAACACCTAGTTCCACTTCTCTATCTTTGTGCACAGCGACTCGACATCTAGTCACGCCACTGTCACATATTTTGAACAACACCCAACAGTACAACTCTCTGCTTTTTTCTTACCTCGTTGTCGACATCTGGCATCCATCCGGTCTGATCAACTGGACGAACCTCTTCGACACACGAACCCCTCAAACAACCCCTCAATTCTCCGCTGAGTAATTTTCTTTAATTTTTTCCGCTAATTTTTCAGGTACCGTTTCATGGCCAACAATACGGCTCACTCATACCCGACCCGTAGCAGGGGCGTCGCTCCTCCTGCTATGGATCTCCCCACCAGGTCTCGAATCTCTGGTGCGACCTTTTTCCCTCCGGCTTTTGACACTGACACGGCCTCGGACTTGACTGGCTCTATTGGTCGTCCGGGGTCAGCTCCACCAGTATTGAATACATCTCTTGGAGATGTCAGCCATCGTGCTGTTTCAGGACCTAGAGATCCTGGCGTCTTTGACGCACCTCCTGTATCGCAAGATGCGGGAGTTTCATCTTTTGATAGCCCTGTTAATAATGAGATTAATATTGATTTTGATGGCTCTGGTAGACGTACCGTAAGTCCCTTTGAATGGCGTACCGTTGGTAGGAACGGGAAACCTCGACGTGATAGTTTTGGATCGGTGACCAGTACCGATGAAGAGGTACATCCTATGGTTCAGGATGTCCTCTCCCCAGAGCAGAAGGCAGCTGTGGAATCAGCTGCGGCTTCAATGACTGAGCCCGAACGATTGGCATTTGAGAAGAGGAGCGACTTGAAACTCGATCAAATCAATCAACCGGACTCGCCGGATCCGATTCCCGGCCCTTCCAAGAATAAGGGTAAAACCGTGGAATTTCGTGGCCGAGGTATCCCAGGTTTCACGGATGAAGAATTGGACCCTGAGGTACAAAGAGCTGAATTGCTTAGAATTCAGAATACCCAGTATAGTTCTGGTCTTAATGAGGAAATAAGCAACAACGTCATGGATCAGCAAAAGGAGCTTGACCGTATTGTCGCTCTTAGGGTTGCCAAGGAAATTGATGCCAACTTTGATCTTCAAGCACAGAATGAGGAACTTGAGAGGTATGCTCGAGAGGAAAGCGCCAGAAGAGCTCGTGCTGAAAACGAAGTTGAAGCCTTGCAAGAGGAATTGGAACAATTCCGTCAAACTAGGATTGAAGAATTACGCTACAAGGAACACTCCTTGGCAGTGCATGGCAACCGTGATGTCCCAATTGGGGAACATGATCGATCTAATCGTGATCGGGAGGCTTCTCGTATCCAGGAAATAGAACGCGATCGGGAATTTACACGTGTTCAGGTACTAGAACGCGAACGCGAGATTGAGCGGGAACGAGAACTTGAGCACATGCGTGAACGTAATCATGATCGCAAATTAGTCTTGGAACAAGAACGTGAGGCTGCGCATCTTGCTGAAGTTCAACAGCAGGAAGAAACTCACCGCCGTATGATTGAGAACAATCAGATTCAGGAACAAATGAGATCTGATTTCAATGCTCGTCAAGCTCACGCTATGGCAGAACATCGAGCTAGAATGGAAGAACTTGAGAGAGAGAGCTTGGTTCAAGAGGAGGAACATCGTGCTTACCTCGCATCGATTGCTGCGAACCGCAGTATCGGACCCAAGTTTCTGGGCAATGTTCCCATCACCAAGGCACCCAAGTGGGAATCTACGCCCGAAGTGGTTGCTGGGAAACGCCCAATTGACCAGGTTGCCCCGGACAGCTATGTTGGAAGAGTCTTCAACAGTTTGATTGGCAATGGAGGCCCAAGTGATCCCAGTGATTCCTCAGATGATGGTTCGAGTAATTCTTCCAGTGACTCTTCTAATAATGGATCGGGTTCAGACTCTGAAAAGCGAAAGAAGAAGAAGAAACGGTCCAAGAAGAGGCGCAGTGAACGTGTGAAGCCAGTGGAACCTATGCATTATCATGGCCGTCAGGATATAGCGGCATTTTCTCGGTTCATGACGGAGTCTTTCGATTATGTCAAGACTGGAAGGGTCCGTGAGTCTCAACAAGTGTTTGTTATTGCCAGCATTCTTGAAGGCAAAGCTCGTAGATTCTATGAACGTGATATTGGCACCGAGCACAAGAAATGGAATTTGAAAGATTTCTTCACTGATCTTTTCAATGACTGCTTTGATGAAAATTTTCGAGCAAGTATTCGTGACAGGGTTCGTACGTGTACCCAGGGAAATTGTAAGATCAAGGAGTATATTTTTGATATGGAAAATTTACTTAACATGCTTGGAAGTGAGACAGAGCGCAGTCGGATTGTTCATATGTGGAATGGGTTAACAACTCCTTTCCGCACAGAACTGTTGCGCCTAGGATTTCATCCGGAAACAAGTTCATGGGCTGAAATTATTGAGAAGGCAAAGACTCTTGAAACCTCATTTGCAGAAGCGAACCGTGAGACCCGTCTGGCTGAACGGGAAGCTCGGATCCGTCAGGGCAAATGGGTGCAGGGAAATCATGACCATAACCAACGGGCTGATAACCGTAGAGTTACCTTTGGTACTGAAAAGCACAAGTACAATGACATACCTCGAAATAAAAAGGATTGGTCACCTAAGCCGGCTCCCAAGTCCAATGGTGAGCGTATCAATGAGTTTCGAGGCAAACCTGGTGTGCCTGCTCGTAAATGGGACTCTCGAGATGATTGGAAACCGAAGCTTACGCCGGAACAACGTGCCGATTATCTTGCAAAAGGGAAATGCTTCACTTGCGGAGAAGTTGGCCATCATTCTGGCCAGTGCAAGAAGAACCATTTTAAGTCAAATAAGGGTGGTCCTCCGGGTCAGCAAAATCCAAACGGCGGTAACTCGGGCCAAGCTTCTGGCTCAGGACAGAATAGTAGACGTGGGATGTCTTCCGCCCGTGTGGGTCTTTCTTTAGATGACGCCGAACGGAGGGCGCGTCTTGCTGACTCCACTGAGACTCAGGGTAGTCTCAAAATTGGAATGGTACGAATTGATCTTGATTCACAATGTGGAGTACAGAATACTGCAGTTTCAAATTGTTTTACTTGTCAGGCTCACAGACATGCAAAAGAATTAGATGTACCAGCCACAAAAATTGAGACTGATATCAAGGACTATGAGTCGGACTCGGATTGGTTCGAACTGCCAGATTGGGACAGTGATATCATACCGGATCTTATCAATGTTTCAGACTCCGATAGCTTTGAGTTCTGCGAGGAGGATGTACCAGATCTGCAAGATGTGTCAGATTCTGATGACTCAGACGTTGAAGGTCCTACGGGCGCTGATGTTACTCTTTCAGCAGATGAACATCTCAATGATGAGGCAACTTGGACTACATTTCGGGATATTGACATTCGGGAGACTCCGGACAAAATGGTACTTACAAAGAAAGTAAGAGGTCTATATGAACGAGAAAATGTGGCATGGCTTCAAAGCCATATTCCATATCCCGGGGACTCGTTATTGGATGATGAGTGTCAGCAAAATGAGCGCTTCTGTTTGTACCGGACTACCGAGATTGAGCACTCTGGTCGGGATTTGTACTGTCTCATGGACGCTACCCACCTGGATTCTGATGATAGTGTGCTGGTACCTGCGGACATTGTCTTGAATGGAGATATCACGAGTTTCTATCGACAGTACTGTCATTCACGTTATGGTTCCAAGATCCTGGGACTTCAGATGGACTTATCTGTGCTTGAAGCTTGTCAGAATAATGAGCGCGGGGATCGACTGGTACAGTCTTTATCGTCACTTCTGAATGAGGAAGTGGATTATTGGTGCAGCGATGGTATCAAAGCTGACTGGACTTATCGTTATTACATTGAACGAGTGGCAAACGGAACCCGGATCCGGATTGATGACTTGTGGTTGCAATGTTCTGTGGAGAAATCAGTTGAATTTTTCTTGAACTATGAGTTACGTATCTTCAATTGGCACTTCCGGACCACTGAACGACTTCGAGTTCCGAGCATCAATATCTGGGATGAAGATTCTGTATGCATCCTTGAACTGGAAAGTCTTGGTGATTCTGACCTTGAGGAAATGTACCTGGGACGCACTGGAGTAGCTCAAGACTCTGTTGACATGCAAAGAAATGCAGCAGAAGTACGAGACTTCAACCGGATGGTACCGAAACCCGTGGTAATTGTCGTCAATGTAAATGGACAGGCAGCCACCGCACTGATGGATACTGGATCTCTTGGCGATTTTATGTCCTCATCACTCGCAGATCAGTTGAAAGTCAAGCGGATTCAGTTAGAGAAACCAATACCTCTGCAACTTGCAGTACAAGGTTCACGCTCTAAGATCAACTTTGGAACCAAGGTCAAGTTTGAATACCAGACAGTGTCAGAGGAGCGATACTTTGACATTATAAATCTGTCACACTATGACTTAATTTTAGGTACGCCCTTTCTGTTTCAGCATTCTGTTTCAGTTGGTTTCAACGAAGCCAGGATTCACGTTGGCAGCGCGAGATGCTTACCCATAATTGGTGACAACGTCAGTCGGTTGACGTCTCGTGCTATTGATGTGGCTGAACAGGACATCGAGCAGGTACGTAACTTGATTCTTGATTATGCTGAACACTCGGGCTTATTTGTGGATCCTTCTACAGTTGGGTTACCACCACTGAGAGAGATAAATCACTCCATACCTTTGATCAATGAAGATGTTGTTTATCCTTGGAGACCTTCACGTTGTCCTGAAATTTTTCGAGAACAATGGGCTTTGAAAAAGAACCAATACTTGGCAAACGGACGTTGGAAAGTGACCACTGCAAGAAACACAAGTCCCTTATTGCTCATCCGCAAGCCAAACAAGCCCAAAGACAAGCCTGAACTTCGTGTTGTTGCAGATCTCAGAGCTCGGAATCAGAATACTGTCAAGCTTGAGGCACAATTACCTTGGATAGATGGAGTGCTGCGTAGAGTGGCAAGTCATCGATGGCGTTCATCATTTGATCAAACAAATGCATATGAGCAAGTCCGAGTGATTCCCGAGCATGTAAATCGTACTGCGGTCTCAACTCCAGATGGAAATATCGAATGGTTGGTGATGCAACAGGGCGATTGCAATGCACCTGCGACATTTCAGGGTTTGATGAATCATCTATTCGGCCCTTGGATTGGGGTATTTGTTGATATATATCTGGATGATATTATTGTGTACTCAGACACTCTGGAGGACCACATTAAGCATTGTAAGATTATCTTTGATGTCCTAAAGCGTGAGAAGCTTTACCTTGCACGACACAAGGCTCATGTCTTACCTGAGACTCTTCGGGTTTTAGGCCGAGAGGTTGATTCCAATGGCATTCGCATGGACCCAGCTAAAGTTGATGCTGTGGCAAACTGGAAGGTTCCAACAAACAAAAGTTTGCTTGCTGGTTTTCTTGCGGAAGATATTGCATCTATTCGTGTACCTATGGGGATCTTGCACAAGTTGACAGGTGTAAATTCGAACTGGGAGTGGCGAGAAACTCACCAGAGAGCTTTTGATGAAGTGAAAAGACTCACGAGAGCACATCGAGATCATGCCCGGGTCCCGATTGATCACCGAAAGGACGCACCACAGGTTAACTTGGTTACAGATGCTTGCGGGACTGGAATTTCTGGAGTTGTTAGCCAGGGAAATGACTGGAAAACCGCGAAAATTGCAGCATTTTTCTCTGCCAAACTTAATCCTGCGCAACAGAACTACCCGGTGCACGAACTTGAAATGTTTGCCGGAGTTGAAACCATGAAAAGACATCGGGACATTCTTCAAGGTTTCCATTTCAAATGGTTCACAGATCACAAGGCATTGGTTCACCTACTAGCACAGAAAGATCTGTCTGGACGACAAGCACGCTGGATTGAAGCAATTTCGGAGTTTGACTTTGAAATAATATATGTTCCGGGCACAGAGAATGTTATGTCAGATGCTTTATCGCGAATATATTCAAATGACTTACCTGGGACAGTAAGAGCTCCTTCTGAATACACTCAATTCGATGAGGAACATCCACCTATGCAACAAGATCATCTTGGAATAACAATGCCGGTCTATTGTGGTCTTGAAGCTATGGCTTTATCAAAGGATTATTCTGTATCTTGCCTCGGACTACATGGATTGTCTACACGATCCAAGACTGGTGCTACAGTTCCTTGGACATTGAAACCCAAACGGCAATATCAACGCAGAGTGACAGTCGCGACGAGTGATGAAGCGCGTCCGAGTATCGCAGATCATGTGACGCTGACACCTCCGACGGAAATGGTCAATAACTTGCCTCTGGTTGAGGATGCAGCTCCGGCTCATATTTCCCAAGATGATGATCCATCTGATGTATTGAATGACGTTACTGAGAGTACCGAAGACACATTTGAACATGTTCTAGGGCTGGATCAAAATGATGTACCCGTAGCATCTTCATCAAAAGTACTGGATATTACAACCAGGAAGTCATCTTTGAAGGTGGATAAGGATCTCATTGACTTTCTTCAAATCAAGATGAAGAAGCTGGACATTATTGAAGCCATCAGACGAGCTTACAAGAAGGATCCTCTCTTGAAGAAGATCAAGGAGGAACCAAAGCATTTTCGGAACTTCTTGGAGGAAGATAAGGTCATTTATATGATGCTAGAGGATCGTAAAGTCCTTGTGATACCTGAGAAGGTCATGCTAAATGGAAAAGAGCTTCGTGAGATAATAATCTCGGAAGGTCATTCACTGCTGGCTCACCTGGGATCGACAAAAACACTTAGTTATCTTCGTGATCATGTCTGGTGGAAGACAATGGTTCAGGACATTCAGAAGTACTGTCTGAGCTGCGTAACATGTCGTCGCAGTAAACCTAGCAATCAGAAGCCATATGGATTATTGAACCCGCTGGAGGGCGCAAGTTATCCGTGGGAATCAATTGGGATTGATTTTGTGGGTCCACTACCTGAATCCAACAACAGAGATGCATCGTATAACTCAATAACGGTAGTGATTGACCTTCTGACGGGCATGGTTCATTTGGTGCCTTCAAGAATCAATTACAAGGCACGGGAGATCGCCGAACTTGTATTTGCCGAAGTTTATCGGCATCATGGCTTGCCACGTTCCATCATTTCTGATCGGGATGTGCTTTTCACTTCCGGCTTCTGGACTCAGTTAAACAAGCTGTTAGGCATCAAGATGCGGATGTCGTCTGCATATCATCCTCAAACGGATGGCTTGACCGAGAGAGCTAACAGGACTATTGGCCAAATGCTCCGTCAATGTATTGATGCTGATCAAAGGAATTGGGTCGCAAAACTACCTGCCATTAAATTTGCTATAAACCTGGCCAGGTCTGAGTCCACAGGATATTCACCATTCTTTCTCAATAGTGGTCGCATTCCAAGATCAATGATTTGGAACTCTCCATCGGATAAAGAATTTCCAGGGGTTAGAGTTTTCGCGCAGCGGGTAAAACAAGCAGTTTTTGCCGCTCATGACAGCATTATTGCCGCAAGGGTCAAGCAAACCCGGGATGCGAACCGACGGAGACGCACAACTCCTTTTTCAGAAGGAGATCTCGCTTATATCTCAATGAAGAACATTTCATTACCCAAAGGTCTGGCCCGAAAGCTCGCTCCCAAATATATTGGCCCATACAAAATTTTGAAGGACTATGGGAACAGTTCATATTTAATGGATTTACCTTCTAATCTGAAGCAGCGCGGGATTCATCCGGTATTTCATGCCCAGCTTTTGCGGATACATGTCCCTAATGATGATCAACTGTTTCCGGGAAGATCGGCGGCTCAAGTCGGTCTTGTGGAAGAACGAGAAACTGAGTGGAACATGGACCGAATTGTTGCTCATTCTGGAGTAGGAAGGTCAGCAATGTTCCAGGTCCTCTGGAGCTCAGGAGACAAAACTTGGATGCCTTTCCCTGAAGTGAATGGCATGGTGGTACTTGAAAGTTATTTTGAGGTACTTGGGATTGACTCGATTGCGGAACTGCAGACTGTGGAGCAATTGAACGCAGAGGATGACTTTGAGTTAGTTGCGGGCGCTGCTTTTCTTGAAGGATCGATCCCGAAAATTAGGTCTTCATATAAAAGTCTTGATTCGAAAGGACATCGATCTAGATTCCAACTTTCGAACCGCCGTACTCATCGCTCATCGCAAAGACTCGCTAACGGCGACCTTGACCTGTTACCTCGTTCTGATATCAATCTTAGTACGTATGATGCGTGTGAACGTATTGAACGTATTTGCAACTTTGTAACTGATCAGAACTCTAGAACACACAGTCGTTCTCGAGCTCGTTACTACTGTTGTTGCGCCACTAGGATGTCTCCTATCAATCATTCTGTCATTCTTCCCATCAACAAGGGAGTCCGAGTCGAGCTCAAACGATTCCTCCCTAGTGCCAACGGTGTTCTTGCCACCATCATTTTGCCGCAGCACCAGAACATGACTAAAGGCAAAATGCTGGCACAGGAACGCAAGAAGCGCAAGGTGGTCGAGCAGGAGATCATGGATACTGCCGAAGTTTTACATGGCACCAAGCGAATTCGGATTGATCACGACATCAATGATCCGGAACTTATCCCCGCTCGTGCTACCCGCAGCATCGCTTCCAACTCTCGTCTTCCCACCACCAAGGCCATCATGACCAAGAGCCGTGTCGTTGAATGCCCTATCGCTCGGGCTCTTGACAGACTTGACGACCAGATGGCTGCTTCAGCTATCGCTGGTTCTTCTGCTGGTGGTTCTGCCAGTGAAGGTTCTACCAGCAATGCTGTTCCATCTACCACCGACATTCGTGACAATGGAGAGGATTCTGATGATGACACCATTTAGGACTTGCGATTCAAGTCCTGGAGGGCGTATGTAGCGGTAGCGTGACCATCACGTTACGCCACAGCACCGGCCCGTATACCCCTTTCTTTATCGTCATCCTTCTTACTCTTACAGCTCCTCTATGTCGCTGGCGACCCCGAACGCGTCGGGTCTTGGTCTCGGTTCTCTTGGTAGTTATTCACATGTTTCTTACTTACCTTTTTAGTTCATATTAAACTCCTGAAGTCTATAGTATTTAAGGCTAGCTACAATACTTGTATTCTTCAGTTCACCGAAATCTACTGTTCATTACTGTTCATTTTGGTCTCTCGGAACACCTAGTTCCACTTCTCTATCTTTGTGCACAGCGACTCGACATCTAGTCATGCCACTGTCACACTATGATAGACAGTATCACAGTAGTATTTTACATAGAGAAAGCTGTGCTAGCCTGTATTGTCCTTGAAGTAAACTACCAACAATAACATGAATGATCAACCATCCAGCAAACCATTCCTTGAGAGACAAGAAAAGAGCTTGTATGTAGCTGTAGCCAGACATACAAGTTCAGAGGAAGACTCCTTCGACATCAGCATTGATCTTGAGATTCCATAAGTTTTATGCATTCTTCCCAATGATGACTAGACAGGATGTTCCTGCTGTGCCAGAACCTCTATGTCTCCCAATTGTTCTGAGAGTCGCAATTGGTTCTAGAGACACTCATCCACTACTACTGATTAACATGGATAGAACAGGAGGTGTCAATATGTACAGAAATGGGAGCCGAGGATTTGGAAACTGTGGCGCAATCATGTTATCTGGCTATGCACATCAATTCTGGGCTGCCAATCTGATCCAGATGCTCTCAAATATGTCACATCTATATTTTTCACAATATATTATAGTCTCAAACAGATATACTTGCTCCTTGTGTATGCCTCTCTATAGAACATTCAACAAACTTGATCTCTGTTAAATTTTGGGATCGTTGGCCCCTTGCAAGCTGATCCTGGCTGGAGGTGTTCCCCAGACCATCACAAAGGCTCAATATCATCTCTGGCATCAATACATGTCAGTTATCCAAGTTGCCATCAGTGATATATGTCATGCTATTCAGAGAGTTCAATCTGTGGTGCTTCTTCATGTTTTGGCCTGTTGCCAGTTCACCTGACAGTATAGACCTTCTAAAATGCCACTGAAAATTTCACATTCATATCAAGAAACGCTACACATGTTTTAGGAACATTAATTAAGTGCCTTGGGCCTTTGTTCAATATGTGGCGCTCCTTGCATATGCTCTGTCCGTAGGCCAAACAGAAGCAAAAGAAGCTGCAATCTGGTCATTGAGACCTTGAGTATATGCACTTGAAATGTCCTGTATTTTCTTATTGATTTCTTCAAGGTGTTCTTGGTGTCTCTCTACAGAGCAATATGGCACATTCAGACATAATGCCAGAGACTGTGGGATGTAATTGTTTCAGTATAAAATGATTGACAAGGTAAACAAGAACAATTGACCATGTCTGTTTTGGGATGCTCACCCTCGGTTTAATTCAGGGTTGCATCATCTTCTTACTTAATGTGCGCAGAGTTGATCTCTGGGGCAACAGATCAATTCAGACACCACCACGTACCTTTGATCTTGATGTGGCCAGAAAGTAGACCACCGCTCAAGCCAGAAGCATTTGACTAGATCCCGAGGTCATAAGACCAATGACATTTTCAACCACGATGAATGGTTTCCAGTAATATAGAAGAGAAAGGCTTGGAGCCGCTAAAAGTCAATGTCAAAGACAGGATCAAACATGCGACCGGAGAAATATTGGACTTTTCATAGGGAATGCAATTTCCTTTTATATTTGGTACAAGGCAATGTAGTGGTACCAAAAAATGAGTGAACTAAAAATAAATTTTTAGGACTCGTAAAAATCAGTCTTGGCGCTGCTGACATGATATCTTCCCATCACATGGCAGACGCATATCGTCGTTTCAGGGCATCATTGGGCGCGTCAAAAGTCACTGTCATCAACATTAACATCACGCTGTAATCCTACACTACACTCAATCGTCTCCTGCGCATATAACGCATCTACGCAGCAGCACCTTGGCTATCCTGCTCCACAATCACCAAATACACCGCACTCATGTGGATGTGAGAGATATATTTTGCATATGCTTGGAAAGTATGCTGCAGGACTTGATTGATTTCAGGTGGGAAAAGTGATCTCGGGGAGGGTTTGGGGAATGACATTGCTGCAGACTCTGTTGCAGATTCATAATTTGATGAAAGTTGGGTGATAATATCAGGAGCTAGATCCTTCGCCGGGGGTATCCCTGTGTCCCTACTGGTCTACAAGCAGCTGGAGATGTGCCATCTACTGAATGTACAATGCTCTACTATGATGTTTGAACCATCCGGTTAGTGTATTGAATGGGTCAGAAACATCATTAAATCTTCAAATAGTATGTGCATGGTATAGAGAGGAGGGACAATAGTTTCAATAGAAGCATATGTCAGATCAGATTTCCGGGTCAAGGTATCTCAGATTCAGTACGGATATTGGATATATCAGGTATTGTCAAGGATATCCCATCGTTGGCTCTGCTGTTGACTTTTTCAGATAGAAAAAAGACAAAAGAAACAAGGACCTACGTTGTTTCTGGACCAGGCCCTGCATAGTTATATAGACGACGAACAGCGCTGCCTGCCGCGATCTCTTGGTTTATGAGGCAAAATCGAGGAGCGACAGAAGGACTTGAGCTTACTGTGGCAGTGGCGGGAGCAACATGCATACCAATGGCCATGGCGGTCTTGCGATCCACTATTAGATAGACCTATAGGATTCAGCGACCTGTGTAGGGCCCTGTTTTCAATGTTTTAGGATTAAAAACTGGGTTTATAAACCAGGTTTGTAAACAGGCTGTTTATAAACCGGTTTGCAGTTTTTAAATCACTGCTTACCTAAATGCGGAATCTGGCTGATATTCTCTGCTGTCCTTGTCTCTTTCATCTACCACAACATCTTGGACACTTCAAAGGGTCTGGTGATGCGCAAAATGCTTCAGTGACTTCGATGAGCGGACTTCACAAAATTTTTGATGAAACTCCCACGCTTGATCAACCGTCAGCCAGCTCAGGCTTCCGTCGTTGCCCTGATGCAAGGCCTCTACAGCCTCAAATGTAACCTGGAAATTGACACAAAGACATTTCACTGTCAATGTTTCAGTAAAATATTTCATATAGATCACCATAACTCAATCAAAAGGCCCAACCAGTGGTGTATTTGAAAACCAATAAACCGGGGGTTCCTGGGACCACATTTAAAAACCGGTTTATAAACGCCTGTTTATAAACTGGTTTGCAAACCAGTACTATAAACAGGGCCCTAGACCTGTGGACTAGAAACCCTCGGAGACTTACATCAGCAACTAGTGCCACAAGGAAGCTGTGTATGGATTCAATTTGAGAACTTGTCAGAGCCAACCAAAAGGGACTCACACTACGACAAAGTAAATGAGTCCGTCGCGAAACAGCAGCATGAATATTGGTATCTGTTTGAGCCTGATCCTTGCATCACCACCATATAGAAGCTTATACGATGTCAAACATAGGATAATGAAATCGAAGACCATAGTGTACGTGTAGAGAATCGCAATACTAAAGAGTGATATCTTGAGTGCAACACATCGGTCCTTGGCGAACACGACTTCAGACCACACAACATTGAGATCCAAGGTCGAGCTGAGGCAAGCAGCAACCATGTGGAAAGTAATCAATGGCACCATGATGACCATGATACGACGACTGTATTCCCAGAGTGTCATCCTGCAAAAACCTGAATCAACTTCAAAGAATAAAAGAACGATCACATACATCCGAATTGACAAAGTAACACTGGAAGCCCATAGTGCACTGTGCTTGAGAAGTATGGTTGCCAAAGCAAGGGCTTGACAATTGACCTGCCTATTTAACCAGGATCATAAACTTGAAAGAAAAAGTTGCTGGCGCACAGACCGTGAAGTATTCAGGTCAAAAATACTGTACAACGTGATGAGCTGCGTCAGAGGCTAATAAAATGCGACTTACGTCCCGACAAGAGATGTCAAAAATGCGTATCGGGAATAAAAGTAGAAAATCTACCCACAAAAAGCACCAGAACAAATATTCACATTGAGATAGAAGCAAACCATGGGCCATTTAAATTTCCGACGTCCACAGATGAATGAAAAGTCAAAATCCAGCGTATTAAACAATTCCCAGCTGCCAAAAGTCAAGAGATGCTCGTAGGTTCAGCAAAAACAGGCAACCAACAAGTAAAGCCCGAAAATGGCTACTACAAGATTGTCCAAGTAGACTGTGTTGTCATCGGTCAGTGAGCAAGGAGCCAAGAGACAGACTTACTCGCAAGATATTTGTCCTCGACCATGGACGGTCGTCAAAGATTGTGGAGAAAATAGTGGCCCAGGGTGAGCGCGCCGTCTTGTTTCAGATTCCGAGTTTCGGTAATTAGGGGTTCACATAATATAGTTACTATGCCAGACTATCCCCAAAAGGAAGATGCCGAGATTAGCGTTGGCCATATCAAATCTGCATACAAGGTTCAGGCCTACATAGAGCGACTCTGGATAAGTACAAGGGGCTGCCTGCTCTTCATTTTTGTGCTTGTTGCCTCCCAAACTCCTTTGTTGGAGGTGAGATAGACAATGCCATGTCCGATTCAGCGTCCGTGTTATTGATACATAATACCGGTAGACGAACCTGAACGGCGTCCAAATTTGGCATAGCTCGTATGGTTCTGTTTAGAAACATTTCCACTTGATACCGTTCATCAGGTTGACAGATAGAATTGACGCCGCGCCGCGACGTGTCATAAGATTCAAAACATTAATGAATGCAGCCCATGTTATCTAGAGGAACAACTGGCCAAATAGGGAAATGACTATTCAAAAACACATTTTAGCTTTGCTGCAGGTTTGGGCAAAAATGGCACGAATCACCTGTCTTCTTCGTGGCCAGACCAGAGGCAACCGGCTCTAATCATTGCCTCTTCATCCGTTGTCGACCATAACAACATTGGTATTGGTTAAATGTTGCTGATTGTGCCTGAACCCGAGAATCCTGTCCATGATCGATCTGGTCCAGAGTATGATCATGATGGCGGTAATTGCGTGATCCTGGTCGACGACACTGTTCAAGTTGATTCCTTCAAGATTGCGAGTCCCGCAGTCACGTGGGCTCGTTTGTTGCAACAGAGCAAAATTCTGGAGGGCCGCATAGGAGAACCCACACATGCTCAACACAGTCACTAGTTCACCATCATATAATATGTTATGCGTAAAGTGAGCTGGCATAGAATGAGATGACTATTATATATTCTATATTCTCAATGTACAAGCTTTAGGTTCCTCCCTTCGGTAGGATGGCTCGCTCCGCTCGCCACCTACCTCTGGGAGGAACCACAGCTTGTTTTTTGCTTATTATGAGGGAGTGGATAAAAAAGAGCTTCGTATATTTTAATTCAGTAATACTTCTGGAAATACAATATTTGGTGTTTTAAAATCCTCTCTAAGACTCTCTTTGACCAATACCTTGATCCGTCGACTGGATGTACATCGTGAAAGTGCAACATAAAGCTGACCATGTGTGAAAACAGCAGTCTCAAGATATAATCCAACCCGGTCAACAGATTGCCCCTGTGACTTGTTGATTGACATGGCAAATCCCAGACGTACTGGAAACTGGTGCCGTTGAAAATCAAAAGGGAGATCTGATGGCTTGGACTTCAGTGTAATCCGAGGGATGAAGGTTGTTTTTCCAGCATGCTCTCCTCCCAAAACCCGTACTTCCAACACACGGCTTGTACAGCGTGTAACAATGGCTCGTGTGCCATTACAGATACCATTCTTGGGATCCAGATTCCGTAGAATCATGATAGGCACGCCTTTTTTGAGCCGTAAATTTGCTAATGGCATGCCAGACAGATTGATGGTGTTGAGATACTCAACTGGATATTCAACATGACCATCTACTCCCTCTTCCAACTGCACAGAGTCTGAGCTGTGGAAGTTGATTGCTTCACCTGGAAACATATCCAGAACCAAATGATTGACTTCATCAACTTCATCATTCCGTGCAGCCAAAATTGTCCTTTCCAAAAAGTACTGATCATTGTTCAGTGTGGGATCCAGGGTGCCAACGCCAGGATAAATCTCCTGAACCAAAGACTCTACAGTATCTTCAGCACATTTCATGGCAGGTGGTAAACGAACACATCCATCTGGATCAGTGTTCGTACCATTGCCTACTTTCAAAAGCCACTCTGCAAATTCTCGCTCTTCCTGATCTCCAGTATCCAGACGTTTGTTTTCAGTGAGGAAAAGGATTTCAACATCTGCCCACAGGCGTGAGGCTTGAAGACACTGTCCAACAATCTCTTCCCGCCGACCTTTAACAATGACTGGTAGAATCTGCCGAAAATCACCTCCAAAGACAACAGGTACACCACCAAATGGCTGATCTCTGCAGTTCCGTATATCCTTGAAGGTCAAATCAACAGCTTCCTGACAATGACGATCTTGCATAGGAACTTCATCCCAAATGATGAGTTCAACTTGCTTGATCATATTTGCTAAATCACTGCCTTTTTTGACACTGCAAGGACGATTGGCATATAGTTCCAGTGGAATGCGAAACATTGAGTGAGCTGTGCGACCACCCATAAGCAACAGGGATGCAATTCCAGATGAAGCAACACATAAGACTATACGTCTCTCTGCACGAAGTAAATAGCAGATAGTGTTGTAGGTAAATGTTTTTCCAGTTCCACCGGGCCCATGCAAGAAGAAAAGTCTTGAATTTCTACTCTGAACAGCATGCACAATCTTGTCAAATGCTACTCGTTGTTTGACATTGAGCTTTGGGATCTGCTCATTGGCAAGCTGTCTCTGTTCATCAACATCATATGCTAACTGCTCAGCAATCAAAGGATTGCCCAAAACCTGATTCCAACGATCAAAGTTGGGATAAGGCATCCCAAGTATATATTTGAGTGATGTCTTGAATGCCATCAGCTCAATTTCAATCAGATATAGCCCATAGTCATAGACATCATCATCAGAAACATCAACCATGTTATGTCGTCGTACTAATGTGTGTTTCAAATCATCACAAATATCCATCCTGAACTGTAACCAAAGCTCAGAAGGCTGGGTGGGCTGGCAGTCATGCAAAATAATAACAAAGAGACGACGAAGCTGGTATCCAGTTTGCATCTGTGAGGCCTCCTGAAGACATTGTGCCCATTCACTGTCATCCTGGAGAAGCCCACGTGCCAGACATGCCTCTTTGAATGTGTCATAAACATGATGCTGGTAAGTCCTGAGGGCTTCAAAAGAAGTAGGACCTGATATAGAGGTCAACAAAAAAAATAAACCTTGCACATAAAAAAGATCACAAACCTCGCACAACTGTCAATAGAAGCCTTAGATAGAAGCGCTCTCCAGAGGAAGGATGTGCAAAGATCGTACGTCCAACAGCAATTCCCCCTTTTTGACGTACTGTCCACTTCTTCTCTTTTTTCTGATACACAAACTTCTCAGGGAATTGCTGATAGAGCAGATCACGTGCTATACGGATATGGACACCTGATTCTTGTTCCTTTTTCTCTTCATCAGCATTAGCTTTGAAAAATGCTTCTAATGTGCTTGATGCATTTTCAGCACGGGCAATGACATCCAGAACATTCTCTTCCTCATCAAAGGTCACCTGTCTATCTCCAGGTAAATGTACCTGTATCCCAAAAATTAGTGATGACACAAATAGATGATATAATTTTGAGAGTGCTTACCTGTAGGCGTATAACATTTGGTACCTCTTCATGCATGTTATATCGGAAGATACGCCAGAGACCTTCAGTTGCACCCACATATCGGGCATCCAAATACTGCTTTATCTCATCTTTATCGACCCCAAATGCCATTGTAGCCCGGTCATGGCCCTTGTAGACATATTTATGAATGTACTTGAATGCTCGTACTGAAACACAGCACTCCAAGTTTGCATGAGATTCCAACAACAATGTAATCATAGGTGAATATGGAACCACCCATCGGTTGTCAATAGGCGGCCCATTGCCTCGTCTTTGGAAGCTCCGGTTGTTGTTGCGACGACGATAGACTGGATAGCCATTTTCAGTCATAGTTGTTGTCTCTTGGAAGGACTTGGGAAAGCCTTTACTGCATTTTCCATCTTTCATGCATGGAGCATTGGGATTGTGTTCACCACATGGATTATGGATCATCAAAGTGGTGACCAAATCATAGAGACGGGGATGTGTATTATGATCTGGAATCTCAGCAGAGATCACTTGATCAACCATGTCAGCATCTACGATCCACCATTCTCGGCCAAGCATAATCAATATATGGGCATGTGGCAGGGTTCGCTTCTGGAATTCAATAGTGAGGACATGAGCAACATGCCTGCCTAAAAGGCCCTTCTTGATCTTGTCAATGAGAATCCGAAGTTTCTCCCTAAATACCCTGACAATAAGGTCTGGTCGATCATTGGGGCTCTGTCCAGGCAGGAGCTCATCTCTGATCTCCTTCCAGTTTGGATTGCAGGTGACAGTGAGAAAATAAGTTGACTTGATAAATTTCCGGGCCAGAGCCAGAGAGTCCTGGTAAAGCTGAAACATATTTCTTGTTCCACCAATATATGATGAGGGCAAAATGAATCGTTGACCAATATCACTGGCTTCAACATCACCATTGGCATGTACTGCATCAACCAAACCACTGTAAAGCTCAACCCGCAGCTGTGATTGATTGTGCTTGAGCCAGGACAGCCGTGCTTGATCAGTCTGAGCCCACCCATCAACAATATATTGCTGGAAAAGTAAACGGGCCAGAAAAAGATGCACTGATGAATATTGTGCAGCACGAAAATGGAATCGGTAAGCATAATATTCCAGCTGGGTGACCTTTTTCTGCTTTTTACTGCCAGGTTGTGGTTCATGCCCCTCATCCTCATCATGATTTGCATTATGATTTTCCCACTCAGGAAGATTGAGCGGAATATTGAGATGCCAGCCATGCTCTCCCCGTGGAAAAAGGAGGACATACAGAAGAGGCTGATATGCAGGATTGAAGTCTGATATTCTCTTTCGTGCCAAACCCTGTGGGGTACGTAATTCCAACATAACATTGCGCCTTGCCTCAGGATCATTTCTGTCTGAAACAATAACAGCAACCTCACCACCGGTAGGTAAGTTGTATCGTCGCTGATCTGTATTAGCTGTGAAATGCAGCCAAGCAATACAATTTGGAGCATCTGGGTTCTCCTGAAGCCTTTCATAAGCAGTTTTGTATATAGGAATATACAAATTGTAGCGATGAAGAACATCTTGAATGATATTGATGACATTGCGCTTCAGCTGATGGCGAATTTGGTTGTTCTGATCACGAACAGCCAGTTGCTCATTTGTGTCAAAAAAATAGATCTGAGCATACTTGGCTGGTAGAGCTTGCCCATGTGGATCTTCTCCAGGCAGCAGTTGACCCAACTGGTGATAAAGTGCACCTTGGATCTTGAAAATAGGAGGACCTCCACCATCCATGACACTCCGATCAGTTTTGACACCCAGAGATGTAAATGCAAAAGCTGCATTGTACTGACGAATATTCTCCCGAAAATGTTTTGCATCAGGATTGTCAACATCTTCAAACAACTCTTTCAGCTCTCGGGGTGGAGCTTCAAGTGGGGGAAGCAGAACCTTTCCATCAAGGCAGCAAGTCCCAAAGCGTGGATGTCTGTCAGACGATGACTTTAAACGCTCACAAAGCCAATGCAATGCATGACATTTTGAACATTCTATGTTCATACACCCCAGATTTATTGCTTCAAATAAAGGATCATTCTCATTATTCACAGGCCGGAATGCAGGAGGAAGATTTCTTTCTGGTGGGCCATCAAAGTCATCATCCTGTTGAGGAGGTTCAAAGCCTCCATCAGGACCATTCTCCAGGGCAGGTGGAGGAGACCGAGAACGGGAAGGAATCCTGGGCCTACCAACAACAGGACGAATAGGGGTTGAAGAAGTATCCAGTCGAGGCCGACCAACTGGGCCCAACCTTGTTGGAGAAGTGTCAAGCCTGGGCCGCCCACGAACCCGGGAAGGTCCAGGCTCAGCGTTAGAGACTGTCCCATGACTATGACCCCATGAAGATCCAGCCTGAGCATTGTTCACTGTGGCAGCACGGCCACGACCCCGACCTCTTGGAGCAGGATGAGCAGCCACAGAAGCCAACTGGGCACGTAACTCTGGAGGCAAATGAGGATATCTATCCTGAAGGTTCAGATCTCCTTGAATGGGTTGAGTTGATGCCTGAAAAGTCAGTAAGAATTAAACATCCTGGATCTAAAAATAATATCATTACATACTGGTAGGTTTCGTGTTCTGATAATTGGCAAAGGAGGAAGGGCCTGGACAGCTGCACCTATTCCCTGGCTCAGGCGAAGAGCTTGTCCATTAGCATCCACATCCATAAATGGATCTTCACCCCTGAGACCCCGGGGAGCAAAATCTATATCAGGGACTGGCTGAGGAAGCCGGCGATGTTGCGGAGTACTCATAACACGGTTATTTCGCTCATTTTGACGTTCCACATTGCGCTGGCGCTGTGGTGTTGTTGGAGGAGTCTCCCTAAATTAATTAGACATCAAAATCAGTCACTAAATCCAATAATAAATAAAATTGCAACATACATGTCATCTACTGCTAAGAGAGTGACCCTGCAATGATGAACTGAAGGTATCAGAGAGGTCCTGTATGATATGAGCTACAGAAAGTGAAATGAAACAGGAATCATACTTCAAAAAAAGCTCAAAAGGGTAAACTTGTCAAAACCCAGTGATTGAGCACAGAAGAACACTCCAATGTCAATTCAGAACTGCTGAATTTTACAACTTCTGGACAGAAATAATGTGTCTTACATAAGCTGCAAAAAAGCGAACTCATAATAGAGAGCAAAATACCTTCAAATAGCACAGATTTTTCAATATCCAGGGAATCAGAGAAAGAAGCAGCAACAGCAATCCAAAGTACAACTCTGGATTGCTATTGCCCACAGAAAGACAATGGAGCTAAGGCCAGGAAAGCGAAATCAGATAAGGGATAGGCCTCTACAGGCAGCCAGTAAGCAGGCCACAGGGGAGAAAACAGCCAAAAGAAACAGAACTGCAAAGGTGGGTGGACCTATGCAGAGCTGGCAGCTATTGATGAAGGGGCAATTGTAGATGGCTAGATGGCTGTGTCACAGGAAATGCGGACACAGAAGCTTGAAGGGCAGGCCAGGAGGCGTGTCCCGGGAGTCTCCGCACCACGCCGGCGCCAATTGGGTGCTTACTAATGCAACTTCAACCATGTGTCAGTTGTGAGCGCCTGATTCGGCCGTCTCGTAAGTCTCCGCACCACGCCGGCGCCAATTGGGTGCTTACTAATGAACTTCAACCATGTGTCAGTTGTGAGCGCCTGATTCGGCCGTCTCGTAAGTCTCCGCACCACGCCGGCACCAATTAGGCACTCGCTGATGCAATTTGAACTACGCGTGACTTGAGCGCTTATTGAGCGCTTTCAGTTGCTTAGGTCAGTTGAAATGATTTGTCATAATTTGTCATCATTAATCAGCATCACCTGACCGATGTGTTTTATATGTATTGATTACTGAAGGTCAATATCAATACCAGTGTAAATTGTGTAATAGAGGCCATCAAGCAGCAGATACAAGTCCCCCAAATTTTTCAAATGCAAAGGAAAGAGTGAAAAGACAGTACTGCCACTGTGACGGTTATAAAGGATAAGGCTGGCAGCAGCAGAGCCTGCTACATCAGCTGCGCTGAGTTGAAAGAAATTATTTATTTGATATTGGTGGTCCAGGGAAAGTGAAATTGAATCTCCTTGAAATGTTAGAACATTTGATTGCACTGTTTGTTGTGGACCTGCGGTCCACCCCTCACAGTACAATTGTTTTGCTTGATCGTGTTTAAAGTACGAATTTACTCAAATCTGATCCTTGAGGTAGGAACATATTTCTTTTCTTCGGAAAGAGACTTACCCACATCAGCAAAATCACAATTTACTTGTCCGCTTTTTTCCATATTGGCACTTGTGGCAAGCGCGAGACTGGAGGACCGGCTCAGAAAAAGACAACCAAATGCAAGTTGACACTCAAATATATCTTGTGAGGGATGTGGGAGCTGCGGTGAAGCTGACTGGCACTGTGGGAGGCCAGAAAGGGTTCTGGTCGCCGTCGCTGTCATCACATTCTCACAGACGTCATCACCTCAAACCGTGGCAATGAGCAGACCTGTACCACAAAATGCACTGAAAACTAAACCTTCTTGCCAAGAATGAAGTGTGTTTGATATGTCAAAGGGACATCCCAGATATTTTTCTTGTGAGGCTATAACGGCTAAAAGTCGGCTTAAGCTGTAGCCAAGCCATTAATCGGCTACAACTATTTCGGTAACAATAGACATATTAGGGTGATTCACAGTACCGATTATTGGCCAATTATTGGTCAATTATCCCATCAATTATTTTTCAATTATTCAAATAATCAGAACAATAATTGGTCCAATAATTGAACATTTTGGAATAATCGGTACCCCTGGTCGATTATTCGCTTAAGGTCAATTATTTTCAGACATTTCAAACTCCAATTTGTGCCAGCTCATCACCAATCACCTCGTCGGTGTGCTTCCCCTTCCCCGACTTTCATCCCACAGGTTCTCCAAGCCCTGCAAGCTATTTACCAGTGGGCTAGAGGCCAACCGTTCCGGTGGCAGATACAAGTCCCCATATTTTTTGGCCAATCTCAAAATGTCATAAATGTTATCAAATCACAGATATCAGAGATAAGGTACAGTTGTTTGCTATATACATGTTTTATCTACCTCTTACACCCATTACCAGAAGCATAGAGACCTGTATCACAGGGGCTCAAATTCCTCTGCAGTAGGCTGGATAATTAATTTATATTTCTGTTGAAAATAAGTACAACAAAATGGCACGAGACTAGTTCAGTGTTCAACTGATCTCAGCTACCTTGATGGCACGTTGACATGCAGGATCACGTGGTGGGAAGATCAGCTAATCCTCCCATCCTTGAAATTTTTGACCGATCCTTTTGTCTCACCTTAATGCCTGCAAGATAAATGGACATTATCTATTTCGGCATCTCCCTGGAGTGAGGCCTAGGGAACAGCTATGAAACATGGAGAACATACTTGATGCCATAAATGAGGTCAAGGTTGCACTGCGCTAGTATATAAGTTATATCACAGGCCATCACCTTTATGATGACCAGCCGCTCGGCTTCCGCGTTCTGCCGAGCTCTCCCTGACACTTGCTAAATAATCCTCCCGATCACTTGCCTTAGCAAGTAACTCATGTGATCTGAGACGTGGGATTTGTGACCTTGTTACTTGTAACCCTAAACAATATAACGGAAATAAAAGTAATAAACCCTAGGATGACAAAACGAGAAATAAATACAAGTCCGACGTGACTAAAATGTACGATACACAAGGATTCCCAATCACCCCAAGGAGAACTACTGCTGCTCAATGACTCCGAAGATGGCTGAGGAACAGGCACAGAGCGACGCTGGCATTGGACGGGCATGATTTTGCTGTTATCATCAAGCTCAATGTCGGCAGGGCTGATAGGCTTCTTCTCTGATAGACGAGGTCGTTTTCCTGGCGCTGTCATGATGTTTCAGCGGTCTTGGTTCGAGACATGAGTGAAGCCTGGTGCGTCTTGGCGAGCTTGCTTTTTAGCGGAAGCAGATTGCTGTTGTCAGTCGTGCTCACCTGTCACTGAATTGCTCGAGGATAAGGTCTATTTGTGTAAGAGAAAGAGAGGGTCGAGAGGTGGAAGGCTTGGAGAAGGACGGTCGGCCTTGTTGGGCATTTCGAGAGCGACCCAAAACCAGGGTTTGGTCTTCTTCGTCTTCACTGCTGTCCTTGACTAGGGTAGACGACAGAGCGGAAATGCTTGTTCTGGATAAGGTGGATAGACAAAGGATATGACGATGAAGAAGGAATGGTTGGGGCAGAAGAGGCAGTCGCGCTGGCACGTTTGGCATATTTAGGCGTGAATTCCAGTGTTGGCAAGATTCGAGGCACAGATTTAGCGCAACCAACAAAGGCGCTGCGCTAGGAGACGAGAGGCTGACGAGATGCAGACAGTGTCACCTGATGGAGCAAACAGAATCACACAGTAACGGAGGTCACACCTGTAAATAATAAAATATATTTCAGAGTCCGCAGATCATATGATTTTCACCTAAGGCAAGTGATTGGGAGGATAACTCAACAATGCTCCCTGACGTGCCCAGGCGCATCACAGATGGTGTGACGGCCCATAGCGCCCGAGTCATATTACCAGTGAAATAGAGGCCGACAAGCGGCAGGTACGAGCCCCCCATTTCTTTGGCTCTCTTCACCAAGTTGTGTGATCAGTGAGAATAAGGAGAGATGAGAAATTGCATGCTGCTCATTGTGTACCTGCGGTACACTCCTCACAGCACCCAGGCTGTATCCCGGGACCTGAACCTCCACTGAAGCCAAAATAGCTAATAAATTGATAAATATTCCGTCAAAGAACCACAACTGGTTCTCTGGTACAATGCAAGTCAAAGGAAAGAGGTGCCCAGAGTAGTCCTGTTGTTAGTGCGGTCAAAAGCGGCGTCATTCTGATGTTATGTAATTTCGGAGTTTGAATTGGCCTGTCCTCATCTCCTGGGCTGTCGAGTGCCTTCTCAATGCGAAATGTCGCAATTTTGGAGCATAAGGCAATGTATTGTGTGCTAAAGCATATTTTGGTCAAACAATATCCGAGGTTATATAGGATGCGGGGCCAGAATGACAGAAATGGGCAATCATATGGTATTTGATTTTTACAGCATTTCAGAGACGCCTAGCAAGGCTGAAGAGTGACATGGTTCAAGGAAATGAGGTTAGATATCGAAATGTGGGGAAATATTAGCAGTAGGTTCGACTTTTTGCTTTGAATTGAGGATCGGGGTGCAAGGTGTCTGAGCTGACGGTCGCTGACATCCGCTGGGGCAACAGAAGTCGGTGGTTATGGTCGTAGCATTGTTTTGAATATTGCAGGGCATGGAATATCGATATTTTGACTGGCCCTGAGCCCTGTCCCACCTGGAGAATGCTGTTGCAGTCAGACCAGTAAAAAGGCTGACAATGATGCACCAAGGGTATGGCTTCAATTCTGTCCATGTACACGGCGTCCAGATCCCTATCCAACTCCATTCCTTCCCCGAAAAAGCGACATATTCCAGCGGAAAGGATTGAGAAGAATTTAGGCTGAAACTGCCACCCGAATTCTATCTCGGCCAATATTGGAGCTAGAAGGATGGTGAAAGGAGGAAACACAATCTAGAGAACACACACTTGATATATGGATAGAAACCAGAAGCAAATGAGGCAAGGACAAAGCGCTATATCGTCGAGAAAAGAAATCTTGAGATGCATGTGACCTTTCAAACTCCGAAATTACAGAACATCAGAATGACGCCGTTTTTGAGCGTGGTAAAAAACAGACTACATGGTAGTACATCTTTGATCGTAACACATGTAGTCTGTCTAGGAGAGACTATGCCCAGAGTCACTAGTCAGATTCAGAAGCTGCCGAAGTGAGTTCACTCAAGAGCCACGTCATCGGTGCACGTGCCCGGCCGGATATCCCCACTAGGTTCTCCGATGCGGCTCTCCTGAATTTTGCTCACGCCCAACAAACGAGCCACTCACGTGGTCTCGTAATATAATCTCCTGACAAGTCGTAGTTGCATTAACATGTAATACGACTAGAGCGCTCAAATGTGACTGTCACAAAGTTGAATTACCATATATGGAATGTGCAATAAGACTATAGTAGCCTAGGACAAGGAATGATCATAATCACCTATATTATTAAAGAGATCCCAGCAATTCATGTGGTCATCTTTGGCTTACCTGAGTATGTTCATTGCATTGTCTCTCAGATTGAGCCAGTCGGCTGGACCCAACGCCGCCATCATGCATAATCTGATCCATCACCGCTCGCGCCCAGCCGGCACACTTTGTGTCGTTTAATAATATGAATCATAATGATGAGAGCGGCTGCGTAGGTCATGTGGCCATACCCCTTTGAGCGCTCTGATCCCACGGTACCTGAATCTTGCTCACACCCAACAAACGATCCCACAGGTGGGACTCGTAACACTGCCAAGGACACTGCATCCAATAGCAATGAGGAGGTGGTGCCATGAACCAGGTGTCAGCGATGGAGAGTGGAATGAGGGTCGACGGTCTTCAAAGGCTGTATAGAGTCACGTGTCAATCTCCATTGGGGACTACGTTCCCAGGCTACCTGAATTTTGCTCACACCCAACGAACGACCCCATAAATGGGGCTCGTAATCCTGCTCATATATGTTATCAGCTTTCTCCTTCCGCTTTCCTAGTTTCGCTGAATACTGTTTTGTCCCCCTCTGTTTCTTGTCCGGCGGCCTGTTTTTGCAGTTAGTTAGGTTTGGGTCTGGACTGGTGATGGCAGGCACCATGTTGAGCCTATACTCAGCCACAAGTATACATTCTGGAGAATTTTCTCTTTCAATATTGTCCACCATCCCCTGGACTAGTACACGCATACCTTACATGCCCATATCTGTACTGTTTTAGCCTGAGAATGATATACTGCATCTTTTATTTTATTACACTTTTGCTACCTACACTGTTAGAAAACCATCCCAGAGGCCTTGGATGAACCAGTGGACTTATAAAATTTCTTCCAATGCTTACATCGCTGGTCGGAGTTCGAAGTATTTGTAGCTGCCGTCAGAAGCCGAGAGCCGTGGGACCGATTATTATTCTCATTATTGTCCAATTAATGCCAAAAATCGTGGAGGGGGGTTTCACGGTACTGATTATTAGCTAATTATTGTCCCAATTATTTCATCAATTAACATCATTTTCCTGCCATTTCTGAATAATTGACAAATAATTGACACAATAATTGACACAATAATTGCCTACCGTGAACGACCCTATTGTGGAGCGGCGTTCCAGAAATAATTTTGCTTAGTTTTGTTTGCATCAATTGCCGTTTTGGTCAACTTTTGGTCGTCAAAATTTTTTGTGGTCATCGCCCCACCTGGTCCCACCACCCCACAATGCTGTGATGGTTCCACAAACCTGCCAATCTCCCCAATAACACTGTCTGGCTCATAATGGCTGGAAATCGCAGACATATCCCCACCAAAACCAAGCAACTAGTCATCACTCTATACAACCAATATGTCTATTGTTACCAAAATAGCTGTAAATGAGCGCAGCCTCTCGCACCTCGGGAAATGGCACAGAACCTATCCTAGGAGACCACAGAGGTCCAAATATTCTTAATTTATCTGAACTAGCCGAGAAGCCGTTTGAGCCTAAGCCATTGTAGCTGCAGCTTAGATTGGCTCCAGCTATGCTGAATTTCGGCTCGGCTAAGGCTTATAGCCAACTATTAGCCTTAGCCACAGCAACATTAATCAATTTGACCTCTGCCTCATAGGCTGAAAAGAGGCCATTTCTTCCCCAACAATGGACCTGGGCTTTGTGCTTTGTCCTTCAAAAAGAGCATATAAGTTGGCAAGACAGAGTTCAGTTTCTTCACCTGCATCTCACTGTCCTGCCAGACAACCACAAGTATATATCTCTATCTCTATTTTTCCCTCTATCCTGCTGGCATCACTATCACTCTATTTGATCATCCACCTATATCTACTTTTGGCCATATTTCTCACTTCCTTTTATTTTCTCTACTACTATCATACATAGCCCTTTTCTGGCTTATCACATTGTCCATCTTGTCCTCCTTGTACTCTGAAATACATTTCCGGGCTCCATTGGGAGCTGTACACGCTATTCTTCGACCGAGATGATTAGATAATAAAAGTGAGTCAAAGAGTGATGGGGTCGCCTCCAGGCTCGAACTTGCGACAGGGTGGTTGAAGTCATGTGTCCGGCCGAATATCCCCTTTGGGGACTCCGATGCGGGACTCCAGACTTTTGCTCTCTCCCAACAAACAAACCCACAGGTGGGACTCGTAATTCAGTACAGATCTGTCTCTTCAGAATTGTAATAATATGAGCTCAAAGAGTGATAGACCATGACAGCACATAGCATGTCGCATGACATTCAGGATTAGTATAGGGAGTTGGGCATCATGAGCTGTTAATCAATTCACTACGAGATGTCCCTACAACTGTTACAGCAGTTACCTACAGGATGCATCAGTGATGCATTCTCAATTATAAGCTCAGGGTTTAGTCCACATGGGGAATTGACCTTCACTGAGCCTGATACAGCCATAGAGGTGCACAACGTGCCAGTCACGAGAAGGTATGCAGCTGATAAGGCAACAAATTTCTAAGCGGCCGGACTTTCAACTCAACTGCGCAGTTCAGAAACGTCCGAAAACCACAAATCATCCCGGGATCCTCGGCCGACGCTAAAAGGCCCGCGGCAGCGCGAAAACTTTTGACATGCAGCAAAAAAATGGAGTATTCTGGCTTGCTGATATCTATATAACAGGAATTTATTGCACCCAAAATCCAATGATAAATGGACAAGTTCAGAATGTAAATAAATGAGCATTTCTTTGGTCCAGGTCTCATTTTCCGATTGGCTTCACACAGCAATAAATCCAACAATGGAATCTAGAAGCCTTGACAGGGAGAATCAGCCAGAATTACCACAGCGATAGGAAAAGAGAGATACTGAATTCCTCTTGCCCTGGACGGCGGAATGTCTGACTGGAGAGACAATGCACTCCAAACTGGTGGAAAATGAACCTTGTATTTCCTTGAATTTCTTGGCGGTCGGTCTGTTGCAAGCTGGGTTGTTGAGCTGTTGAATGAGCATCAAAAGCAGAATGAAGATTACTGTACTATTTCGACCGTAGGTTCACGCCATGTTACATGTTACAGGCCAAGTTCACTAGATGATAGGTTCACGGGCCCAAATTACCTATTACAGCTTCAAATTAGGTTCATTCCCACAAAGAATTTCACTCAAACCTCTCTGTGTCTCAATCTGTGGCTAATTTTGAGCACAATGTCCATTGAAACAGGTGAAAAAAGCCGAAAATCGGCCTCAATTCTGCCGGAGAACCTTTTTCGGATTTTGACCCGTGATCCGACCGAAATTGTAACAAGTTCATGGCCAAATGTTACTGTTACACAGCCTGATTAAGTTCATTTCATAGCCGGATGTTACCTGTTACTGAACCTATGGTCAAAATAGTACAGTATGAAATCCTCCCGATAACGCAGTCTGACACATCCGAGCGTTGCTCGCAATGGACAGGAAACCAGCAATCAGCCAGTTAACATTGGCCATTCAGATTTTGTCAAGAGAAAGCCCCAATTTGCTTCTATGCCTATCCAAGTTTCTGTATTTCTACAAGTAGGATAGCCACTCTACTGATGGCATGTAAGAGGGCTACAGGGACTGAGAAGTGAAAGTTGGAGTATAGAGCGGAACTGATCTGAAAGAGACTGTCAAGTAGCTCCGGCACTCTCAGTGTTTGCGGTATAAGATACAGGCGATATCAAATTGATAGGCCACTGCAAAAACTGCCCTAGTTCAGCAGAGTTTGAACCTAAACAGCTCCACAGCTCCATGACTACCCTCAATAAACATAAGCAACTCATCCAATAAGTATATTGACGTGACGGTCGTTGTCGAGCAGGCTGTCGAAGCTTGTGTAAATTTGAGCTCCGACCAAGAGCAGGAGTTTTTGATATGGCCTGTAATGTGCTCACACAAGAGGTTGATATAGCAAGAGATGAATCTGACATGTCCTACATAATACATCAATAATGGTAGAGTCAATGTCATATAGTGATGTATTTGGAGACTCAGAGTAACCTTGCTACTACGGCTGTTCTAGAATTGATGAACCACTTCAAAAAGTGTTCCTCAGCAGAGTTCAATTGGCTCCATGCTACTTACTCCAAGACTCTATGTTGTTTGAAGAAAAGCCTGTAACTTTTTGTGGCACAGGTTGACATCTTTGGCCACCTGTGGAGCTGACAAAAGATTGAAACCCTGTCGACTGATGAGCCTCTGACTACCTACTGGGGTCAATACTTATATGTAACTTTATCCTAGAAGCATCAAGGTGGATGAGAAAATAGGACTTGCAAGGTCAGATTTTACTTCAATCTTTCCATGAGTGATCCGGGCCGGGTCAGAGCTAATCACTGAATGACCAAGAGGATACAGACTCTCAAGGAGGATTCAGGCTGGGAGAAGCAATTCTGTAGTCAATAACTTTGGTACCTCAACTTCAAGTCAAGAGGCAATAACAATGTCACAGAGCAGAGGGTGGAAATGACAAGAGGAAATCAGCAAGAGAACACAGGACATGCATAGTCCAGTGACCAACCCTCTATGAGGGAGCCTCTACAGGAGGTTTGCCTCTTGCCCTATAGAGAGGTTGGTTATGAGCCTAGGACATGCACACATTTCACACCAAATTCACAGCTGAGGTATAAGTCATGCATGCAAGATTGGCATACCACCGTCCAACATTCCAACCAAGTTACCAAGTGAATTCAGTCACAGAGCGCCCAAGCTTGACTCTGCAAACCCATAGATGCTCAAGACATGAAGGAACTCTCTCAATATACTACAAACTACCACAAATGAGAGATTTAATGGTGCTGAGCTTCCAAATAATACAAACCATCAATAGCGCAGAGAGTGACTAATGAAGATGACACAGTACGGAGAAACTTCGGCATAAAGTCTGAAGTGCAAATTTCCTTTTATATTCGCTTTTGGTGATAACAAAGAACGAGGCTATACATAGCCCTCGTAATGGAACCTTGAATGAGACAACAAACGGAGGAACCACAGTATTGGCCCACATATCTCGGAACCTGTCTTTTGAGCTAAACCCAGAGCTCTGTAGAAGTCGTATCTCCAGGTAATTGTGGGCCCTGGTAAATTTCGGTGGACTGAGATCAAAACATGGCTAACGGCGTTGTGGAGCGGTGGGGCGAGAGGCTAGAACGCGGAAAGTTTCGACCGAAACTTGACCAAAATGGTAATTCACGCAAACATAACAGCAGAGTTATTTATGTTCTGCCCCTCCGCAACTAGTCTATCGTTTCCGAACCAGCTGTAATGATATCAATGTGTCATATGAAGTTGATATGTGACCAGTGTAGACACACCGTCGTATTGTTGCCGTGTGATGACCCACTTTGAACAATGCGTGTATTTTGTGTGGGAAGGAAGGAAGGAAGTTTATTACGACTTTGGCCGCGTACCGACCGCCGGGCCCGGGAAATGCCTAGATGTACAAAGTAACTACATCAAATGGCCGGTCCCATACGATGATGTACTTCCGCGACGGGTATACAATAAGGCATGCCGTGGGGGCGGGGAAATCACGGGTACCGACAGGTCCATCCGTGGGAATACCTGGCGGGTGCGGATGGCGGATGACCCGCAGACCATGGGAAGCGGATATGGCGGATGGCGTCCGGCCTTGGAGAGCCAAACATATAATGGATGAAGGTATTTGGTACCATAGATGGTCAAATATCACTATATTACAGCTAATTGCAGTACCTAAGGCACGGCATCATTTTTGATCTAAATTTAATGCTTTGAAAGAATAAATCATAGCATGCTCAATTCATATTGTATTGGCCTCAGAGTAGGCTCCAAATTTTCCTTTTTCATTGCTTTAAATCATAGGATAGATAGCCCAATGTATGTGAGCAGCTTTAGTCATGCCATAGGTGGTAAGTCCAATTTTAGTGAGTTTGGGTCTTTCAATGTGTCAGAGCTCATTGGCAATGTTTTAAATGCCCTTAACTACTTTATAGACATAGATAAACATTGTAGAAAATTCCAGAACAGATAATTGTACTTACTGCCCATGGCATGACTAAACCTGCTCACATACATTGGGCTATCTATCCTATGATTTAAAGCAATGAAAAAGGAAAATTTGGAGCCTACTCTGAGGCCAATACAATATGAATTGAGCATGCTACGATTTATTCTTTCACAGCATCAAATTTTGATCAAAAATGATGCTGTGCCTTAGGTACTGCAATTAGCTGTAATGACTCTCACAGGTCCAGATGGGTTTGGAGCCTCAAATATATGTAAAAATATTGGATATTGGATCCCTAAAGCATCAAAATAAAACAAAAATGTATGATTCAATTAAATTACATAATATCCACCGTGGGACAGGTACCTGCTGGCAGGTTTCCTGCAGTGGGCGTTCTTGGATCAAAAATGATGAATACCTGTGATGTGGATGGCAGATGACCTGGCGGTCCATCCGCGGCATGCCTTAGTATACAACTCCATTAACTAAGAATAGATTGGGCAATTTTCAAGGTATAAAAGCAGCCTTTTAATAGCATTCTACTTTATCCTCATCATGAAGTTCTTCTCTGCCACCTTCCTTGTTGCTGTTGTTGCTGCTACCAGTGTATCTGCTGGTTTGCTCCCCCAAAGCGGCATCGACGGCCAGCATCACTTGGCCTGCAATTATTTCTTTGACTCTCACGTTGTCGATGTTTGTCAGCTCTTTGTTGAAGACGACTGCTATGCCTTTGGCATTATCACTGTCTGGGTCTTTGGAGTACCAGATCTTGCGGCACCTTGAGAACAGACGTTTGATCTTCTTGAGTTGCTCTTCATTGAGGTGAGCTTCCCCTACAATTAGGATTCCAATCTTATTAATTCGCATGAGTTCATTTATTCGGATCCATTTGTTGCTGTCTTGGTAGCCTTTTATGTTCAATGCTGCAACTTTAATTGATGCTTTGGTGTTTTTCTTATTTTTCTTTGACCCAGGGCACATGACTCGACATCTACCTGCCATCCATTGGAGGGTTTGATTTCTTCTGGGATGGTTTTGTTGACCATTTGTGGTATTTCCATTTGGGGTTGGAGCTGACCGGGGCCCTTCCTCCCTTGCATCCTCAGGAGCTGGCCCACTCTCTTCCTGTGGGGCTGCTGGTGCTATTGGTATGCCAGTTGTACTGTTTGATTGCCTCTGTTGAGGACTGCCTTAGGCAATGTTCTCATTACTCGAGGTATTATTTACAGATGCTCTGTAGTTTTGCCCTTCTGGCGAGGAGAATCTATCTGATGGTCTCCATCTGGTCCTCTCTGGGACTTCATCATTGTCTGTGACATCTTCTACAGTTACTCTGTAGCTATGCAGTTTTACTCCACTGTCAGTCGGCATATGCTGGCGCTCCCTCAGTACCGAG
Organism: Mycena floridula; assembly: GCA_029320655.1. NCBI lineage: Eukaryota > Fungi > Basidiomycota > Agaricomycetes > Agaricales > Mycenaceae > Mycena > Mycena floridula. Next base: position 772,469 of record JARIHS010000036.1, on the reverse strand, counting down.
GTGCCCCCTTGAGATACGCTTGGGGTTGAAATCCTGGTACCAGGATCTCGACTCAGATACGCTGAGTCTTGGACACCCATCAGGGTATCACTCCTTGCAGATTCACTGCTTGGAGATTTCCTGCCTCCATCCCCTCAAGTTTCATCGAGGGTGTGACTGGCAGCTGAGCCACATCCCTCTCTACCTGAGGGGGCACTGGTAGCCATTGCCGAAGGAAGAAGGGTCTGCAGGTTGTTCATCAGTATATTGTCAGGATGAAAGGTAGAGAGGTGACTGGGTCAGTTGGGTACAGAGCTGGAATGTACTGGACTGACTAGGACTTACTGGGACTGCCAGCTTGGCACTCTCATGCTTCGCCAAGGGGTGGTAAGAACAAGGTAGGTAGTTCCCTTCATCAGAGGCTCACCATTCCTCTGACTAGGTGTATAGCTACCTAGCTTGCTGGGGCGGCTGGCATTTATTTCAGTGCTACAGGACCTTTATCTGTTCCAGTTTGGATAACCCCAATGAATTCACCTTTTATATACATGTTTATCGTACATTATGAGTACTATGGTACTCGTGCAAGAAACTGTGGGTATTTGTATCAAGAGAGCTTTGTCAAGAGTAATGTCAGGTAGCATCAGCGGGGAGAAAGCATCCAAGTTCGCAGAGATGACCATGGTCAGAAACTACCTCTGAATCTGTGGCCTCGACTATTTCCTCTGCCCCCGCCTCTATTCTGAGAATTACCTCATCCCGAGCCATGGCCATGGCCACGGCCTCGGGGCTCAGACCAACCTCCTGTGTTGAATCTGATATTATCAACAGTCTGTTCAGCTTTTTTCCCAAAGGACATCTTGAGTGTCGGGCCTTGCCAACCAGGTAGGTCAGTCCAATGACAGTGGTTTGTGATGTGGTCGTGACCTTTGCATATGTGGCACTTCCACACGTTGGTCTTGAAGGAAATCAGACCGTGTTCGTAGGAGCCGCTGCGGAAGATGGACAGCCATTCGAGGTAGAGGTCATCGGTGTCAGCGATGGGGTCCGAAGGGAAGTCACAGTAGATGGCATAGCCTTTGATGACTGATCCCTTGACATCTTTGTACTGAATACAGACATCGATATCTTGGATGACCAGCTGCATCTTGTTCAATAGGGAGTTGGCTGGTAAGCCTGGGAAGAGCTTAGCCATGAAGGCATGGAATTTTGGGTTCTTGTTCACAGCTCCCTTGACCATGTCTCTAACCGCCTTCGCATTCCTCCCTTCGTTGTTTGGGAAAATGTCATCTCCTTCAATGATCATGACAAAGCTTGGGAAGTGGGTTTTGGTTGGCTCAAAGAGGATAAAGGAGCAGATGTCCTTGTAAATGTAGACTGGGTCTACAAGGAGGCGATAGAGCTCATCTGAATTCATACTGCCCAGGAAGAAGGACCATGGTGGGCCAAATCTGTCTTTGGTTGTGCTGTCACCTTGTGCTGGGATGATTTGGGTGTAGTCAGCTGCATTGGTTTCAGTTTTAAGGCATTTCCTGATGGTTGCCTCGAGCCTCTCTTTGTCACTGAGGAGGCCAGTCTTGTCGGGGTTGGCTTTGTTCTCAGCGCCAGAGCCACCTGTGAAAAGCATACCCACAAGGTACTTCTCTGTTCCCTGGGTGCATTTGTTGAGTTGACATTTAGGGATACCGGTGGTGAAGGTTTCGAACATGCAGGTAATGGGTGGCCAACCATCCCTCAGTTCGCGCATCCTTTTGATTGAATCAGCTGACTCATCTTCTTCCTCCTTATCATCCTCATCATCGTCTTCTTCTTCTCCTCTCATCTCTTCATTTTCAAGTGCTGCTTTGTTGTTGGAGGAGTTTGCACCTTTCCCTGGTTTAAGGCCAGAGTTCAAGAGAGGAGGTCCAGCACCAGCGCCTTGGGCTATGGCGGGGCCAGCATGACCTGACAGGTTCAGGGTATTTGTGGCAGCAGAGCTCGGGGGCAGGAGCGGGATTGGTTTAAAAACCAGAGGTTTAGCTGGGCCGCCCTGGCCTAGCAATGTTGGGGTTTCTCTGCCATTTCCTGTGTTTTGGAGGGCACCTTCGACCTCTACTTCAGATTCTCCACCAGCCTGATACATGTGGGAGCTGTCTGAGCCGGGTAGGTCAGATTTGGTATGAATCTTACAGATGGTGTGTTCTATTCGGGGCGAGTCTGTTGGACCTGGTGCCGTGGAGTCTTTGATATTGTCTGTTAACAGGTGCTCCTGGCTGGAGTTCCAGTTCATTTGTTTGTTTTCAATTGCTTGTCTCTTGGCTGATTCCAACATCTAGGTCATTAGTAGGGGCTTAAAATTTTGCTCTTGACCTACTAATAGCTTGCTCTTTGGAGTTTGTTCTCTGCTGTTTTTTCAGAGCTTTCAATCGACGTGGGCAAGCAGGGTGGCTGGAAGATTGTTTACCATCTGCCAGGATTGTGGTACGATGGGAAAAGAACAAAGGATCGGATTTTCCGATGTTTGCCCGATGTTCGAGAATATTCGACCAACGGCACTCAATGACCTTCTGTTGTCTCTCGAAAATACCCAGGAGGTGTTGAGGCATCTAGTTAGGGTTACATGGATTTGTTAGTTGTGCTGTTTGTTTCCTGGCCTTTTTGCATGGGGGGTTCAGTCCGCAAGTGGCGTTACAGTCATGTAGATAGTTTATATACATAATTATTTTCCAAAGACTGGTATCAATCCTGGGTCTACAGCCTAGGGCTCACCAGATATGCTGGTGGAAGAGAGGTCACATTTCTCTTTGAAGCCCTAAGACTAGGGCTTCAGCTCAGTATGTGAGCTCTTCATGAACTACATCATGGTCTTCCTGCTGGGCCAGGTACTCACACCAGACTGCAGCAGACAACGATTAGCTTCCTTTGGTACAGTTTTCCCAAAGTACTAGTCCCTTGGGCCATGAAGAGGCTCGCCATCGAAACACCACATGGTGGTTCTAGTCCAAGGGAACCTGCAACATTTATCAACTACAGCCAACTGTGAAATTTAGGGCCATGCCAAAAAATAGGTGTGATGTCAGCAAGGCAGTGTTTACAAGAGCTAGTCGAACCAAAATGTGGAACCCTGCCAATCATTAGAGTCTTTTTTAGAGTTAGATGTAAATGATACTGACTTGAGGTGAGGGCATTGAGCTGTTAGGTCTTTAGATGTGGCTAACCACTGCAGTCCACTTTGATTGGCTGCGAGCCATGCCATTATAAGCCAGCTTGGCTCAGGTGTCTTCATCAACTCCTTAATGGAGCCACAGCAGTTTTACACAAGCTGAATACAAGTAAGTCACAAGTTTGAATCTGTGAGAACTCAATCTAATAACACTCAATTCTCAGTCTCAATCTATTCCACTCGATGTCGAGAGGCGATGGAGGAGCTAGAGCGTAGTAGAAAGGTAAAGGATACGAAATTGAAAGACTAAAGAATACAATATTCTAACTACTGGTTTAAATACTAGTAAACATGCAACTACTGTTCGCTTTCCACAAGGTAAAACATCCTATAACCATGCTATGAGCAACCTGTTTCCCATGCCTTCTTTACTAAGTGCCTTCAGGTTTCCACACCTGTTTCCTGTTTCACTACAATGCGCTAGTTGTCTATTCGCCATGTGTTATCATGTCTGAACGCCTTGAGGTTTTAATCTCCATGCCTCATGTTGTCCCATGACCTTTGTGCTGGATCAAGCATGTCGATCAATCTAAATCCTCATGGTCTGCCTCATTGTTGTCTCCTGTGGCTGTCTTGTGTACCAAAGATAAAAACCACGTGGGCTTTGCTGACGTTTCAATGATGACAGGATTCTCGGATTCTGACAGAATCCCACTAAAAACATTAAAAATTAAAAATTAAAACCCTTAAATCCCAAAAAAAAGATAAGAAAAAAGAGCTAATCAACAAAGATAAATAACCTAGAAAAAAATGAAAAATCTTTTTCCCTTTGAGCATGTGATTCTTCTCAGGAGGCCTCATGAGAACTGGCCAGTCTCACATTGTCTTGTGAATGTACAGCCTGTCTCATGATGTCTCATGAAACAGCCCCAGGCTCAGATGTCTCACAAGGCCTCATGAGGCCTCATGAGGCACTTTTTATTTTTCTGACATTTTCATGCGGAAGAAGAAGTCCTGGGTACAGAAGCCCCGGTCATCTTAGCTGCCGCATGTTCCGCTCTGCAGCTTCCACTTCCAGTTTCCAGTTTCCATCGCCTCTCCTGTTCGGCTTGTTTCTTCTTCTTCTCTTCCTCCGTCTGTTGTTCATTTGCCGCTGTTTCCCGTTTTGCTGCCTTTTTCTCTTCCTTTCTCTGGTTCTCTTCTGTATTTTTGGCACACTGGCAGTTGTCACAAGGTCCTGCGATTCAGGCGCCAGTAGTTTGAAAGGCCTCATCCTTAGCTCTTTTGTTGACAGCACGAACAGACTCGCTCCAGTTGCAACCCAAATTGTCGACGAGTTTGTCAAGCTTTGGAAGACACAACACTTTGATGATCGATCAGTCACATTGGCTCGATCTTCACAGATCTTCACATCATCTGATGATTCGGGCAAATAGCAGGGTCCTCAAATACTCAGTCCAAGGCAACCTTGCTCTGCCTTGCTGCCATAAAACAGTTAGTGGCCATTAAACTGCTAGTCCCAGAACAAATGAGGTACCATTTCCACCACACAAAGGTGTGGCCAAGTTTGCTCCCATTGATCGGATCACCGATCTGCCGGCATCGGATGGCCATATAGCGCTGCATAGCCTTGTCTAGCTGGTACAGGCTCTGTACAGTGGATCACAATGGTCAGACGAGCTATCTTCATAGGCTGCCTTCCGACCTCCCCAAGCTGCTCAGGAGAGCATATTCGCGGTTTGATAGCGACTGACATTTTATTTGACCCGGTGCTTCATTCAGGTGCACGATGGCGAACAGATAGTCAAATACTGCTATTAAACGAAGCGATACACTATTTTTGGTGCTACCTCTGCTAATGCCTTCAGTCTGCCAATATTGAGTAGTCAGCTTCTAGCAAACGCAGACATCAGGCCGGTGTGAAATAGGATGAGGGAAGATGAAGGTCTTGAGCCTAAAAATAAACTCACCCGTAGATGTTTTGGCGGGGAGCAGGAGGGAGGAGGCTCCCACGAGCGGGAGATGAGCGCGCGTGGATGTGTATCTCCGTGTATGCCCGTAACTCCGTGTAGTCTGGTCTCCGTGTCCCTTTATCTCCATGTGTAGATGTCGGAGAGGCATGTGGATAGTGGAGGCATAAAAAGCGGACACGTGGCGGCGTAGATAGTGGGTCAGGATCTATGCTCCAAGTTTTACCCATACCATTGGAAATTAAGAGGTGAAGGCTAGAAAGAAGGTGTCAAGTTGCCTCATGCTAGTTCCAGACATCACCTTGACGTCTTGAGACTACTTAGGGCCCAATGATCAGTCAAAATGGTGAGCCTTCAATTTGTCTGTATCTTTTCCCGTTGCTGAACCTCTGGCACAGAATACCACTGTCTCAGATATGCATGAAAAGTCGACAATGCCTGGAAGCTAGTACAGAAGCTCGGAACGCATCAAGCTTACCTGGTCAGTGACCACTGCAGTACATCCTAGAATGACACACCCTCTTTACATTCTGTACTTGGTTCAAAGTAAACTTATATCTGAACGTGAATTTGTAGTTTGCCTCAGTGATTGATTACCAGGTGTGCTCCTGGTTAATGTGTTAACTCGAGGTAGAGTACCAAAAATGAAGAAACAGCTCTTTCACTTTATTTCAAGTATACTGAGAAACTCACCCAGTTACTTACATAATGATGTAGGAGTCATGTTTTTCCATTGTGGCTGAAAAAAATGGTGGACTTGTATCTGCCACCAGAATGGTTGGCCTCTATCCCACTGGTGCATCCTTTGACCGGTTCAATGGCTCCGAGCTGTCGCGAAACCTATTTGTCGAGTCCCAAACAGGATTCCCAAACAGATATTTCTGGATATCGTGGCTGGACCTAGAAGGAAATCCTGCATTCTTAACAGAAGACTAGGGACAAGAGGCTCCTTTGTTCAGTAAATAAGTGCAAGGAAGCAAATCAGCTTGAGGGCAGTTCCAAAGACAAAATAAATATGCTGACCATCTCGAGACTGTCTACTAAGTAATGTTGCTGAAATGGAAGCTGAAAAAGAGGCACTAATGACCAACATTCCTTTTCCCACTTCTTCTTGTCTGTCTCACTACATGGTTTTCAATTGAGCAATGGGCCAGTAGCTAAGACCAGCAGGAACTCATTGGGAACATCAGATGAGTTGACCATGACAATTGAAAATTTGATTGGGAACAAAGTGGTTGATGCAAGTACATTGAATTTGAAAAGCTCTTCCTACTTGGAGTGTTAGGATGACTCGGGAAATGCTTGAATAATAAATAACAGCAAAAGTATATACAGGAAACAATGTGACAGCGAATCTGAAAGCGATGTGACAACAAATCTAAAGCTTAACAACCACTGAACTGGAAATGGTATAGGTCTTGAAGAACTTGTCCCGTGCTCAAGGTCCAAGAAACCCAAGCGTGCATCAAATAAAATCAAGCAGGCACTACATCAACCGAGTTCCAGTGTGCCCAATCTTGCAGTTTGTTTCACGATATTGCTGTCAGAGCCTGGAAGAAAGGTCATGATAATCTAGGGAGAGAACAACGAGACATACTGAATGAAATTTCTTTTGCTGCAGTGGCATATTAGGCATATTAGGCAGGGTGCACCGCATAAATCATCACGTCAGCATCGGCTTGTTTGGGTGCCCGGTGAGAGCGACCGCTGGAATGGGAACGGAAGGAAGTGGGTCTAGCAGAGTGATGTTTTTTGGTGGGTTGCTGGCGGTATTGGTTCGCTTTTGGTGGGCCATGGTTGGTAGGAAAGGAAGAAAAAAATAGACATGATAAAAGGTAAGGCTCAAAGGCAGCGGGAAAGGGAAACGGGCAAGGCTGGTGCTGGTGCTGGTCATGATGGTAGCAAAAAGAAAGGATTTGATGCCTAGCGGAGTTTGAAAAGCTGGGATAAACAGCAACCGATTAATCATGCGGAATAATTGATCATTTTTGCATAATCAGCGCTTGTGTCGATTATTCCAAAAATAATCAATTAATCCTCAATTATTCACCTGATTATCCATTAATCAGAAAAATAATCAGACCAATAATTGAGCAATAATCACTACTGTGAACGACCCTATTGATGTTGACCTTCAGTAAGTAATACATTGAGAATATAGAATATATAATAGTCATCTCATTCTATGCCAGCTCACTTTACGCACAACATATTATATGATGGTGAACCAGTGACTGTTGAGCATGTGTGGGTTCTCCTATGCGGCCCTCCAGAATTTTGCTCTATCGCAACAAATGAGCCCACGTGACTGTGGGACTCGCAACCTTGAACAGTGTCGTCGACCAGGATCACGCAATTACCATCATCATGATCATACTCTAGATCAGATTGATCATGGACAGGATTCTCGGGTTCAGGCACAATTGGCAACATTTAACCAATACCGATGTTGTCATGGTCGACAACGGATGAAGAGGCAAAGAGTGGAGCCGGTTGCCTCTGGTCTGGCCACGAAGAAGACAGGTGATTCATGCTATTTCTCAAGACGAACATTTGTTCGTACTTTGTTTCCGAGGCGAGCTCGAGCTTCGGGTTTCATTGGGTTTCCTCGGATCATTTAACTGTAGTTATTTCACACGGAATCTCGTATATAAGGCCATGTTTCATGTAACGTCGCTTACCCTTTTGCCCGTTCGCAATAAACTCTAATCGGTCTTTTCTTCACGGAGCTGCTTGCACTTGGGAACCTGGTTGAATCCTAACACTATTTTTGCACAAACCTGCAGCAAAGCTAAAATGTGTTTTTGAATAGTCATTTCCCTATTTGGCCAGCTACATAAGTAACATGGGCTGGATTCATTGATGTTTTGAATCCTATGACACGTCGCGGCGCGCCGTCAATTCTATCTGTCAACCTGATGTGGCGCCGAGACACAACGGTCTGAACGGTATCAAGTAGAAATGATTCTAAACAGAACCATACGAGCTATGCCGAATTTAGACGCCGTTCAGGTTCGTCTATCAATAACATGGACGTTGAATCGGACATGGCATTATCTATCTCACCTCCAACAAAGGATTTTGGGAGGCAACAAGCACAAAAATGAAGAGCAGGCAGCCTCTTTTACTTATCCAGAGTCGCTCGATGTAGGCCTGAACCTTGTATGCAGATTTGATATGGCCGACGGTAATCTCGACATCTTCCTTTTTGGTGAGCATTTCTGAAACTGAAAGTACCAAGTACCGATCAAGATCGGTAGTACCAAAGTACCACCCATGTGACCTGCCGACGGATGCCGAAGCCCCTAAAATCAGTCCCGCAAGGCCGTTGAGCATCTCAGTGGCCTTCAAGTAGCTCAGGTTGCCTACAGTTCACATGGATAATGTATGCTTTACACCTGAGTTCTCCTTTATCCTTGATTCAAGTTGCTTGTGACATAGAATGCTTTGGAATTGTGATTCAACTTCAATTCTAGGCATTCATGGGACAGCAACAAGGCACCAGTGACCAATAAGGGTGCTGCTAATGGACAAGGATAGCCACAATGTTATATATGACACTAATCATTGTCAATATCAACACCAGGTCCTCGAGAGTACCGGAACTTTGCAGGAATCAAACTGTGGCGCATGGCAATGCTCACCAGACCATCAAAACAGCATGTCGAGATGATCCGAGGGCATTTGGTACTTTCCGTTCCAGAAACTTTATGCCTTTTTGGGGATAGTCTGGCAGTATATTATGTGAACCCCTAACTACCGAAATTCGGAATGTGAAACAAGACGACGCGCTCACCCTGGGCCACTATTTTCTCCACAATCTTTGACGACCGTCCATGGTCGAGGACAAATATCTTGCGAGTAGGTCTGTCTCTTGGCTCCTTGCTCACTGACCGATGACAATACAGTCTACTTGGACAATCTTGTAGTAGCTATTTCCGGGCTTTACTTGTTGGTTGCCTGCTCTCGTTGAACCTACGAGCATCTCTTGACTTTTGGCAGCTGGGAATTGTTTAATACGTTGGATTTTGACTTTTCATTCATCTGTGGACGTCGGAAATTTAAATGGCCCATGGTTTGCTTCTATCTCAATGTGAATATTTGCTCTGATGCTTTTTGCGGGTAGATTTTCTACTTTTATTCCCGATACGCACTTTTGGCATCTCTTATCGGGACGTAAGTCGCATTTTATTAGCCTCTGACGCAGCTCATCACGTTGTACAGTATTTTTGACCTGAATACTTCACGGTCTGTGCGCCAGCAACTTTTTCTTTCAAGTTTATGATCCTAGTTCAAAAATAGGCCGATCAATTGTCAAGCCCTTGCTTTTGCAACCATACTTCTCAAGCACAGTGCACTATGGGCTTCCAGTGTTACTTTGTCAATTCGGATGTATGTGGTCGTTCTTTTATTCTTTGAACTTGATTCAGGTTTTTGCAGGATGACACTCTGGGAATACAGTCGTCATATCATGGTCATCATGGTGCCATTGATTGCTTTCCACATGGCTACTGTTTGCCTCAGCTCGACCTTGGATCTCAATTTTGTGTGGTCTGAAGCTGCGTTCGCCAAGGACCGGTGTGTTGCACTCAAGATACCACTCTTTAATATTGCGATTCTCTACACGTACACTATGGTCTTGGATTTCATTATCCTATGTTTGACATCATATAAGCTTCTATACGGTGGTGATGTGAGGATCAGGCTCAAACGGATACCAATATACATGCTGCTGTTTCGCGACGGACTCATTTACTTTGTCGTAGTGTGAGTCCCTTTTGGTTGGCTCTGACAAGTTCTCAAATTGAATCCATATACAGCTTCCTTGTGGCACTAATTGCTGATGTAAGTCTCCGAGGGTTTCTAGTCCACAGGTTGCTGAATCCTATAGGTCTATCTAATAGTGGATCGCAAGACCGCCCTGGCCATTGGTATGAATGTTGCTCCCGCCACTGCCACAGTAAGCTCAAGTCCTTCTGTCGCTTCTCGGTTTTGTCTCATAAACCAAGAGATCGCGGCAGGCAGCGCTGTTCGTCGCCTATATAACTATGCAGGGCCTGGTCCAGAAACAACGTAGGTCCTTGTTTCTTTCGTCTTTTTTCTATCTGAAAAAGTCAACAGCAGAGCCAATGATGGGATATCCTTGACAATACCGGATATATCCAATATCCGTACCGAATCTGAGATACCTTCAATACACTAACCGGATGGTTCAAACATCATAGTAGAGCATTGTACATTCCGTAGATGGCACATCTCCGGCTGCTTGTAGACCAGTAGGGAGACAGGGATACCCCCGGCCAAGGATCTAGCTCCGATATTATCACCCAACTTTCATCAAATTATGGATCTGCGACAGAGTCTGCAGCAATGTCATTCCCCAAACCCTCCCAGAGATCACTTTTCCCACCTGAGATCAATCAAGTCCTGCAGCATACTTTCCAAGCATATGCAAAATATATCTCTCACATCCACATGAGTGCGGTGTATTTGGTGATTCTGGAGCAGGATAGCCAAGGTGCTGCTGCGTAGATGCGTTATATGCGCAGGAGACGATTGAGTGTAGTGTAGGATTACAGTGTGATGTTAATGTTGATGACAGTGACTTTTGACGCGCCCAATGATGTCCGGAAACGACGATATGCGTCTGCCATGTGATGGGAAGATATCATGTCAGCAGCGCCAAGACTGATTTTTATGAGTCCTAAAAATTTATTTCTAGTTCACTCATTTTTTGGTACCACTACATTGCCTTGTACCAAATATAAAAGGAAATTGCATTCCCTATCAAAAGTCCGATATTTCTCCGGGCGCATGTTCGATCCTGTCTTTGACATTGACTTTTAATGGCTCCAAGCCCTTCTCTTCTATATTACTGGAAACCATCCATTGTGGTTGAAAATGTCATTGGTCTTATGACCTCGGGATCTAGTCGAATGCTTCTGGCTTGAACGGCGGTCTACTTTCTGGCCACATCAAGATTGAAGGTATGTGGTGGTGTCTGAATTGATCTGTTGCCCCAGCCTAATTGTTCATTTAGCCCATTGTTCAGTTTCAACATCGAGAGCGAGATGCCTTTTGCAGTGGCAATCTCCAAGCTGTCAATTGTCCCTCAGAGCACCCAGAATCTGTATCCAACTATAGTGATTGGTGTCTCTCAAATCCGACTGAGTGGATGAGAAGTATGGCTGGAACTTCAAAGTACTCTGAATTCATAGGTCTCTCAGGCTCTTCAACAATCTGTTCATTTTGCTCAACCCATTCCATTTCAGATGGAACCGCTTCATGTTCATTATCAAAGGCTCCACTAGTTGTGGCTCACAATAGGCACTTACATTGCATGATAATCCTGTAGAACACCTTGATTGTATTTCAAAGCAGATGACACAGGATGCTGTAGACCTGGACCTTCATGAATGGTGTTTGTCTTTCTTTTCGTTTTCTTGTATATCCACTGGTATCTCTTCAAGGTCTGATCCTCACAACGAGTTGACAGACAGTATCACTATCTTCCCTTCCAAAGACAATCCTTGTTACATAACCATGTCCAAACCCAAATGGCTTCAAGATATAGCAAGGAGCCTACATATCCACCATGGACCATTTCCATCTCACCACGTACAAATGGAATCGGCTCAAGGAATCCATTGGAAATCATGTATAAAACGAGTCCGCTGTCTGCACTTCTTGTCTCATTCATCTCCATTGTAGAACATGATGTAGGTGGTCATTTTGGGCAGCTGGAGAATCTTGAAGAGCTGATTGAAGACTTGCAAGAGGTCTAGGTGGGCATGGTTATAGCTTCATAACGTCTTCTGTGGAGGTGGTACAATAAACAAAGGCAGAATGTATTCATGGTGATTATTGAGTTCATGCTGAAAGCATAGCGACACTAGTGAGCTCAAACAAAGGTGTTGTTTTTCAATACAATCATGGTGGCGAGACAGGGCGAGACGGGGAGTATCAGATGGTTTCAGGTTTCTCCTGGATTTAAGTATTTTGTCAGTCAGTGGCCTCTGCTACAGTGTTTGCAACATACCGTATTGCTCAACCCATGTGACATGTCCAGGCTTTCAGTTCTGAGTCATCGCCACCTTTATGAAGGTTTCAGCAGGATGAAGAACCCAAAACATTGAGATTGATGAATGTGTTTGTTTGTGAGAGACCAGCTGAGGAAATAACAGTAAGATGGAGGCGACCTCGTCGAAGCATTGAACCCGAGTACGTGAAACCCTTTTCAGATTGTTTGAAACTAAACCTTGTTGTTTTTGGAGCTCGCAAGGATGGAAAGGGCGGCAATGGATACCAAAGGCAATGGCCGCAATCATCATCGAGACATTGAACTCGAGTACGTGAAACTCTTTACGCTATAAGGCCTTCCATCTGACCTTTGTATCAGTGCTCGCGGTGGTCGCGATACTTCAGGCGGCGGTGGAAAGCACACCCGGTCGTGATACTGGAAATGGTCGCAAACACTGATATTTTTTTGCTCAAGCTGATTCAGCTGCATAAGACATCAGACGCAAAGCCATTCTACTAGTGCGTGAACACTGTAGGAAACCTTCGAGTACCTTTTTCTCTTGCTAGAACTTGATCTTGTTCAATGATATTTTGAGTATATGATAACGTGCTGCTAAGAGAGTGTTCCCTCCCATGACCCTCTGATGGGACAGACTAAATAACATCAATACTTTCAGCTAGACATTGATTTACTATGATTGACAGATATGTATTTCCATAGCAGCATGTGTAAAAACTGGATCACCGATTCAATATGTTGTTTAAGAAGTGACAAGAAGTTTGGCCATGACGACTAGAGGAGCCTTCTGGGCTTTTGGACTTGGATGCGGTTCTTTTCTAGCCAGTTGGTGCTTGAGAAGAGGTTCGGCCATGACTTCCAGAGACACCTTCTGGGCTTTTCAATGAAGCTCTCTTCTCCCCATTTGTCAGAAAAAAGGGGGTGGTCTCATGAAGCAAACTGAGGACGAGTGGGAATCAGAATAACCAAACCGCCGAACTGCCGAACACAAAAATATTTGTTTATTTATGGTTCTAAAGGCCTTATATATGACTATACTGGCCTCTACATATTTTTTCAAGAATATTCAAGTCCTGTTTAACAGGAATTTTGAGCATTGTCCATCTTGTTTCCGATTTCGGAACATGGAACCAAACAAATGTCAAATAGCAAATAATTTTCACAACTCCTACAGATAGCCTCTTTTATGGCCATAGCATTTGTATGCAGCTGTCAAAATGCTGGATCATGGCCTATTCAGGATTCATATTTACTCCAAGTCGGCCTAGAAATTGCTCAGTCACCGTGGAATGTGACTGTGATACTTACAGCTTCCAAAAATGCGGCTTGAATTCCAAGGGAATCATCTGAATACCTATAGGGATTTCATGATACTGGAAGGATTTTGGGTCTGCATTTGGTCTGCATTCCCAGGCCACCAGATATTGGCCAACCACACCTAGCCATCCACGGTGGACAAGAAATTGGGCACTGGTGGAAGTATATCCCAGAATGCCAAGATCACCAATTTTGCCATAAATGCCGTGGAGTCAAAGAAACTATGTCCATCCTGTTTGAATGTGAAGTCTCTACGCAACGGGTGGTCTGGAACCTCACACAGACCCTCTTTGAGAAAAAGGGGGGAATATGGCCAGGAACATCCCTGGCAATGATACTTGGCTGTAGCCTGATGGACTTTGATGACGGAAGTGACACGAAGACCAAAAGACCAGGACTCACTCAGCTATTCAGAACTTACAAGCTAAACTTCCGACGGATATTTCAACAGAAAGTCGTACAGTGACTGATCAAGTGTAAAGACTGGACAAGGAATAAAAGAGATTTGTGAATCAGTCACTGAGAAAGACTTTCTGAGGGTTTGGGGGGGTCCTTTGAACGTTTCTTCAGGCTGCCAAATCCTGAATATCAAGCTGGAAGTTCTGAATGAGAGAGACTCTTCTGAAAGGTTCTAAATGACTCCAAGAGAGCCAAAGGAAACCAGCTTGGCACGTTCAAAAGCCGGAGCTCATCTAGCAAGGACGGATGAAGACCAAAAGGAACAATCCCAACTCAACCGGACCAGAAGTGAAGCGCACAACGGTCGGATTGGACCTAGGTCAGATCCGGCCACCCCAAACCCAGAGCGAGAAGATGGTCAAGTAAGTCTATTCAGCCTGTATTAAAACATTTGCTGGAATATTCTGAGCAACACGAAAATTTTCAAAGGCGACCGCGAGCTCCCTAATGCGAGATGAATCATAAGAGTGAGAAAAAGAACGGGGAAGAATCACTTCAATCTTCCTCCAATAGAGAAGGAAAGCCAATGATTTCCAGCGACCAATAGTCGCAACAACTTCTGGAGGGATACCAGCAAGAAGTAGCTCTGAAGCCCCTCCAATGCGGAAACTATGTCCCAAAGGGAGAAGCAGACCAGCTGATCTCCAGATACCGTGGCATCGGTCAAGAAACCAGCCCTTTGTCATTGGTAGAAAGGACCCATCTGACACACGAAAGGAGAAAAGATGGCTGTTTGGTGGGCATTCCGAGTTGATGGTGAGATGTTGGCGAGTTGCCTTTCCCGGACAAATAATGTCGTCGCCAGTAATAGAGAGGTCAGCACCCTTCTCCCGAGTTGACTTTGTCCATGGAATATGGAAATGGACCGACTCTTTGACACCACTTGGACTAATATTGTTTCGGAAGCAGATGGTAACTGAGCGAGAGACATGAAATGAGGGATCGAACAAGTTTGCTGATTTGATGGTAAGCTCTCCAAGACGACGACATCCCCAGAAAGCACAAGTTGCGACAGCCCAAACTGCGCAATCAAAGTGTTTCAAAAAGTCAAGCGTGTGAAATAGAGCAAGCATGTGCTCAATGGTTACCGGCGGCCGCTGTTCACGAGTCGATGATGACGGTGCCAGTTTTGCTGCCCCACGCTTGACTTTTTTGATGAAAGAGTCATCTCCATGCCAATCTGCACCATTCACAATATGCCAGGCTGCTAGTCCAGAGAACCAAGATGAAATGCAACTGTCTGAACAGGCATAAGAGGGAGGATAAAATATAGGGCCAAAACTTACCCGAAACAGTGCCAGCGGCATCAGCTGCAAAACCAGCAAGAAGAATCTTCGATGCAGGCATCCGATGCTTCTCCGGAATGCACTCGCGATCGCAAAACTGCGTAAAATGAAGGAGACCCGCTCCATAACTTGTTTTGGTATCATGCGCCCAAGAAGACAAAAGAACTTCGTTCAACTTGCGGATGGCAGGAGCTGAGAGTTGACCCTCAAGATCACTCTGATGTGAAACTGAAGCTGGGCCGGTCCAGCACTGAAGACGGTCTGAAGCAGCGACAAGAGGACGAAGTTCACTGGGGACAATTTCAGAGCCCTTATGACGACGGGCTTTTACTATACGTTCTGGAGGTGGGCGAGAGTCTATGATTTGCGAAGGAGTCGAAGAGAGCAAAGGAAAGCTGGGAATTCGACCAGCTGATAGGTGCGGTTGGACAGATGTTTGATGGGGATAGGGAAGACTCAGGACTGAACGAGTCCGAGAAAGCGCGTGAGAAGAAGATCCTGATGGACACTGACCACTATCAGAGGTCTCGACAGAATGTTCTGCCGAGCGACGCATAGAATATGCTCTATACATAGACAAGATATGTCTGGAGCTCATCTGGGAGCTCAAAGATAGGGTTTAGACGAGCTTCCTGCGACCCAACTGTTCCGCGCGAAACAGGGTCAGCAGGATTGTCTTCAGAAGCAACATATTCCAGATCAAGAGAAAGGTTACAAGTAGAAAGGACAAGCACTGAGCGCCGGATGGAGAGGTTGACCTCGAAATTGCGACTGCGGCCTTTGCTGAAAGCGCCGATAATACCCTGGTTATCAGAGTAAACCCGGATGCACTTGTCTGAATATCCAAGCTCTTCCAGCAGGTAGATGAGCAGCTCAACTGCGACACCTTCAAGCCATCCAATATCTCGACATGGACCTTTCCAACCTGGAAGAGTCTTCCATGCGGCCCAACAGCCACCAAAAACAATTCCTATACCCCAATCAGTGGAAGCATCAACACTGATATCAAGATCTAGGGGTTTTCCATGAGGCAGCATTAATCTCGTGAACCTGATGACCTCAAGTTGATCCTTCCACCATCAAAGATCAGATATCATGCTACATGGAGGAAACCTTGATATATGAGGGTTGCCGTTGAATGAGGAGGCAAAAGCAGAAAGGGAGGGAAGATGAGAGCGACCAAGGGTGTAAACGAATGCAATGTGACAGAGTGAACCTTGAATCTTGAGTACTGATTCAAGATTACATTGATTCTGGCCGAGAAAGTCTATGATGCGGGCAAGAAACTTGAGACGTTTAGGTTCTGGCAATGAGACCAGCTTCTGCTGAATGTCCCAGAAGAGACCAACATAAATGAAGGTTCGGCCATAATCCTGACCTTTCTCTGAAACTGGGTGTCAAGGGATGCTGAGCGGCTGAATGAGACTGAGCGCCTGGTCACGAGAGTACTGATAGACAAAGGGGATAATGATGCCGTCGCCACTAATTGGGAATCGGAATGAAACAAGGTCATCGCACCACTTCTTCGTTGGACTGACCCCGAGTTGCTCCCATAAGTCGACAACCGCCCCCGCTATTTCTCCCGAGTTCCTTCTGATGCTCGTGCACCAAAAGGACAGCAGTGCTGGATGTAAAACTGGCCCTTCTGACCTTGCACCACAAACCAAGGCTTGTGAGCTGGGCAAATCGGTGTACGGCGATGGAATTTTTCAATATCAAGGGTCATTGCTTCAGTCCTGGGCAGACACGATGCAATCTAACAGTAACAAGGTACAATCAGTACATGAAACAAACTTGTGACAAAGTTTGAATAATGGAAATGCCCGCCGAACGGCACCCAAAGAGGCCTGCCGAAGCCAAGACACTCTACCAACCACTGAGATGACACTCAGGGTGGCATCACAGAGACGACACTCTGGATGAAAGAAAGGCCACCGAAGTGAAACTCTCCTGGGCGCTCGCCGAAGCGGAAACAGACCCATGGGGCAAGCCGAAGCAAAGACACCCAGAAAAGGATGTGCATAGCAAGATCCCTGCTCGAGCGTGCAAAGCAAGGCTTGGCGTAAAAGAAAGAGAGAAAAGAAACAGACTAACCACTTCAGCGACACTAGAAGCTGTGTCAAAACAAGTTGGATACTTTGAAGTATCTGAAAAATCATTCGTCGCCTGAACAACTTTCAAGCGCTTCGAAAGATTACAACAAAGCCGAAGCTTCTCTGACCCAGTGATGGAACCTAAGGGGTTATTAAGGGTAGATTTTGAAATTAAGCCCTTAACCCTTAATTAAGGGTTCTTAACTTGATGTTAAGTTAAGGGTTCTTAAGTGGGCTTTTATCACGTGGTGGTGGCAGTGCAAGATAATAGATAAGATATCTGCGCTATAAATATCATCACATCTGATATTGCATCACAGGAATCTACGCACCAGCTTTAAACCAACCTTCACGGTCCACTCCCGCATATGGTTCCTTTGAATCTCTGCTGACAAAAATCGGTTCTGTTTCGGGACGGTGGCTCTCGATGCATCCGTAGCAGTGAGCCCGGTAATGTGCCGTGTTGATTTTTTCACCCTTGTGAAAATATGACCATAATGGCCCTTTTGCTGGTGGCATTGAGGATGTGGTGAAGCGCTGCAGCGAAAATTTAAAAAAAGTGTATTATATAATATTACACGTGATGGTGATCCTAAGACTTAATTAAGCCTTAAGGAAATTTCCAGTGAAATTAAGTCTTAACATTAATATGTTAATAACCCTTAACTTCAGTTAAGGGTTAACCCTTAGGTCCATCACTGCTCTGACCCATCATCCTTCAATTGAACGTCGATGGAGATTGGTGAGCACTGAAAATGACCTCCACATATAGCCTCAGCCATCTCTTTTGAAAAGGGACCATCCATTCGCCCTTCTGCTACTTCTGTTTTGAAATACTCCTCAACAAAAGCCGAGTGCTGCAGCACTGACGGCCCATTCTCCCAAACAATAGTCTCTTCCAGCGCCGGGAAGTCACCCATCGAGAAACCATGCTGAAGTTTGTGAACAAGATCTGGATATGATTCACGTATGGTGAGAAAACGGTCAAGAAAAGAGTCAAAAGCGGTTGATTCGTATGGTGTTGTGATTCTGAGCAATATTTCAGGTCTGTAGAGCGTGGAAGAAGATGGATTTGGAGGTGGGAATGGAGTTGAGAGATTACTGAGAGCGGGGATTGGATTGGCATTTGAATGAGAGGGCGTTATGGCTGGGTGAAAGGCAGAAGGAACAAAAATGGGTGTCGGTGCTGTGAGATTGGGACTGACAGATTCCAGATCTCGTGGAGACATTCCATGAGGAACAGCATCTTTTTCCCGCCAAAGAGATGAGATTGGTGCCATCATATCTCGTTTGGACGGCGGTTCCATCAGGTAGCTTGTCCTTCCGGCAGGAGTCGATTTTGTGACCTCGCGTGCCGCAGATGAGACAGACTGGGTCCGAGGTTGAGCGCCCAGGCTGTCTTGACGGAAAGGAAGACATGATCTTGCCACCGCGGCCGCCTCTGAATCGAGGACCAGTCAGAATCTGATGACCTGACGAAACCATGGAATCAACCTGGTGCTGCGCTTGATTTGGCCCCGTCCTTGACTCTATGCTCTGCATTCTTCTCTCCATATCACCTCTCATTATCTGCTCTGACATCGTCTGCAACCTATCTGCATAAAGATCCTCCCTGAATTTGAAGGGCGCGACCCGGTATTCCTTTCGGAGAGCAATGTCAGTTGCAAGAATGACCGAAAATGAGTACTTCTTCTGTGATGCATGGTGTCTGAGCCAGGTGAAATGGTCATTGAGCCTATTCGCCAAATGATCATCATTCTTCGCATCTCCCGCCCATGAAATCATTCTCTCTGCAGCATTAACCCAATCAGCCTCTTCCAAGTCCTCTTCTTTGCCAAAAAGCGGGTTTGTCGTATCAATGTACCTGTTTTTAGACTCTGTCCCGGTGTTAACGCACAAGGTTTTGACAGTATGCATCTGGGTGCTGAGGATACCACGGTCCTTCTCGGTGAAAAGCGTCAAGGGGATTGGGAGCTTCGCAGCCTCTAGCTCATCGACTTCAATTGGGCAAGGAAGGAGATAGAGTTGACCAGGCGCCAGCTCAACCTCAGGAGACGAGGCGCGCTGAATTCTCTTCTTCCTGGCCTCATCTGATTCGATATCTGCAGCACCTGCACGCTTGTTGGAACCCAAAAGGGTGTTGATAAGAGAGGTTGGGGATAAAGAGGAGAGAGCTGAAAGAATGGAAGAAGACAAGATGGAATTTGGGGTTGGAGGAGGAGAAGGGCTGCGAGCGATGGAAATGATGGACTCATCATCAGAAACAGCTGTGACTGTTGGATCTGCCAGCCTAGCCCTCCTTTGCTTCTTCTTTGTTATATTTCTGCCCCGTATAACCACATTCTCGTCCTCTTTCTCTTCCTGGCTCATTCGAGCAATTTCCGCGACTCTAGCTGCATTTGAGTGAGTTTTTGAATGCCTAGAAGCATGTCCTGCAGAGCCAGTCATGGTAAAGAGCGCGAAATTTCGAGTTACGCGAGAGGAAAGCTCGAAATGAGCAAGACGGCGAGAGGAAGGCGCAAGCCAATTGAGCCATCACAGGTCACTGTGGTCACAGTCATGGCTCGAAACTGACAAGTCAAATTTCGAGCAAATACAGGTAAGTACAAGGATATCCTTCAAGCTCTCGTTAGCTTGTCCTTAGATACAGCTTTTCCGTCTCGCAAGCTCGGCTTCCCGCTTATCACGCATGATTCCACTTGCAGCACATCTTATCTGGAAGTCCTGCTATAACATAGTTGTCAAGGGAAAGCCCATACTGAGTGATACAGAGACCCATAACAAATGGGTTCATGCAGTGAATGAGCGCCTTCACGCTGACTGCCTGCTGACAAATTGATTCTGCTATGGACCAAAGGCACTACCCTGAAAGGTAGTACTGGAAACATGGAGCGCTTAATGAAGCTTCACTTCCAGATGACTGGATCTGGAATACCGAGGCTTTAGTGGGTATAGGACCAATGTGCAAAACACCGCGAGCCCGTAGAGAGAGAACTCCTATGGCACAAACTCACCAGGAAAGAATATCTGGCAATACTGATGAAGAGTCAGATCCTGGTGGATGAACTTGATATCAGCCAGCTTACTAGTTGGCGGTCCTAAGTCCCACACTGCCGTTAATAGCGGTGTGCGTTAGCGCATTCCCTTGGGGTGGCCCTTACCTATCAGAGGTTGTGATTCCTCTGATCCTTACATTCTATGGCAAAGCTAATGGAGTTTGTTGCGGTAGAGCACTCGCGTTGCGAGCACATACCACAAAAAAAAAAAAAAAGATATTGGCCAACCACTTCTGCAGACCGAGGATAAAGGGGCTTGGTGTTGAAAGTGATAGATTTTGAGTACTGAATGTTGCTTGTTTGTGCTCATCGACTCATGGTGTGTAAAAGGACCAATCAGGTCCTGAAGAATGCAAAGAGATGAGCTCACAAATATATACTCCTCAGCAGCAATTTGTAAGCCAATTTTTGCTCTCACCACATTCTGGCCTCCTTTCAATCCATTAAAATACTTTGAAAGGAGAATAGTATCACAAGTATCAACAAGTACAGGTGTAGACAAAAAAAAAGGTTTCCTACCAGAGTTCGGTCTAGTTCGGCAGTTCGGCTATTCCAAACCTGACACTGTCTGGGCAAACTGCCTCATGAGAGCCTTGTGATGCTGATCTGAGACCGGATTAATTATCGTGAGACATCATGAGGCTTACCAATTCTCGCGAGCCTTCTTAATCCAGCTCACTATCTCGCAAGAGCCTCGCGATAATTATTATGAGACCAGACCAAGTATCATGAGATATCATGAAGCTTGCCAAGCCTTGCGAGCCCTCCTCAATCCAGATAGGATATGTCATACTGATATACAATTGTGAGAATTTACAAAAAATGGAAATCAACATAAATTCGGCATGTCGGTGATAGGGTCTCTATAAAAATGACCCTATAATACGAGTTAAAGGGCTAATTCGACATCTTCTTGCTTACAATGGGATAACGTTTGCACTAGAGTTGAGCTCCAGACTGCTAGTAGGACTTGTACCTATAAACCGCGGAAACACCTAGACCTTGACTCGCCACAGCAAGAGTACTAGCTGCGGTTTGTGCGGACTCAAACAGGAGAATAGGCAGCGCATGCCACAGTTCATTATGGTTAAACAAGGGTTCCGCGGAACGAGGGAACTGCGTAACGTTTGATTCTGAACAGCTTTGACTTGTACTGCGATTCCGAGGAATGACTGTACCACGGAAGCTTGCTGTTTCCGAGGTAGTCAGCAGGACGAGGAATGTGAGTTAGCGGTGGCGCGGCTCCGAGATATCGGACGGGATCGATCAAATGATCGACATCAGCTGTAGAACTGATAAGACCTAAAAGGTTAACTTAATCAGTTCTCAGTTATCAACGATGAGGTAAAAGAGTGTGTACTTTCTGCAAAACGACTTAGAGAGTCCGTGTTGCGCTTCCTCGGAAAGAAGGAATCTTTTAGTTAAGAAACCAAGTCATCCGAGGCAGTGTCGCGATCGGAACTCAGTTGCGCAGCATGGATCGATGACTGTACAGTTTAGCCGAGGAATTTGTTATTGGGAAACAGTGACTTACCGCGACTAGCTCAGGCTATAGTGCGCGGAAAGACACCGTTTAAAGGTCGAGCTTCATACATGACGAGCTTGCACCTGAGCCGTGCAAAGGGGTTCCGCGGAAAATGCTCCTTCCGCGCAGCTGTATACCTGGCTTACTTAGCCATCATTTTGATGTTTTTGCGGACACCGAGTAAACTCCACTTTCACGAGGGATGGTCTGATAGCCGAGATAGAGGGTGCGCCGGTTTACGAGTTTATTATTATTCATCAGATCTTGGCAGTAGTATAAAAGATGCATGTATTCAAGTAGAATAATCAGATAGCTTAGGGCCTTCGGGCTTCTAGTGATTCTCTTCTCGGAAAAAGTCTTGTCGCGTCTAGCCTCTAGTCTTGTCTTGAAGTCCTGTTTCGGTAACAGGCAAATAAAACCTCTAGTATCTAGTCTCTAGTCTTGTCTTGAAAGTCCTGTTTCGGTAACAGGCAAAAGTCTTGTCTCGGGGGCAAGCCTGGTTTCGGTAACCAGTTGAAAGTCTTGTCTTAATGGCAAGCAATTGTTAAAAACCCATTCAAACCCTATTGTTTGAACTTGTACATCCTTAGTGCATGTTCCGCGGGTGGTGTCTGATAGACTTGACAATGATACTTGACTTGATCGTTTCCGAGACTATTTGAGCCTTCCCAGTGTTCCGCGGCATCCTAATGTTCCGCGGAATGTTGGATTATTCATCTTTCGAAAGCCCTGAACTTAAACTAGAGTATAAAAGAGATATTGAGATGTTGGGTGTTGTTGGCTCGACTCGTAGCCACTCGCTCGTGTCTTTTCCGTCTTGTCCGCAAGGACCTCTGTCATATGGAGCCCACCGCGAGGGGCTTCAAGATGAATTTGGTTTAAATTGACTAGGAAACCATCTCGTTAAAACTCTGTCTTGTTTAAATGATGCTGTTCTTGGAAACAGCACGACTCTGCATGCATGTCCTTTAGAAGTCATAGTCTATTCCGCGGAAACTGTGATGGCTTGTGTCTCTGCAGTTTGGTCTTGTGGGAATAGTTCACCGCGGAGCTGTTCCTCTGTCTCGGTATTCATGTTACTGGACTTTTGGGTGAGAAATTTATGTGTCAGATTACTGCAGTACAGCTCTTGTTAGGCTGGCATTCAGCAACGTTCGAACCGTTGGGATGTGCGCTCAGCAACGTTCGAACCGTTGGGGCGCAAACAGGTACACATGTAATGCTGCGGGATGATGGCTCTATGGATTCCTTACTACCGAAACTCTTGTCATGTCTTAAGAACAATAAAACCGCGGAATTGGCTACTTGCTATAATATCAAGTAATCCTTTCCGCGAAGGAATTCTTTCAATAATTCATTCAAATCTTGAACGAGTTAATGAATCTTTTGAAATCAGAGGTTCATTGTATCGTTATAATGCTTAGTTGCCATATAAGCTTTGGATATTCACCCAGAAGTTTTGTGGTCTGTATGAACTAGAAGCTAAAATTGTTTCGATGCAATGCACCACTGGATTATTGTTAGGTCTGACTGACTGCAGAAAGTCTGAAAGGACCGAAATGAGTCTATCAGGTTTCTGCAGATAAGATCTGACTCTTGTGTTTGAGCAGTCTCCGCGGAAAGGGTTCTGTCATATCCATGACTCAGCAATCTTTCCGCGCAACTGGTGTTTAAGCAGACTTTTTGAGTTGATAATGTACTGTGGAAGACACTCTTAATACTTCCATGCTACAGTGCTAGTCCAGGGCTTCAGTTCTAGCATCAGTCAAATGTTCTGAGGATATAGCCTTGCGAGTCGGTGATGTCCGCGGAAGGAGTGTCAGAAAGTTCATCGTGTTATTATATGCTCAGTGTCACAGAATCTTTGAATACTCAGAAATGAGTATGGGAGGTTCCGCAGTAGGTTTAAACTTGAAGCCAAACTGTTTTGACATAATGAACTACTTAATATTGTTGAGTCTGACTAAACTGCAGAATATCTGAGAGGCTCCCAAATGAGTGTATCAGGTTCCCGCGGACAAATCCGACGCTTGTGTTTGCATTGTCTCTGCGGAAAGGTTCTGTATTTTTGACTCAGCAGGCTTTCTGCGCGACTGGTCGTTTCTGAAATTGATGTGTAGGCGGTTTCATTGATGTACTTCAGGACATTTCATTGAAATGTATGCAATGCATTCAATTTAACTCTGGAACAAGTCAATGAATTTTGTGAAATTGGAAGTTTATCATGTTATGATAATGCTTAGTTGAAAATGCCGCAGAATCTTCGAATATTCATACAAATATGGGAAGCTCCGCGGTAGGTTTAAACTTTAAGCCAAACTGATTTAACATGATGAGCTACTTGATATTATTGAGTCGGACTAACTGCTGAAATCTGAAAGTTTCAGAAATGACTATCAGGATTCTGCAGACAAGATCTGGTGTTTGTGTTAGTACTGTGGCCGCGGAAAGAGTTATGTTTGCTAAATGACTCAACACCCTTTCTGGGCGATGATTGTGTATGGGATTGGTACCGGAGAAAGTCCCTCATGGCTCATTAAAGCATGTTGCGACATTTCTGTTAGAATGTATGCAATGTAAACTTTGAAGCTTGAGGGACTTTGGAAGCTCTTCAGAGATGCGCTGATTTGCTCTGCATTTGAAACTAGAAGTTTGTTGTGTTATAGTATTGCTCAGTTGGTGTCGCCGCAAAACCCTGAATATTCAGATATGAGTATGGCTGGTGCCGCGGGATGCTTAGACTTGGAGCGGACTTGTTTGACACAATGAACAACTTGATATTGTGGTGTCTGACTGACTGCAGAAAGCTGGAGGCTTAGAAATAAGTATATCAGGTTTGTGTAGAAGTATCAGACTTCCGAGATAACATATTTTCCGCGGAAAGGGCTGTGTCATTATCACAGAACCTTTCTGCACGGTTTGATGAAGTGGCATCCGAGGAAGTCCCCATGTTTCATGGAAGTACTTTGTAACATTTCCACAAGAATGTATACAATAGGAACTTGGAAGCTTGAGGAAACTTCTGCAATGTGTTAATGAAGGTTCTGACTTGAAGTACTTTCAGACAATGAGCTACTTGGGATAGATGGCTGTGGCATAAACCAGTATTTCGAGTTGTTTTGAGTTGAGCAATATACTGCAGAAGGAGCTCTTGTCATACCAATGACTCAGCATACTTCCGCGAAACATGTTGCTTTAGAATGTCTGAGTTAATAGTGTACCGCGGAAGGAGCTCCTGTCATACCAATGACTCAGCACACTTCCGCGCGACAGTTCTCGCATCAGCCAAAGATACTGAAGATTGTTGCAGACTGATCAGACTTCTGATTCAGTGAAGTACCGCGGAAGGAGTTCTGTCATACCCATGACTCAGCACACTTCCGCGCTACAGCAACTACTTGTTGTTATTATAATGCCCAGTCGCAGCTGCCGCGGAAGCTTTGAATATTCAGATATGAGTATGGGAGATGCCGCAGTATGCTTAGACTTGGAGCTAAGCTGGTCTGATGCAATGAACCACTGGTCTGCTGAAATTCGAAAGACTTAGAGCCTGTCAGGTTTCCGCGGATGGACAAATCTGACTGTTACCAGTACTGTGTCCGGGAGAAGGATTCTGTCATTTCCGTAACTTAGCATACTCTCCGCACTATGGGTCGTTTATGAGGTTGATTTATATGCAGGTCTCTCATGCTTGATTGAAGCACTTAGCTTGAGAGTACTGAGTGTCCTGACATGCACTATTCTCATAAGTGGGATAAATGTCTGTAGTTCAATCAGACTTTTGATTCGGTGACGTACCGCGGTCATATCTATGATTCAGCACACTTCCGCGCTACCTCAGGATACTTCCGCGCTACAGTCCTAGGATCAACTAAAGGTTCTGAAGTTTCCGCAGACTACTCATACTTCTGAGTCAGTAAAGTACTGCAGAAGGAGCTTTGTCATGTCTATAATGTAGCACACTTCTGTGTTACAATGCTAGTTCAGGGCAACAGTAGCGCCGGAAAAACGTACTGAAGATGTGACACGGACTAGTCAGACTGCTGATTCCAAAAAGTACCGCGGAAGGAGTTCTGTCATAGCCATGACTCACCGCACTTCCACGTTACAGCGATTGCTTGTTGAATATATAGCCAGCTTCCAAATTTGGTTTCCGAGGAAATTCTCTCAAGTTATGAAAAGTACTTTGGTGGCATTCTTTACAGAGTGTATGCAGACAAGAACTTCAAAGCTTGCATGTCTATGTAGAATTTCCTCGCCAAAGTTTCATACAGTCTGTCTGTAGTTTGACTGGGTGAGGTTCGATGTTGGACATTGTCTGATTGATGCCTTGAATATCCCAGTCAAGCGACGACTTCTGGAATGCTGCGGATTCAGTTACAAGTGTTGGCTAGTGTAAAACTCATTGCTCGACAAGCCCTTTTAACATTGGACTGAAGCTGCAAAAGTTAGAAAGTGTACTCAGTGCTATTTATGTTTGAAAATTCCTCGGATTGGTGGGTTTAAGCAGTTATTACTTCCCAAAACACATCTTGAGATCTGAAGAACCAGAGAGCTATAAAGTGCAATTTTGACATTGGATAGTTCGGCTGTATATCTGGTTTCATGGCAAAGGACTTGATGATAATGAAAGTCAACTTGAACTGTATTTGATTCCATACAAACTGAGAAGTCAACCGAGGGCGGTTGATATTTAAGTTTGGGGAGGAATGATAGGCTCTCTACAGTTTTGACACCCCTTCGGATACTGTTGTTATTGGGTTAGAACACTGCTGGAGGGAGCGCTGCACCTTGATTAGCTTCAGCAAGAATCCTAGCCAGACTTGTTGTTGCATATCAAGGAATGGTATTCCGCGGTAAAATTAAAAGTTCGTTGCATTGAATGTTGTCAAGGGTTTCAAGTCCAAAGTGAACTAGGAACAGAATGATGAACAGTCCAGTCTATGCTATCTTGCATTAAGACTCTCGTTTTACATCTCTCTGCAGAATGAAAGAGTTCCGCATGCTGGTATCAAAACCATTGAGTGTAACGGCTAGTTGTGCTTGTTCAGCATTCAATAGTACTGCACTCGAGCTACTCTCTGCGGAACATGTGTATCATTACTGATCCTTTCCGCGGAAGTGTCTGCACTCATGACTATGCATTGGAGACTCTGCAGAAAAGACTGGTAATGACTTTCGACTCCTTGCAGGTAGTCCCTCGGAAAGCTTGTCACTGAGGTTGACTCAGCAGCACCGCGGTTGATTAGCCTGGAAATTGTGATCAGACAGTGATTGATGTATGCTGTGATTAAGTGGAAACTTGGAGTCTCTTAGTAGATTAAAGAGTTTGAACGTTTGGCGTGGCACATATGCTTGGTGCGGATCATTCAATAGTTGGTTGTGTCTCTGCGCGGAACATATCAGCAGTTGATTAACTGGTGATCTGGTGATTTCTGTGGTTTCAGCGACTGTCAGAAATGTTTTTCAACTTGCCAGACTCATTGCCTGTGCTATAGTTCCTCGGAAATGTCCTGTTAAACAGATTTGAGATTCTGAGGCTTTCGCGGACGTCTTGCCATCATTTGTGTCAGTCAGAGACTGAAAAACTTCGTCTGGGGGAGAAAGGGAGCGTGTTATGCTTTGTATCGCGGAATATGTCTGGGTGAAACGGTACTTTCAGGTTCCCGAGGAAATGATCTGAGGAGAAACTGGAAAGCCTTGAGGACCAGACAGAGGTTTCGTGGTAACAGTTCATTGCATTTTTTGGTCTTGGAAATGGAAAATTTCGAGCTGGCGCTGAGAATCCGCGGTCCTTATATATGACCTGCTGAAACACAGAAGCCCTCTAAAAATCTTGTTCCTCGTTCCTCGCAACATGTTGTCAAATGATCCATCAGTGTATGATGTGAAGTATGAAACACTAGACCTAAATGCGTAATGATGAAAGCGTTGACTTCTGAAAATAGGAAGTCACGCATCTCGTACACCAGAGTCTGGGGCTGAAAACGCCATTTGCTAGACCTTGAACATGGATTAAGGTTTAAACAGTGAAACACGTGTGACGGAACAATCTGATTGTTCCCACGGGTTACTTGTGATCGCGGAAAGGCAATCAAGACAGTGGTCAAACGATCAGGGCTTGT
The DNA here is from genome assembly GCA_029320655.1 of Mycena floridula. Classification (NCBI taxonomy): domain Eukaryota; kingdom Fungi; phylum Basidiomycota; class Agaricomycetes; order Agaricales; family Mycenaceae; genus Mycena; species Mycena floridula. The sequence continues at coordinate 744,478 of JARIHS010000036.1, read as the reverse complement.
TTGCGTGGAATCAAAATTCTTGACACCATCGAAAATGCGCGGAAAATCACAGCTTAGAGATTAACGGAGGACCGTTAAGATTTTTGTCTGGGGGAGATGATAGGGTCTCTATAAAAATGACCCTATAATACGAGTTAAAGGGCTAATTCAACATCTTCTTGCTTACAATGGGATAACGTTTGCACTAGAGTTGAGCTCCAGACTGCTAGTAGGACTTGTACCTATAAACCGCGGAAACACCTAGACCTTGACTCGCCACAGCAAGAGTACTAGCTGCGGTTTGTGCGGACTCAAACAGGAGAATAGGCAGCGCATGCCACAGTTCATTATGGTTAAACAAGGGTTCCGCGGAACGAGGGAACTGCGTAACGTTTGATTCTGAACAGCTTTGACTTGTACTGCGATTCCGAGGAATGACTGTACCACGGAAGCTTGCTGTTTCCGAGGTAGTCAGCAGGACGAGGAATGTGAGTTAGCGGTGGCGCGGCTCCGAGATATCGGACGGGATCGATCAAATGATCGACATCAGCTGTAGAACTGATAAGACCTAAAAGGTTAACTTAATCAGTTCTCAGTTATCAACGATGAGGTAAAAGAGTGTGTACTTTCTGCAAAACGACTTAGAGAGTCCGTGTTGCGCTTCCTCGGAAAGAAGGAATCTTTTAGTTAAGAAACCAAGTCATCCGAGGCAGTGTCGCGATCGGAACTCAGTTGCGCAGCATGGATCGATGACTGTACAGTTTAGCCGAGGAATTTGTTATTGGGAAACAGTGACTTACCGCGACTAGCTCAGGCTATAGTGCGCGGAAAGACACCGTTTAAAGGTCGAGCTTCATACATGACGAGCTTGCACCTGAGCCGTGCAAAGGGGTTCCGCGGAAAATGCTCCTTCCGCGCAGCTGTATACCTGGCTTACTTAGCCATCATTTTGATGTTTTTGCGGACACCGAGTAAACTCCACTTTCACGAGGGATGGTCTGATAGCCGAGATAGAGGGTGCGCCGGTTTACGAGTTTATTATTATTCATCAGATCTTGGCAGTAGTATAAAAGATGCATGTATTCAAGTAGAATAATCAGATAGCTTAGGGCCTTCGGGCTTCTAGTGATTCTCTTCTCGGAAAAAGTCTTGTCGCGTCTAGCCTCTAGTCTTGTCTTGAAGTCCTGTTTCGGTAACAGGCAAATAAAACCTCTAGTATCTAGTCTCTAGTCTTGTCTTGAAAGTCCTGTTTCGGTAACAGGCAAAAGTCTTGTCTCGGGGGCAAGCCTGGTTTCGGTAACCAGTTGAAAGTCTTGTCTTAATGGCAAGCAATTGTTAAAAACCCATTCAAACCCTATTGTTTGAACTTGTACATCCTTAGTGCATGTTCCGCGGGTGGTGTCTGATAGACTTGACAATGATACTTGACTTGATCGTTTCCGAGACTATTTGAGCCTTCCCAGTGTTCCGCGGCATCCTAATGTTCCGCGGAATGTTGGATTATTCATCTTTCGAAAGCCCTGAACTTAAACTAGAGTATAAAAGAGATATTGAGATGTTGGGTGTTGTTGGCTCGACTCGTAGCCACTCGCTCGTGTCTTTTCCGTCTTGTCCGCAAGGACCTCTGTCATCGGCATGACCATAACATAGTGCCGCAACTATTTTCGGGCCATTTACGTTCTCTGTTACTGTCCCCCCAATCCTATGAAGCGACGTCAAATACCACAGCCATGGGTATCTGTCATTTCAGCTGAAACTGCAACATTTATCAGCTACAGCCGACTGCAAAATTTGGGGCCATGCCAAAAAATAGGTGTGATGTCAGCAAGGCAATGTTTACAAGAGCTAGTTGAACCACAATGTGGAACCCTGCCAATTATTAGAGTCTTTTTAGAGTTAGATGTAAATGATACTGACCTGAGGTGAGGGAATTGAGCTGTTGGGTCTTTAGATGTGGCTAACCACTGCAGCCCGCTTTGATTGGCTGCGAGCCATGGCATTATAAGCCAGCTTGGCTCAGGTGTCTTCATTGACTCCTTAATGGAGCCACAGCAGTTTTAGACAAGCTGAATACAAGTCACAAGTTTGAATCCCACTAAAAACATTAAAAATAAAAAATAAAAACCCTTAAATCCCCCCCAAAAAAAAGGTAAAGCAAAAAGATAAGAAAAAAGAGCTAATCAACAAAGATAACTAACCTAGAAAAAAATGAAAAATCTTTTTCCCTTTGAGCATGTGATCCTTCTCAGGAGGCCTCATGAGGCACTTTATTTTTCTGATATTTTCGTGCGGAAGAAGAAGTCCTGGGTACAGAAGCCCCGGTCATCTTAGTTGTCGCACGTTCCGCTCTCTTCCGCTCTGCAGCTTCCGCTTCCAGTTTCCATCGCCTCTCCTGTTCGGCTTGTTTCTTCTTCTTCTTTTCCTCCGTCCATTGTTCATTTGCCGCTTTTTCCTGTTTTGCCGCCATTTTCTCTTTCTCTGGTTCTCTTCTGTCTTTTTGCCACACTGGCAGTTGTCACAAGTCCTGCGATTCGGGCGCCAGTAGTTTGAAAGGCCTCATCCTTAGCTCTTTTGTTGACCGCACGAGCAGACTCGCTCCAGTCGCAATCCGAATTGTCGAAGAGTTTGTCAAGCTTTGGAAGACACAACGCTTTGATGACCAATCAGTCACATCGGCTTGATCTTCACAGATCTTCACAGATCTTCACATCACCTGATGCAAATAGCAGGATCCTCAAATAGTCAGTCCAAGGCAACCTTGCTGCCATAAAACAGTTACTGGCCATTAAACTGGTGGTCCCAGAACAAATGAGGTGCCATTTCCACCACACAAAGGTTTGGCCAAGTTTGCTCCCGTTGATCGGATCACCGATCTGCCGGCATCGGATGGCCATACTGTGAACGAAAAGCTGCTCAGGAGAGCATCACCGAAATATTCACGGTTTGATAGGAATTAACATTTTATTTGACCTAGTGCTTCATTCAGATGGCGAACAGATGGTCAAATACTGCTATTAATTGAAGCAATAACTATTTTTGATGCTACCTCTGCTAATGCCTTCAGTCTGCCAATATTGAGTAGTCGAAATACTTAGGATGAGAGAAGATGAAGGTCTTGAGCCTTGTCGGTTGTAGGAAGGCAATCAATGTCTCCGCTTTGATGCAAAAAATAAACTCATCCGTAGATATTTTGGCGGGGAGGGCAGGAGGGACGAGGCTCCCACGAGCGGGAGATGAGCGCGCGTGGTTGCGCGTGGATGCGTATCTCCGTGTATGCCCGTAACTCCGTGTAGTCTGATCTCCGTGTCCGTTTATCTCCATGCGTAGATGTCGGAGAGGCGTGTGGATAGTGGAGGCGTAAAAAGCGGACACACCGAGGCGTAGATAGTGGGTCGGCCTGTTTATCCTCCAAGTTTTACCCATACCATTGGAAATTAAGAGGTGAAGGCTAGAAAGCCCCGGCAGTGCGCCACAGAAATGGGCACCGATTCCGAGGAAGGCGTCATTGGATGGATCCATATGTATATGGAGACTTCTCCAATGGGAGATACTGGAAACCAATACTGCGATGGTACTGCTGGTAGATGGAACCATAACAGCTGAGTCGATAGAATGGAAATCTGCTTCTGGATTCTCTCTCTATGAAGCTGAGCTGAGTCATGCTGATTTGCGCCATAGACTATGGAGAGAGATCTCTATCCTCCATTGCCTCGAGACTTCAGCCAGGATCCAGGGCATGCGTCGCATATCAAGCGAGCTATCTGTCGACCAGATGCTAGCAACGTCAGTCCCAGCCACGGCTACAAAAATCTGGGCGAAGATGTCGCGAGTCAAGCATCGAGCTGGATGAACCAGTTTCCGGTAATTGGCAATGTGGACGCCGATGACGCTCTGTCCCCTCTCTCGTTCCACGAGCTGTCAGACCAAAGCCTGTTTCAAATCTGCAATCCTGCGATCACAAAGACCTAAAGCGGTCAATTCGGCAGTCACAGGTCACAGACCTCGAAATTTCGCCGAAATGTCACAGATGTCCCAGGTCACAGGTCCGGACCGCCGAAATGTCCAAAGTAGTGGTCCGTTGCTTTTGCCCTGTCAGCCTTCCGTCACCCCATCGCCGCCATCTCCGGTCACGACAATAGCAGCCCAGTCAAAATCTTGCGGTCCGGATCTTCATTGTTTGCAGCAGGACCTCGACATGCATCCAGGGTTGCTTCAGAAGGGATGGACATGACTCGAGAGAGCACTGAAGAAGCAGAGCACCGATTATTCTTCTCTTCTCGTTTTCAGGTAACAGCCCTGTTGAAGCTCCGGTTTCGGCTTCGAGCTCTCCGTTTCTGGCTCGGATACCTTCCGAGGAAAAAGGATTTCCATTCTGAAGGAAGAGGAGACAGTTGCAGGTGACTCGGTTTTCTGCCAATGCCTTGGAGCTTTAGCAGAGTGCTTTTGAGCCTTGGCAGCATTATCAATCATGCATGTCCCTGAGGTTTCTCCATCAGCCACCCTCAGTGTGACACCATCGAACGGCTCGTCTTTGTTTTTCAACGTCTCGTCAGAACGGCCGAAGGAGCTCCATGCGGCGGAGGTTAATGGGATGGAGATTGTGTTGAGAGTTGACCTCTATCTTTCTATTTCTTTATCTTATATTTCAGTCGGTAAACCTTTTCTTATCATTGTCCTCTAGACTCCTGCATCGATCCAGGCAAATATCCTTGTTGGGTTCCCTGTTGCGGCTTTCCAGACTATGGCTGTATCCCAACAAATGGTCCAGTCACATAATCCTGATGCCTTATTTGGGGAAATGTTTTACCAGTGGGCTAGAGGCCATCCATTCCGGTGGCAGATATGAGTCTGCCTCTCTCTGTTGTCACTTTAGTTAATGTTGGATTGTAAAGTTGGTCTCATGAAATTGTGATTACAGAAGAGAATTGTATTACACTTTCTTATATTGCAGCCTTTTGATTCTAGAGGCATTACCATTCCTGGCAATTTTCAGAGTAGTGTTGCCATGACTCAAGCTGCCTATTCTCAGAAATCACTACATATCAAATGTAGAGGGACCTACTACCTGCGAACAAGTCCAAATTGGTCTGAACAGGTCTTAATATGTCATTTAGTCAGATCTATTACTGTAGTTTTCCGACCAGAAGTTCATCGAAGACAGGGTAATCCGGGGTGAGGAAAATACTCACGAGGTTTTGACCTCAATATTCAGCAGATCAGGCAATTTTTAGGGTTGATTTGTGGCCAAAAGAGCTTAGAATTGATTTATCTAGAATTTGGTGGTAAAATGAGACTGAAATTTGCATGGGAAGAGAGCCCTGTCACGCTACTCGAGGCCAGTTCAGAGCTCCGTGTGATGCGTGATGAACTTCCGGTTGAAAAACTACAGTAGTATGTGTTTGGAGGTATTTGGGTCTAGTAGCAATGTCTGTATATGGACCTGATACATAGTGAATGGGCCCTGAGGCCTGACAGGAAAATCTTAAACTCCTCATAATATTTGAGGGGCCAGATGTGACTATAAGCCAGTGAGTCCTCAGCCGGAGTTATGCGCCTTTCTCTGTGGTATGTGGTATGGCCTGTATGCTATTGGCTTTGTTTTGAGTCGGTTCAGAGCCGATTTAGAAGCTGATCAAATGCCAGCGGAATGACCGGGCCGAGCACTTTGCAATGGCAGAGGACCCCTTGGCTTCTAGTGTCCTTTACCTACTCAAATATTCTGGTACATTGAGGGGATTTATCTAGAGCATGATGGCCAATTTTTGAAAATAGGCAGCTTGAGCCGCGGCAACACTATTTCCGAGCACCAATACTGGTCAAACTACAATTGTATGTGTATATAGGTGTACATACTATAGAATTAATATCAATATTTTTGGCCCTCCGGAGACTTGATCGACAGCGCCTTTGACCTAAATAGGGAAAGGACGGCTAGAGGCGGGCAGTGAGCGGGCATCCGAATGTAGAGGGTGACGTTTTGGACTCTGGCACGTGCACGGCAGCTCGGCATGAAACGAGGCTCCAGCAAAGCAGTGGCTGTACATGTGTCAAGATCAGATCGGGTGGGCGGCCGAATAACCCCTTTGGGGACTGAGATGCGGCTGTCCTGAATTTCGCTCTGAGTCTGTTCCAACAAACGAGCAATCACATGACTCGTAATGTACACATTTCCTGTTGCAGTCTTTTTACTTGCTCTTCAGTTGGATATTGTGCTGAATTACCTCCAGTTCTCGTGGGTTTCAACCACTTTCGACTTTGACATTATGGGTTTATCAGTGAACTTATTTGAGTGCCTGATATATTTTTAGTCATGAGTCAGCTGTCACCTTTGACATGCTGTGAATTCCTTGCCCAGCGCTTATACACTTTGTTCCAAACCTTCATGTCTCGTTCAGCCATGCCTCATCATATGAATGTCACATTGACTGATAGCACCTTGGGTGAGCTCAAGATAGTCTACTTTGGAGGCTGGTCCTGACCAGGGAATAGGGCCTGTTGGTGGAGATGTACTTTCTCATAACACAATGACTGTCAACAATTATTATGATTCTAGTATGATTGTTCTTCTCCTCTGGCTATTTGGCTGAGCTTGTATTCATAGCTCCTGGACCATCCATCTCCTTGACCTACCATGGTCGTGGTTACATGCCTGCCAGCACCATTCTCTTTGGCCGTGATCCTGATGTTGATTTCATTGTCAACCAGTTGATATGGCAACCTGAATCACCAGAATCAAAATGCGCTCGTTTTGCTATTTTGGGCACTGGTGGCATGGGAAAGACAGCAGTTGCAGTGAAAGTTGTGCAAGATGCACGACTTTTGGAATGTTATCCAAAGGACTACCAGGCCTGGTTTCCTTGTGTCCAGGCCACATCATTTTCCCTTCTTCTTGACACAGTTCACTCTGCACTGGATCTCCCAAGTGATACAAAAAACACTCTGAATGCCATTTTAAATGCATTGGGGTCCTCAGCCAAACCCATGATACTTCTTTTTGACAACTTTGAGACACCATGGAATGCCCCTGGGGCCAGAGCTGAAGTTGTTCAATTTCTGCGGGACATTGATGCAATCCCTCATGTTGCTATCTTTGTCACAATGCGAGCAACAGTTCCACCATGCGAAGAGATCAAGTGGACAGAGATGCGGATACAGCCACTTGATCCAAAGGCATCTTTTCAGCTTTATACTGGAATTGACACCAAAGCTCAGGGTGATGAGAAGCTCTTTGAACTTCTGGAGATGTTGGGAGGTATGCCATTAGCTGTAAAGCTGATGGCCAGACAAGGCAGGAATACAGGATGCACAGTTAAACAGTTGATGGAGAGCTACCAGAAGATAGGACCAGCTATGTTGGGGCCCACCAAAAATTCTGATGCACAAAACAGTGTCTCCATCTCAATATCCTTGTCTGTCAATAGCCCACAAGTCAATGCAGAGCCTGATGCATATGAACTGCTTTGCAGGATCAGCCTGCTTCCTGCAGGTACTACATTCCAAGCTCTGCAGACATTGTGGGCATCCAACATCAGAAACCTTCAGAGTCCATTGCAAGCATTGCTTGACACATCACTTCTAGAGCCTAGCATGGCAGCATATTATGTGCTGCCTGTGATTCGCTCTTATGTTCTGGATTCCCAGCACTTTCCAGATTCCATACAGAATTCAATGATAGAGGCTTCCTGCACATTCTTAGAGCACCACAGCTCCATAGAACCTGGTGAGCCCTCTTACAAGGATGACATGGCTTCCCGCTTGATTGAAGAAATCAATCTGCAATCCATTCTTCTTAAAACAACATCGTCAGAACCCCATTTCATACAAGGTCTTCTTACCCTTGCGAGGCATCAGTATCGAATTCGGCCCCGTACAGAAGTTATTCAGCATGCAGTGAAGCTCATAAGCAGTGTCATGGCTCAGAAGCTTGTTGGAGATGTTTTTCATTGCTATGCCTGGATTCTTCATGATCTCAATGATTGGAAGGAGTCGCTATACCAGTTCAATCCGGCACGACAGGCATATCTTGAGGGCTCAGAGCCTCGAGATGCAGCCTTGACATTGCTTGACATTGCCCTTGTCTCCTCATATACCAACTCTGAGACTAATGAGATACCTCTCATTGAGCAAGCAAAGCTTGAATTGGAAACACTTCAAAGCCCCAAGCATAATCAACTTCGACGACACTTCCTTTCTTTGTTGGCAGTCCTTCGAAATTGGCTCAAAAAGGGTACTGGGCAGCCAAGGAATACCAGCACCATAGATAATGAGGATCTGGCAAGCTGCCTCATACGGTTAGGAAGGGCATATTCACGCCAAAGTGATCACTCCAAAGCCATTGAACACCTCACATATGCATATAATTTGTGTCCGGAGTTTTCTTTTGACCAGGCAATATGTGCGCAAAACCTTGCCAAGTCCTATCACCGTCTTCAACAACACAAGAAAGCTAAGAAATGGGGGTTATTAGCACTGGAACAGTGGAAGGACTTGGGTGAAAGTCAAGTCAGCATTGTCCTTCGGATCCTTGGGATGATAGACATTTCAAAGGGCCAGTATGACCAGGCCATTGAGTACTTGAAAGAGAGTTTGGATGTGGCCCAGACACGTGATGACCAGCTGCAGATTGGATTAACATGGCTGGAGTTGGGGAGGGCACACATGAAGAAGGAAAGGACCAATGATGCTCAAGCTTCCTTTATAGAGGCTTTGACTCACTTTGGTCCATTGCAAGAAGTGGAAGAGGAAATGGTGGTCTGCAGGTTCTATCTTGCAAAACTGAAGAATCCTTCACATCTTCCTACTGAAGAGGAGTGGAATGCTCTTGATGTGACTGATCATGAAGGAGACCTTCCATCCCAACCAAAGGCCATCAAGACTAGCACGGTAGTTCTCTAATGTGTCTTACAGTAAAGTGCTGGTGCCTCTTTATGCTGGTGAAAGTGGAGGGAAATATTATTCCCAAAGTGTACAGGCTCTGTACTGTTGAATGGAATCTTGGACTTCCATCAGACTTGTCTGTTCGAAGCATCGTTCCACATGTACAGCTTTTGCATACCTCGGGCCAGTACTTATATCTCCCATCTTTTCTGTTCCTTGATACCTCAGTCATTATCTACTCTTCGAGTGTCCGACTGAGGTATTTCTTTCATTATATTATAATCTTCACAGACTCATTACTTATCCTATACCCATAGACTTACTCTGTACTCTCCTCTACATGTACAGTGGATCACAATGGTCGGACAAGCTATCTTCATAGGCTGCCTTCCGACCTCCCCAAGCTGCTCAGGAGAGCATCACCGAAATATTCACGGTTTGATGGGAACTGACATTTTATTTGACCTGGTGCTTCATTCAGATGGCGAACAGATGGTCAAATACTGCTATTAAACCAAGCAATAACTATTTTTGATGCTACCTCTGCTAATGCCTTGAGTCTGCCAATATTGAGTAGTTGGCTTCTAGCAAGCGCAGACATCGGGCCAGGTCTTGAGCCTTGTCAGTTGAATGTTTGCGGAAGGCAATCAAGGTCTCCGCTTTGATGCAAAAATAAACTCACCCGTAGATATTTGGTGGGGAGCAGGAGGGACGAGGCTCCCACGAGCGGGAGATGAGCGCGCGTGGATGTGTATCTTCGTGTATGCCCGTAACTCCGTGTAGTCTGATCTCCGTGTCCCTTTATCTCCATGCGTTATTAGCGCAGGATAATGAAAGCTTGTCTTGATGCACAAAGTGAGAGTTAAGAGTTGAGAGGAAATGTAATTGATGCTACAGAATACAAGAAAGTAACGAGTTTATATAGCATTGGAGAAGTTGAGTCATTCGGGGATCTCGGGAGATGCGAAGTTGCTGGATTGTTCCACAAGCTTCTATTTCCTTCCATGAGCTTCGAGAGCCTTTGAGCTCATTCTACAACACTCCCCCTCAAGCCAGTAACAAGCCCATTTCCTTCATGAACTTGTCGTGTTTGACCCGGGGCAAAGCATTTGTAAAAATGTCAGCTACCATCTCATCAGTAGGACAATAAGAGATGTCGAGAATCTCATTCTCAACAAGTTCGCGCACAAAATGATTATGAATGTCAAAATGTTTTGAGCGTGCGTGGAATTGCGGGTCCTCAGTAAGCATGATAGCGGACTGGTTATCTGAAAATAAAATCGAAGGAAAATCATGCGAGAATCCCAGACAGTCGAAGAAATATCGGAACCAGATTGCTTGGCGAGAAGCATGGGCGATGACAGCATATTCGGCTTCAGCTGTGGAAAGAGCAACAGTTGATTGTTTCTTGGAGCTCCATGAGACTGGTCCCCCAGCAAGAAGAAAGACAAAACCAGGGACAGACTTACGGTCATCGGGGTTAGAGGCAAAGTCTGCATCGGAGTAAGCGCCGAAATCAGTGGCTGTGTTTTCGCCATGTGATCCAGAAACCGTGCGAACGTTACGCGTCCCTTTCAGATAGCGAAACAAACGCTTCAGCGCTGTCCAATGGGCTGGTCCTGGATTAGCGGAATATTGGCTGAGCCTTGCAACAGCAAATGCAATATCAGGGCGGCTAATGGTGGAAAGCCAAATCAATGAGCCAATTCCTTCCATGTAGGTCCATCCTTGCTCGCATTTGGTCATGCCATCTTGTTGATATTTCTCTAGTATGACGTTCGGGTCCATTGGAGTCGAAACAGTTGACATGTTCTCAAGACCAAATCACTTGAGGATTCCCTCAATATAATCTGCTGGGAAATGGAGATTGTAAGTGCCTTTCTATTGCGGTCAATCTCAATGCCAATCAATTTCTTAGGATCTCCAATGTCGGTGATTTCCAGCTGGGAAGAGAGAGCGGCTTTGATAGATGCAAGCTCATTTATGGTGTTGGTAAAAATGAGTAAGTCATCAACCCATACCGTGATGATGGCTAACGAATTATTGTTTCATCGAACGTAGACACCATGGTCAACCTCGACACGGGTAAAACCCATTTGGGTCAAGATTCCATGGAATTTACGGTTCCATTCACGGCTGGATTGTTTGAGACCATAGAGGGTCTTCAAGAGGTGGCAAACATGACCAGTGTTCAAGTTGTCGTCAAAACCTGGTGGCTGCAACATGTAAACTTCTTCTTGGAGATCACCATTTACTCATGGTCACACTTAGTAACCGTGATTTGTGATCCGGCCACCAACCAGATCAAAATGATATGGGGTCCAGCATGAGCGTTGGGACAGATAGCCCTACCAAATTTTATACAGTATTAGAAGACTATTGAAGCTAAAGTATTGTCTGTTCAAAATCTTGTGTGACCTCCTTTTGCAGCTAACACAGCCTCAACTCGCTCTGCCATGGTATCAACATACTTGTCAACATGTTCAATCTCTAGCTCCTTCCAAACACTGTGGATGGCTTCACAAAGTGAGTCAAAGGTTGTAGGTGGTCTTGGTAAAGCATGGAGACAATGTTTTAGCTCATGCCAAACATTCTCGATGGGGCTAACATCCGGAGAAGATGCAGGGTGTGGGAACAAAGGAATCTGATGGTTACCAAACCACTTGAGCGTCGATTTACTGCAGTGACTCGGTGCACCATCTTGTTGAAAGACTGTTCCAGGCCTGAGGTGATTCCGTTCCACAAAAAATCCGCTAAAGCCCCATCCAGAACCTGTTCCTGGTAGCGGACAGAGTTCATTCCGCCACCTTTGCCTCCAGGATACTCCAAGGTGATAAGAGGACCTTTAAAACCTTTTCCAATACATCCCCAGACCATAACCCTTACCAAAGACTGCTTGAAGGTCAGAACAACACATTCTTTGATGAGTTCCTCATCAGCATGCCATGTCACGTACACCCGACCCTCTTTGTCACCAAGGTACACGTAACACTCATCTGACCAAATTACTTTCTCCCAATCTGCAGCTGTAGAGTCTTGATTTCGGCGTGCCCAGTGTCCTTTTTTTTATCTTTGTTGAGATAAGGCTTCTTGCGAGCGACACGTCGGTGGTACCCATTCCGGTCTAAAACCTTGGAAACGGTGGTGGCACTGATTTTCGGGGTCTGTTCATTACCGATCTCCTGGAACATTTCGCGACATGATTTTCGGGCAGTGCGGACAATGCGATGCTCAGTTCGAGGCGTCAGCTTGGTTGGCTGGCCAGACCGATGATAATTTGTGGTAGAACCGGTTTCCTGGAACTTTTTCCAAAAGTCTGAAACAGTGGAATATGGAAGGTTGTATTTCCGGCTAGCTTTGGCAACACTGAGACCATTTTCAAGTGCTCCAATGACCCTGTTCTTCAGAGGAGAGCCATGTTGGTGTCTGTGCTGATTTTCGTGGCTCATATGATGACGGTTGAAGAGATAATGAAAAATCAATTATGACCATCACGGCACTTTGTGACAAATCACGGTTACTAAGTGTGACCACGAGTAGGTAAGCTCCCTTCACGTCAACTTGGCCGCTCTCCCAATCATTTGCAACAGCTAAAGCAATTAATGCTCTGATAAAGTCAAGGCAAACAACTGGGGAAAAAGTTTCAAAGAAATCAGTGCCGGGAACTTTTGAGTATCCCTTTGCAAAAAGACAAGCCTTGAATCTAACAACCTTTCCTTCTTGGTCAGTTTTCAAATCAAATACCCATCGGCATCCAACAGGCTTTCGTCCTATTGGCAAATCGGTAAGCTTCCAAGTAGAGATGGACACGATTGCTTTGTATTTGTGAGTATTTGCAAATATAACTCGTGGGAAACTCGCGAGTTTCCCCATTCGCGAGTGCGAGTATTTGTTTCCCACGAGTGGCTGCGAGTACGAATATGGGTTTGACAAAAACAAAATGATATATTTGTGCAGTTCCATGCAAGTTATGGTGCTATTGGACCAAGTATTCACAAGTAAACTCGCAAGTTTTAAAAACTCGTGAGTAATATATTCGTTCCCACGAGTATTGTGCGAGTGCGAATATGACTTTGACATGTGAAATACTTGCGAGTGCGAGTACAAATAACTTGCGAGTGCCAATCGTGTCCATCTCTACTTCCAAGTTCCTTTATCTTTCAAAAGATCTAACTCACATCAGTAAAATGGTGTGGTCGTCTTTCGCGTCTTTCAACCCCTTGAAAGACACCAAAGACGCTGAAAGATGACAAATTTTGTAAGATATGTACCAGTCTTGGAAAGACGTAAGTGTCTTGTGAAAGACGCCTCAAACGTCTTTCATGGTGTCTTTCGCTGTGTATTTCTTACGTGTGGGTGATCTTACTGGCAATGAAAGGGCATGATATGGGGTATATAGGGATGAATTCAAGCTACGACAATGACTAGAGATCTACGCAGCAATAAGCAACGGCGTAGATAAATGATACAAAGAGGACTACACGATATGCTGAGATCGTGACAGAGAATAGCAGCTACATGCTACAAGTCAGTGTTCTGATAACTGAATAAGAATACGAAAAATCTCACCAGGTAAAAGATATCACAGCCGTCTTTCGTCGTTGGTCTCGCTTAGTGTTGTATCGGGCAGGGCAGGGCACCACAGGGTAGGGCGCTCCTCGGTGGCTGGGTGTCCGGCCGCAATGGCAACAGCACAAAAAGCAGGGAAATCTGGCAAAATCTGTTAGCCAGTAGCCACGACGGGAAGATATGGCTTACCAGAAAAGACGACAGATTCTATCCATACGAAACATGAGCAACGGACTTCTCCTAGAGAATGCTGATCACATACCTTGGGCTAATGGATGCCTGTGCTCTCGGATCATAGGAGGACAAAGAGAATACAGGAGGAAGGAAAATAGAGAAAAATACAAGCATGACAAAGGGTCGAGCTCAACGCCCGCCTTCGGACCAAAATCCACAGATTGGATCGACAATATGGTCTAGAATATATATATAACAAACTGGGATAAAGGATTTTGAATTCGAGGATGGAATGAGCGAGCGGCCAGGTCGCTGTGGTGGGGGAAGGGAAGAAGCAGACGACGGAAAAAACCCAACATGCACGTGCTGTCTGTGGGAACTTGAGGGCCGCCCCAAAGGACTTGGTGATGTCTGATCAAATCGCGGCCTGAAGCTGACCATGACCTCCAACGCTTGTCTTGTGGTTGGATTCACTTCTTTTGTGCTCCACGGGGGTAAGGAACATCAATTTAGAGTATAGATACAGCAGTATGAGAGGTCTGGATTTTTTTTTGGTTTCATACTGAAAGACCTTCTCCCCAAAGACCTCAAAGACATGAAAGACAGTGTCTGAAAGACAAAGATGCGAAAGACGACCGCACCGTTTTACTGATGCAGTGTCAATAGCTTTCTTCCAATCTTCCCATTCTGGACTGGAGCGAGCTTCCTCAATTGAGGTAGGTATCCTAGGATTTCCATCTGGAATATCACCGACTGATACCTTATAGGCATAATCATGATCCTGGACAACATTAGCTTCGTCTTCGTCGTCAGAAGGAGCAGGACGTGGCGCTCGGGGAATATGGGGTAATCGGACATCAGGGTTGCTTCGACGAGCATAGTCAATGTCAGCAACTGGCCGGGTAAGTCTTCGCAATGGAATTGGATTCAATCTGTTTGGCTTATCCTCATGAATATTATTCAAGGGGCCTGGAGACAATGTAGGAGATGGAGATGGATATCCATGGGGTGAGTAGACGGCACATTTACAACTGGCTTGATTGCTGGAGGTGAAAGTGATAAGGGTATGTTCTTAGCTTCTGGAGTTTTCACAGGAACTGACGGCTGTCCATGAGACTCCCCCTCAGATGGAAGTCCTGGTAGCTCAACAAATGTTTTAGGCTCTACCGTGAATTTATAGTCCCTCGAAATCTTTACCTTCCTCGAGCTTGTGTCATAATAGTGAATCTTTTTTGGACCATCAACATAACCGACAAATATATGTTTTGTGGCTTTCTCTGCAAGCTTGGATAAGTTGTTTACCTCTCGAAGAATCCAGACCTCAGTGCCGAACTCTTGGAAGTGCGAGACATTTGGATGACCACCATTGAATGCCTCATCTGGTGTCTGTCCTTGCAGTGCCTTTGTCGGTGAGTGATTACGAATATAAGTGGCATGTTTGACTGCCCATTCCCACAGAATTTTGGCAAATTCTTCTCGAAAAGCATAGCTCTTGCAAGCTCCATCAGGGTTCTGTTCACACGTTCAGCGACACCATTCTGTGGCTTGGAATAAGGTGCAGTTGCATGAATATCTATTCCTTTCGCTGCTAACCATTTCTCCAGGCCTTGGTTGAGATATTCGGTCCCTTCATCAATGCGGATCCATTTTGGACAATAATTAATCTGGTTTGTGATCCATTCAATGTATTCTTTGACTTTTGCTTTAGCTCAACTTTTGTTTTTCATGAAGAGAACAGTGAAACGGCAAGTGGCGTCATCAATAAAGGTGATGTAATATTGATTTCCTTCTGTCGACTTGACTTGTTGTTTGCCCCATAGGTCACGATTTGTACCTTCGCCAGGTTCTTTGCAGCGGTTCTGAGATTTATGAGGAGGGGAATGATGCATTTTTGCTTTGATGCATGAATCACAGTGACCGACTGGGAGACTAGTATTGTCTATGGTAAGTCCATCTACCAGTCCTTCACGATGAAGTTGTTTGAGACTTGACCGAGAAATGTGTCCATAGTGCTTGTGCCATGATACCCAGCTGTTTGGGTTATCAGATTCGTCCTTGTCTGCCTCATTTTGGGCGACATTTGCCTGGTCCTATGTCTTGAGCTGTGCATGAGCATTTAGGACATACATTCAGCGGACTTTGTGACCTATAGCGACGATCACATCGTTGCTGTTTCGGATAGTGCTGACTCCGTTCTTGAAGCGGACTGAACCACCAGATTCGTCAACTCTTGAGACGGAAAGAAGATTGATGGTGGCTGCCGGAGCATACAGTGTATTCAGTAGGGTAATTTGCTGGACTTTGCCATCTACTCGAGTATTGAGGATGATAGTACCGCAACCCAAAGCCTTTACTGATTGGTTGCCGATGCCTGTGATGGATGATTCTTGGAGCGGAGCGAAATCTACAAAGGCATCATGAAGGTTAGTTATGTGCGACGAGCAAGCGGAATCTGCTAACCATTCATGTTTAGACAAATTTCCGTCAAACTGGTCATCATCAATAGCTGTGAATGCAGAGTTTTTCTCATCGTGAGTTCCTTCTTCTGCTATGTGCGCCTGATTCTTACCTCTACATCTCTTGTTATTGCTAGACTTGTTTCTGCGACCTCCTGGGTCCTTGCCTACAGCACCGCCACCCTTCGACCAGCATTACGAGCCCCCATTTATGGGGCTCGTTTGTTGGGAGTGAGCGATTTTCTGGATCCCATCATCAGGGAGCCCAAAGGGGATATGTTCGGCCCGGATGTTCCAAGCTACAGCTTGGCTACAGCCGGCATTATTGCTGACTGTCAGGTATTTTCTTTCCAAAAAGGAAATCATGTCCTGACGGTCTGGGATCTCAGACGAACTGTTGTGAATTTAAACTCCGATGTGATCTGTGAATCGATCACGTGCCGGTTGCCAGGCCAAAAAGTTCGCCCCGATTCACAGTTTTCGGTCATCAATTCACACTTCTTGTCACACTTTTTGGCAGGACAAACGTTGATCGGGGCGAACTTTTCTCAGACTTCGCACTGCTACGTCCCGGCTCTTTCAGGGACATTTATTGATTATTCCTCAAGGTGATAAGAAAATAACCGTTGTAAATTATATCCATATATTCAATTAAAGGCACATATTCAAACTTGGCACATGCTTATATTATTATCAAGGCAAATATGGAATAGCAGATCCAAGATGCGAAACGAGAGAGCGAGCGGAGAGGCCGACGCATCGACACGAATATGAGGACGGAATATCAATGCCGAGATGTGCCGAGAACCATTACATCAGCGATGCGAACAATGCGATATTCAAGAGTTTTGGCGCTGTACACTCTGGGGGCTTTTGTCCTAAGGAAAATCGTGGCCAGGGTAGAATCCACAGATGATTATGTACATCTTCAAGCCAAAATCTCCATCCCCATGAACTTTTAGCAGCCCGGGAGTGAGCGATTGTTACAGCTGTCACATGAGCACCGCTCGTCTTAAAACTTGACCGTACCCTTTGGCACTGCTACAATTGAGGCATTATTGTACATTCAATCAGTTCTTGACTCGTTTACCACACAGAAGAGAGTAGAGAACATGGAAGTGCTATCGGAGAGCAAATCTGCCAAGTCGAGTACATACTGTCAGTAGATATTCAATTGATTCAAATGAGCTTCAACTCTACTATCTGAGACTCAAATAAGCCTCAATAATCTCGAGACATTGAGCCTCAATTGCTTCTAGACTCAAATGGCTCAAATGAGTCTGAATTGTTTCCCAGACTCAACAAACGGCTGAAGTGACAGAGCCTCAGTGACATAGGAAACTGGGGGTACATGAAATAGAGAGTATCCTTGGCTAGCTACTAGTACTAGCAACAGCTACAGCACCAGATACAACCGCTTTAGCCTTGCGTGGCTTCTGCAGTTCGGACTGGAGTTTATTCAAAGTGCGGCCATCGCGCTGGTTATCGAGCTGTGATGTGGCCTCTGTGACACTCTTTCCACCCTTCCGGAGCTCTTGAACTTGTTGAATAAAGAAATAGAAGTTGGACCATAGCTTCCGAGCCTAGATGAAAATGAGCGGTGATGTAGAGCCAGCATGTGAAACGCACTGTGGTATCATTACTGGGTCTCCATGATGCTCGCCGTCCTTGAACATTACCATATCGCTCGTCAATCAATCGCATAGCAGGCATTTGCCCGACTCCATCAACTCGTGTACCTTCATCCCATACCGTCCAAAGATCCTTGACACTCTGATAAGTACCCAGGGATTTTGGTGAATATGTTGCCCAAAGCTTCAATGGCTGTCTGACCATGTCAAGTACTGCATTCCAGTTGCAGTTTTGGGTATGAAACTGTGGGAATGGAGCAAATGGATTATCGACTGGATAGAAGGCATCGGGACACGGGAGAATAAGATCCCGGCTGGTACGAGTGACAGGCTGGCCTGGAACCAAAGGCGAGAGTGGAAGAACATGAAAAGCCCCATGTATGATAGGAATTAACATCTGTGGTCCAGCTGAAGGAACAGGCAGTGTTGCTGCTCGATGAGGTGATTGTGGCAAAGTGCCACTGGATATTGGAAGCAAGAGAGGTTCCGCATGCTGTGGAGAACTGATGTTATCGCTAGTGAATGATGATGAAGGTGCAAAGGTCACTGGATTCAATTCTGGGTTCGATATCTGGGTCGGATGGGAGTTATACATTGGGTTTGCTGGATAATGGACAGGAATAGCAGAGCTCGGGCCTGCATAGGAGCCTGTTTTGAGACATTTCGAAGCTGGCTCCTTTGATGGTGAGAACTGAGCAGTCCGCCGTTTCAGCATAATGATGTCTTGGTCATACTTCTGATTAAGGCTATTCACGGCTGCGGATAGTGAGAGAAAGGCATTCTGGGTTGGCTGCTCATTAAAGCTAGTGCTTGTCTCAATCAAGGAATTGTGAGCATCTTCCTTGACCTTGAGTAGACCGGGCCATTCCTGCAAGAACTGGCGAGCTGCTGCAGATTTCAAGACATTGATACGAGTGAAAATATTGGCAGTGGGGTGATGTGCATAAATGGCTGCTGTTAACTGGAACGTATCAATCATAAGTTATCGTTGAAGGAAAGTCGAAGGGCCTTAAATGCTGAAGTAACTCAAGGAAGTTGATAGATCCTTGGTTCATGCATCTGGCTGCTCGGAGCTGCGCAAGAACATCTTCCGCAAACGGAAAGATCTGGCTCTCCAGCTCATTTGGTACGCCAACCTCTGTCCAGGATGTGACATATGTCTCACCAACAGAGAAACCTGCAAGCGCAACCACAGCCTTGTTAACATTCAATGATTGGCACCAGTAATAGATCAGTCCAAGAGCTTACCGCTTTCGGAATCTTTGAGGCGTACACTTGACGCCGTGTGTTTCCTTCCCAGTGCCCTGTGGCATCAACTTGGTCAGAAGTGACTCTGGAGATACAGTCAGTTTTGCTATAACAATATATTTCAACTGAAGAGACACACCCCATGTCTTCGATTATAGTTGGAACAGATTTGCGACATAAATGGGCCTTTTTCGACTTGGTAATCGATGTCTCATCGAGAAACTTCTTGTACATCTTCGAAAGTCCATCAGTGGTCATGTCAGCGGTGACAGTCTTCCCAAACAGGGCATGATGCTGCTATGCATCAGCGATAGAGTGAACATTGATTATTCAACGCACTGCACGCCATGAAGATGCTACTTCCCAATCCCACTCTGTGACCTTCTCAACAAGTTTCTCTTGGTCGAACATGAAATGCAGAAGTAGTGCCGCTGATGATACAGCACATTTCAATGGATTGCGATGCGGAATCACCATATTATAGGATGGTTCTTGTTTCTGGTCAACAAGAGTCAGTATTACAGCCAGCAGCGAGTTAATCAACAATACATCTGAGCGAGAGGTCTTACTGTTGCTGTTATGAAACATCCCAAGGATCCCGAATACCTCTCGGTTCGATGATGTTACTTGCGCGCTGGAGTATGTAAAATCAGGAAGTCGAAGTCGGTACGGTTGAAGGCAAGCAATCCATAGATTAGTAAGTTCATCCCCACGAACAAGTGTCGCAGCTTGCCACGACCAGGCAAAGAGTGCCTTGATGACAGAATGGACTGGAAAATATTCAGTGAGCGACTCAGCTTTATTTCATATAAGGCACTCACCTTGATTCATTCCAAGAATAGCATTGGTTATCTCATCGAGCTGGTTGGGATGTATTTCATACTCAAGAATTGTTCCCTTGGTAACATCAAAGTCTTCTCGCCTTTGAGATGCTGTCAGTGTGAGTTGAATTAATGTCTAGAACACCTACTCAAGCCTCAATCGATTGGCCTGTAACATGACCGCCTTGTAGAAGTCAGTTGAGCGTGCATTTCTTGAAGGCCGCGTAACATCCAAGGTGGGATCAGATGCAGCTTGCCGGGCACGGACTCGCCCTAGCATGGTCATAATCTTCTTGAGAGAAGACTGAATCAATGAATGTACATCAATTCAACAGATCTATAAAGTGAAATAAAGACATACCGAGGAGAGTCTGTCATTCCCAGTTTTCTGGGTGCCTCACCGAGTCAGAAGCTGACGTGTAGCGGCGAATTTGAGGTACTGAATGAGGTGATTTGCATCGACAATTATATCTGGAATGAGACCTTGCTCAATTGCATCGAAAGTCCATGCCTAAAGAGGACTTGAATGGCGCTAATGTGGAACAGGGAAACACTCACATTCCATAGTTTAAGGACTGACTTCTCGGTGTCTTGTCCTCCTTTGCGCTGTGAATTCATTATAAAGTCATCGATCCATTGAATTTCAGGACCCAGAGTCTCCCTAATCTTTTGAATAGATTCATCAGATGCCAATGACTTGTACTCTACATCGTCGCCGCCCTCTTCATCGTCACTGTCTTCGAAAGGACTCGAGTCCATAGCATGAACACCAGCATCGAATGATTCACCCAGATTATCTGTGTCGGTTCGGCTTTCAGAATGCGTCAGAAGGGGAGATGGTGGTGAAACTGTAGTGCTGAGTCAAACCAATTAGTGTATTTCATCAGAAACAGACTTGAACGCACCCCGACCCCAAAGAGTTATCATTATCTACCAGTCGCTTTCGCAATTCCTTCAATGATTTCCCTCCATACCTCAGCTTTCTCCTGCACAGTTCTACTTTTAAATCAGCAAGAGACAAAGAGGCGCTACAAATAGTCGTATATCTTTCAGTACCACGGAAAATGCAGTGAAATCTGAATACTCACTAGTCTCCTGTAGGATTGGTCTTCCCTGATGTCTGAAGTGTAGCTGGAATAGGTACCTGTGCTGCAAAGCTGTCTTCGGAGGCTGGGAATGAAGCACTCGGTGCCGTAGTGGTGGCACTGTGAGCCGGATGCGCGAGCATGACTTCCTGGACAAAAGCTGGGTTGTTTCGCAGCGCTGGATCAATTTGTTCATCGGTGATCATCGATAGAGCTGTGAGAAGCGATGGCGATCGGTAGGAAAGACGGGAATATGCCACGGTGAAGTTCTCCTGAGGTGTCAGGTGGGTCACACCAAGTCACACTTAATTGTGAATCACGCCGCCAATTCACACAAAATAATTGTGATTTACTATAAATAGATGGCCTGGGATTCCGAGATCCAACCGGGGTTTGGTAGGTGATGGACCGTCACACCATGTCACATTGCATCACCGTCGTCTCCCTTCACCATTGTCGCTCGGAATCTGTCACATCTACTGTATTTCTGCAATAAAACCACTTTTCATTTGATATAAATGCCATTCTCGCATGTTCATCAGTCCCACGCCCGTTTTAAGGCCATAAAAATAATGACACATTTTCCATCGATGACCGCGATCAGTCGGACCTGAATCTTCTCCGGGGTGGCCAGTCACAAATCTCGGTCATGAACCTGTTATGGAAGAGGCACAAATGTGGTTTTGGGAGGGATTCAACGGTGTTGGTGTCTCTAGGGTAGGGGGAATATTCTCCTGGAAAGAGAGTCGAGATGGAGTTGTTGGTATCCCAAGATGATCACATCTTTGAAGAAATGGAGGATTTTGCCATGGTGATAATTGATTATCGGACATTAGGAAGGAATGACAAATAAAGACACTTTAAAGCAGAAAATGTGAAAAATAATAGATTTACTTATATTCGATTATAACGAGTTTACAGGGCAGGAATACCCATAATTGACCCAAATGAGCAACACTGGTGAAGGGAGACGACGGTGATACGATGTGACATGGTGTGATGGTTCGTCATCTACCAAACCCCGGTTTGATCGTTGGTTGGTCCCAGACCGGCAGGACATGATTTCATTTTTGAGAAGAAAATACCTGACAGTCTGGATTGAGACTAGACACTGACCGCTTCCTCTCAGACGGTTATTCGCTCAACGCTCATGGAATCTGCTGCACCATTTGCGCATTTTCATCCAAAAGATACCAGGGTCCAGAGCTTTCATAGCTCCGATGTTATTACAATTAACGGCATCCTATAGCAATAGCGGGAAGTTTAGCGATGATGTCCAGGACAGGGACCAGGTCCAAGTCATTGGTTATTTTCATTTTTATACATACTGTTCATCATTCACAACATAAATTATTGTCTGCAGTGACTGGTCATTCGATAAATACAAAATCTCATCATCCCAGCTGAAGGGCATGTGATGAGGTGCCTGACGGGGATATGCTCTCATTCTTAAAATCATTGGCCTTCTTCCAAGTGTTTTCAGACTCGCAGATGCTTCATTTCATGCAAGACAAGTGTCTGTTCTGATTTGGCCTGTATGTTAGACTAGTGTACCATTGGTTTCATACATAGAGACTTGTAGTTTCATCATTTAATCCGACAAAATGCCCTCCAAAAAAACTCAAGGTGCTAACAGAAGACAACACAGTCAGGCTTAAATAAAGAACTCCAGTTGGACCTAGTACTAAAGTTTCTTCAAGCTCATTTACAAAACTTCCCTTATTGTGTTTTCAGTCTTTTCTTTGTTGCTGCGCATTTTCTGGCATATTGTCATGTCTATGTTTTTTTGTGCTGTCAGCTTATTTCATTGTTTTCCAAGCGAAATGTGATATTTGAAAGTTTTATGCTAATTTATTGAAACTGGAATAAAAATAGGGGACTCGTATCTGCCACCGGAACGGGTGGCCTCTATCCCACTGGTTGGTCTTTGGTATGTCCTCATTTGTGGCAGTTATAGCACTCAATATCACCGTTTGAGTTTGAATCACGCTGATTCTGATTTCCAGAGCTTTTTGAAACCATCGCAGGCTCGGTTCCTCCTGCGGTACCTTTCTCTATGCGACGTCGATTCTCATCCAGAATGAGAGCAACAAGCCCATGTGAACTGATGGTTGAGGCGTTAACGTTGTGGGCGCCTAGGTAAGCGCTGGTAAACTGATCCCAGGTCTCCGGTAGGGATGTAATGAGAATGGTAACAAACTCCTTGTTGGTGTCTCCCATGATAGTGAGTCGTTCCTGGATCTGTCGGAGTTCTGTGACATGCTCAACGATATCAGTAGATCCATCAGCAGCAGTCCGGTACAATCTACGACGATATGACATGATTCCAAGCTGACCGGCCGATTTCTTAACAGCTCTCAACTGTTTCCACATCTCAGCGGCAGTAGTTGCACCAGCGATATGGATCATTTGTCCGTCGCTCAGCGCTAACTCAATCTGCGACTGTGCCCGTCCATCTTTCTTGTCCCAAGCTTCCAACAGCGGCAATTCAGATGAAGTTGGCGCTGCAGGATCAGCTGCAACAGGTCTCGCAATTGTTCCAAGCGCATATCCCGATACAGTATGATGACGATGAGGTGTCAGTCATCATGAGGTTTCACAGGAGAATATGTTTTTAGGATAGTCTACTCTAGTACAGTGTATGAGGACAACGGCGGCAGGAATTCAATGGTGAATGATGATGATATAACTTCGTGCTATCGATAAGGGCCGGGGCCCATAACCTATTAGCGCAGGATAATGAAAGCTTGTCTTGATGCACAAAGTGAGAGTTAAGAGTCGAGAGGAAATGTAATTGATACTACAGAATACAAGAAAGTAACGAGTTTATATAGCATTGGAGAAGTTGAGTCATTCGGGGATCTCAGGAGATGCGAAGTTGCTGGATTGTTCCACAAGCTTCTATTTCCTTCCATGAGCTTCAAGAGCCTTATTTGCTCTCTGCTCATTTAATGACTCAATCACTTTCCTAGCAATGTCTTCGGAGCATCCAGGAAGCTCCGGGACGAATACTTTATTTTGGCCAGACAGCCGGACAGGGTGGATAGGGCGGATTGTTCACTTTCGACTGCTTCTTAAATTGTTCGTTTCGGCATGGGGACCACATTCCCAAACGCAAAGGCCTTGGACTCGGGGACTCCAAAGCCAGGCAGCATAACTTTCCTCTGCCTCTTGTGAACGCTGCCTCTTGTGAACGTTGCCTAGTGATCTGAGATTGAAGGATCAACTCGGCTTCACAGAGGAGTCCTTATGACTAAAACGGAGCGAAAGATCCAACGTCTTCAAGGTCGGGTTGCTGAATTGGAACGGCGGGTGGTTTTTCCAGAATCCTATTCCAATCTCAGTCATAATTTCGCAAGATGTTTTACTGAGAGTCAAATGCAAAGCTTGCAGGTATTTGACAGATACCTACATCTGCCTCAAAGTCCAAACTTCAAATAACCCATGGGAATCAAATATCTGCACCTGTGAGTGAGAAAACCTGCAGGTTTCCTACAGGTTGATCTGCAAATATCTGCGGCCCTTTCATGAGTCCAAGGTTGATTATTGGTGTTATTGTCATGAGGCGACGAGGCCATCGCCGCCCCCATTCATTTATCCTCCTAGTATCATCTCTTCAAGAAGGCCCATGATTTCTCATTCCGTTCAGTCTCCAGCTCCCTCAGTATGGCCAATGACCGGTTCCATTCGCACTCAGGCCTTCAAGCACAAGTAGGGTCGCGGTCTGAACAACTATTCCGAAGTCTATCGGTTACCAGCAGACAAAGAAGAGCTAGAATGTCTCAGTCAGTTCTATTTCTCTTCCCGGACATTCACTGTATTTGTGACCACATATCCGGATCCAGATAGAGGGCCGGATAGATCACAATCCGGACCCAGGATCTCTCAGGTATCCTGGTCCAGTTAGTAGTTGATAGAAGACTTTTTTGGTGAGTATCCAGATCCTGTGAGGTCGTCTAGCAAGATCAGGGTGGGGTGGTAACGGGGTCATGTCAAATCTCGGGATAGGACAACTGGCACCGTCAGGATAGGTCGAAGATCCGGATCCAGATAGAAGTCCTTAATCATTGGATGGAAACATGCAGGAGATTCAGATATATTGAATGATATTATATGCAATCATACTCTATGGCCGCAAAAATAGCTCGAAATCAATAATCAGAAATACAACAACAAAACTTGAGGACCGAGCTTACAATCTTTAAGGAATTGCCAAAGTCTTGTCACGAAGTGATGACAATAGCGCTAAACAGTCGACCAGCATGATGGAAGCAGAAGCAAGAAGCTTAGGCCAAATAGGGCTACTAGTAGATGAGTCTTGATCCAAAACCACTATATTGTTGCTACTCACTAGCTGCACCAATGCCTGAGCGCTCTTGTTAATGTCCTCAACCCAACGGTCAACAGGTCAAGGAAAGCCGAGCGGCTGGTGACGGAACTTGAAAGCTTTGAATGTTGCTTGAACATCAATCAAGGACTTCTGAGATGGCATGGAAGGACCAGTGAGCCGAATTGACTGGCTCAAGTGGGGGACAAGATGAAGGTAAAAGTTGATGAAATTTACAAAGTTTCATCGGGTTTTAATAGTTGATATTGCTCACCTATCCAGAGACCATATGGTCATCTTACCGGACCTGGATTGACCGGTCATCAGGATTGTCCGGATGAGTGGAGAATCTTGATTGCAAGATAGGTGATGTAAGCTCAGGATTACTCACCAAAACATACACTTAGCTGGATATCCGGATTGCTCAATCATCTGGACCGGATAGGTCTCCAGCAGGATCCTTATAATCACCTATCCAGATCTGGATACATAGGGCGGAAACGCAGTGATTATGCTAAGTTCTCCAAAGACCACCCGTACCGTTTATTTTAAGAAATCATGGGGCAATACCCGCCTCCTTTGCCTCAAGTCAGGCTGATGGTCGATAAATGACAAAATGATAATTTGCAGCGTGTATCAAGCGTGTATAGTATCTCTGAACTACTATATGTCCGTGCTTTCGAGCGAGCAATTAAGGAAGGGTGGTTCTATGGGCGGCAAAGAGATACCCAGCAATATCATCCGTGAACAAGGGTGTCCGCGGGACTGAACAGAGGATATTAGCTTGCTGTTGACATTTGTCAGGGAATCCAACGACACAGAGAAACTGATAGCATACAGTTGCAACCGGGCCTTGAACGCAGAAGGCAGTCGCCTCTTGATCTGATGCCTTGGTAGTGGCAATGCTATGATTGGACATTATTCAAGTATGAAAAAAGGTAAGGATGACATACGCAAGACAAGCACCAGTGAATTCCAAACAGAACTCAGCCACGGTCAATCCTGGAACAATGTCCACAGTAATCTGGCCATCGACGCCGCTTCGGGGGAGCAAACCAGCAGATACACTGGTAGCAGCAACAACAGTAACAAGGAAGGGGGCAGAGAAGAACTTCATGATGAGGATAAAATAGAATGCTATTAAAAGGCGGCTTTTATACCTTAAAAATCGCCCAATCTATTCTTAGTTAACGGAGTTGTATAGCCGTCGCGGAAGTACATCGTCGTATGGCACCGGCTATTCCCACACAAAATACACGCATTGTTCAAAGTGGGTTATTACACGGCACCAATACGACGGTGTGTCTACACTGGTCACATATCAACTTCATATGACACATTGATATCGTTACAGCGGGTTCGGAAACGATAGACTGGTTGTGGAGGGGCAGAACATAAATAACTCTGCTGTCATGTTTGCGTGAATTACTATTTTAGTCAAATTTCGGTCAAAGTTTCCGCGCTCTAGCCTCTCGCCCCACCGCTCTACAATGCCCAGTCCGACCCTCAGAACATCTGGGAATTTTTTGAAAATTTGATGGCTTGAGCCAAGCTTGAGCTAGCTACTAATCCTGAATGTCATGTGACCTGCTATGTGCTGTCGTGGTCTATCACTCTTTGAGCTCATATTATTACAACTCTGAAGAGACAGATCTGTGCTGAATATTGATATTGACCTTCAGTAATACATTGAGAATATAGAATAAGTATATAATAGTTATCTCATTCTATGCCAGCTCACTTTACGCATAACATATTATATGATGGTGAACCAGTGACTGTGTTGAGCATGTGTGGGTCCTCCTATGCCATTGCGGCCCTCCAGAACTTTGCTCTGTCGCAACAAACGAGCCCACGTGACTGTGGGACTCGCAACCTTGAACAGTGTCGTCCACCAGGATCACGCAATTACCGTCATCATGATCATACTCTGGATCAGATCGATCATGGACAGGATTCTCGGGTTCAGGCACAATCGGCAACATTTAACCAATACCGATGTTGTTATGGTTGACAACGGATGAAGAGGCAAAGAGTGGAGCCGGTTGCCTCTAGTCTAGCCACGAAGAAGACAGGTGATTCGTGCTATTTCTCAAGACGAACATTTGTCATTTGTTCGTACTTTGTTTCTGGGGCGAGCTCGAGCTTCGGGTTTCATTGGGTTTCCTCGGATCATTTAACTGTAGTCATTTCACATGGAATCTCGTATATAAGGCCATGTTTCATGTAAAGTTGCTTACCCTTTTGCCCGTTCGCAATAAACTCTAATTGGTCTTTTCTTCACGGAACTGCTTGCACTTAGGAACCTGGTTGCATCCTAACACTATTTTTGCACAAACCTGCAGCAAAGCTAAAATGTGTTTTTGAGTAGTCATTTCCCTATTTGGCCAGTTGTTCCACTAGATAACATGGGCTGCATTCATTAATGTTTTGCATCCTATGACACGTCGCGGCGCGGGTCAATTCTATCTGTCACCCTGATGTGGCGCCGAGACACAACGGTCTGAACGGCATCAAGTGGAAATGATTCTAAACAGAACCATACGAGCTATGCCAAATTTAGACGCCGTTCAGGTTCGTCTACCAGTATTATGTATCGATAACATGGATGCTGAATCGGACATGGCATTATCTATCTCACCTCCAATCAAGGAGTTTGGGAGGCAACAAGCACAAAAATGAAGAGCAGGCAGCCCCTTTTACTTATCCAGAGTCGCTCTATGTAGGCCTGAACCTTGGATGCAGATTTGATATGGCCGACGCTAATCTCTCGGCATCTTCCTTTTTGGGGATAGTCTGGCATAGTAACTATATTATGTGAACCCCTAATTACCGGAACTCGGAATCTGAAACAAGACGGCGCGCTCACCCTGGGCCACAATTTTCTCCACAATCTTTGACGACCGTCCATGGTCGAGGACAAATATCTTGCGAGTAGGTCTGTCTCTTGGCTCCTTGCTCACTGACCAATGAAAATACAGTCTACTTGGACAATCTTGTAGTAGCTATTTCCGGGCTTTACTTGTTGGTTGCCTGTTTTTGTTGAACCCACGAGCATCTCTTGACTTTTGGCAGCTGGGAATTGTTTAATACGCTGGATTTTGACTTTTCATTCATCTGTGGACGTCGGAAATTTAAATGGCCTATGGTTTGCTTCTATTTCAATGCGAATATTTGCTCTGATCCTTTTTGCGGGTAGATTTTTTACTTTTATTCCCGATACGCATTTTTGGCATCTCTTGTCGGGACGTAAGTCGCATTTTATTAGCCTCTGACGCAGCTCATCATGTTGTACAGTATTTTTGACCTGAATACTTCACGGTCTGTGTGCCAGCAACTTTTTCTTTCAAGTTTATGATCCTGGTTAAATAGGCAGGTCAATTGTCAAGCCCTTGCTTTGGCAACCATACTTCTCAAGCACAGTGCACTATGGGCTTCCAGTGTTACTTTGTCAATTCGGATGTATGTGATTGTTCTTTTATTCTTTGAACTTGATTCAGGTTTTTGCAGGATGACACTCTGGGAATACAGTCGTCATATCATGGTCATCATGGTGCCATTGATTGCTTTCCACATGGTTGCTGCTTGCCTCAGCTCGACCTTGGATCTCAATGTTGTGTGGTCTGAAGTCGCGTTCGCCAAGGACCGGTGTGTTGCACTCAAGATATCACTCTTTAGTGTTGCAATTTTCTACACATACACTATGGTCTTGGATTTCATTATCCTATGTTTGACATCATATAAGCTTCTATACGGTGGTGATGCAAAAATCAAGCTCAAACAGATACCAATATTCATGCTGCTGTTTCGCGACGGACTTATTTACTTTGTCGTAGTGTGAGTCCCTTTTGGTTGACTCTGACAAGTTCTCAAATTGAATCCATATACAGCTTCCTTGTGGCACTAATTGCTGATGTAAGTCTCCGAGGGTTTCTAGTCCACAGGTTGCTGAATCCTATAGGTCTATCTAATAGTGGATCGCAAGACCGCCATGGCCATTGGTATGCATGTTGCTCCCGCCACTGCCACAGTAAGCTCAAGTCCCTCCGTCGCTCCTCGGTTTTGCCTCATAAACCAAGAGATCGCGGCAGGCAGCGCTGTTCGTCGTCTATATAACTATGCAGGGCCTGGTCCAGAAACAACGTAGGTCCTTGTTTCTTTCGTTTTTTTCTTCTATCTGAAAAAGTCAACAGCAGAGCCAACGATGGGATATCCTTGACAATACCGGATATATCCAATATCTGTACCGAATCTGAGATACCTTGACCCGGAAATCTGATCTGACATATGCTTCTATTGACACTATTGTCTCTCCTCTCTGTATGATGTACATACTATTTGAAGATTTAATGATGTTTCTGACCCATTCAATACACTAACCGGATGGTTCAAACATCATAGTAGAGCATTGCACATTCAATAGATGGCACATCTCCGGCTGCTTGTAGACCAGCAGGGAGACAAGGATACCCCCGGCCAAGGATCTAGCTCCTGATATTATCACCCAACTTTCATCAAATTATGAATCTGCGACAGAGTCTGCAGCAATGTCATTCCCCAAAGCCTCCCAGAGATCACTTTTCCCACCTGAAATCAACCGAGTCCTGCAGCATACTTTCCAAGCATATGCAAAATATCTCTCTCATATCCACATGAGTGCGGTGTATTTGCTGATTGTGGAGCAGGATAGCCAAGGTGCTACTGCGTAGATGCGTTATATGCGCGGGCCCTTCCCTTGCATGCTCCTAGTGTGTTACTCAGACCGCATTTGCTTCGAGTGATTCATCACCTTTCAATATACTGCTCTGACATGGGTCTCGGTTCATGAGTGTTGAGCTTTGATCTCTGGGTATGCGACTTTGAATGTGAGGTTCTCCGGTCTACCTTTGAATATGAGATGGCAGCCTGAATACTTATGAGCTTTTCGCGTCTGTCGTCTCGTTTACTGTGCTAGAGAAGCTGTATATGTATCTACATGCGGAGTCATTCCGAGGGTTTTCGCCCAAGACCTTTCAAGGGATTTGTTTCTGTGTCGAGAATGTGGGATATGAAGTAGAAGGGCAAGATCATTCAGAGGCCGAGATGAAGAGCCTGCTCCCAATATTGCGCGGCGCCAATCCGGATCGCTTCGATTGATTGATTGATTGTATAACTACGCTGTATTTGGCCAATGGATCCATGCAGCAGTACGTCTTGAGTAAAAGGAACTTTAAGAGACAAAGAGAGTGAAAGAAATAAACGTGAAGACAATGAAGGATTGCTTGGAAGAGATGAGCATTGAGAAAGAAGAAATCGGTTCGAAGCTGGAAATACTTGATGTACTCCAGTAAAGTATCGGCAAATCGGCGGAGAGACTCGATTTGACTGGGATTTACTGCCAATTTTCAAGCATGCATTTTCAGGTGAACTGGAATTCTCAGGCAAATACATCGTGGGCGGTTCTATTGTGAAGTGCGTTCTCAGCTACATTTTGAGCTGGCAGGATGCTGATGAGAATATTCATGTTGTCAGGTATGTCAGAATTCGCCTTGATAGACGGTAATGCGGATGTTCATGTTCAATGCTGACTGAAGGACGGGTGTGACTGACAAATCCACTGGCACACCGTGCTTTTGAATTCTGATCAGGATCTGATTAACCGTATAATGAGTCTCGAAAACGAGCGCTGTTCACCATCCATGTCCATGTCCAGCAAAATCATCACCAAGATACGTTCAACATTATTTTCTCTCTTCGCAATGTCCACTACCAAGAAAATCATCACCGTATTCTACACTACTAGAAGACAAGGCAATGCTGCTCCAAGCAAGTCCTGCAGCATACTTTCCAACCACACCTCACTGTGTATAGCTGTTCCGCACCAGCCATCCCAACATCCGCACGCACGAGCATAAGTACCCTCTCCGCTTGCGGTGTAAGTATTCGGGGATGGCAGACGTTTGTGCGGAGATGCATCGTATGCGCAGGGCCCTGCAATAGCATCTTGGCTCTGAGAGAGGGACAGAGTCTCTCCCTAAGAGTGTAGTGTAAGATAATAGCACAGGACTGACAGTGTCGTTTGACGCGGTTAATTAGGCGCTGAAACCGAAATGTCGGCTAGACGCCTCTGTCACGTGCTGCGCAGATAAGTATCATGTCAGCAGTGCCGAAAAGTGATGTCCGAGTCTAAAGGTCATCACCATATCTTGATTCGTTCTATAACATTCTCCAGGCCTCTGAAGGTTCTTCTTACTTCTACGCATGAACTCAAACGCTAACTGATTTTTTTTACAGCTGATGGTTCAGCTCACCGAGACTCGTGGAGGATTTGAGGCTTCTCCGTCTTCCAGCGCTTACGGAAATCACCGACAGTGGTGATGGTGTACTATTGGCAGCGTCAAAGGGAGGCGCCGAGCGGCGTCTAAAGCGGGAGTTGATCTCATTTCTGGCCTGAATGATTCTCCACACTGGCGTCTAGTGACATCAAGGTGGCCATTTTTGCGACGGCCTGTTTCTTGCGTCTCTCATCAATGGTCTGAGGGGGCAGAACATAAATCCCCCTGCTGTCATGTTTGCATCAATTCCCATTTTGTTCAAGTTTCGGTCGAAATTTTCCGTGTTCTAGCCTCTCGCCCACCGCTCCACAACGCCGTTAGCCATGTTTTGGTCTGGGTCCACCAAGATTTACCTATTGACCTTCAGTAATACATTGAGAATATAGAATATATAATAGTCATCTCATTCTACGCCAGCTCACTTTACGCATAACATATTATATGATGGTGAACCAGTGACTGTGTTGAGCATGTGTGGGTTCTCCTATGCGGCCCTCCAGAATTTTGCTCTGTCGCAACAAACGAGCTCACGTGACTGTGGGACTCCCAACCTTGAACAGGATCACACGATTACCGTCATCATGATCATACTCTGGATCAGATCGATCATGGACAGGATTCTCGGGTTCAGGCACAATCGGCAACATTTAACCAATACCGATGTTGTTATGGTCGACAACGGATGAAGAGGCAAAGAGTGGAGCCGGTTGCCTCTGGTCTGGCCACGAACAAGACAGGTGATTCGTGCTATTTTTGCCCAAACCTGCAGCAAAGCTAAAATGTGTTTTTGACTAGTCATTTCGATATTTGGCCAGTTGTTCCTCTATATAAGTAACATGGGCTGCATTCATTAATGTTTTGAATCCTATGACACGTCGCGGCGCGCCGTCAATTCTATCTGTCAACCTGATGTGGCGTGGAGACACAACTGTCTGAACGGTATCAAGTAGAAATGATTCTAAACAGAACCATACGAGCTATGCCAAATTTGGACGCCGTTCAGGTTCGTCTATCAATAATATGGACGTTGAATCGGACATGGCATTATCTATCTCACCTCCAACAAAGCATTTTGGGAGGCAACAAGCACAAAAATGAAGAGCAGGCAGCCCCTTTTACTTATCCAGAGTCGCTCGATGTAGGCCCTGAACCTTCTATGCAGATTTGATGTCGCCGACGGTAATCTCGACATCTTCCTTTTTGGGGATAGTCTGGCATAGTAAGTATATTATGTGAACCTCTAACTAGCGATATTCGGAATCTGAAACAAGACGGCGCGCTCACGCTGGGTCACAATTTTCTCCACAATCTTTGACGACCGTCCATGGTCGAGGACAAATATCTTGCGAGTAGGTCTGTCTCTTGGCTCCTTGCTCACTGACCGATGAAAATACAGTCTACTTGGACAATCTTGTAGTAGCTATTTCCGGGCTTTACTTGTTGGTTGCCTGCTCTCGTTGAACCTACGAGCATCTCTTGACTTTTGGCAGCTGGGAATTGTTTAATACGCTGGATTTTGACTTTTCATTCATCTGTGGACGTCGGAAATTTAAATGGCCTATGGTTTGCTTCTATCTCAATGTGAATATTTGCTCTGATGCTTTTTGCGGGTAGATTTTTTACTTTTATTCCCGATACGCATTTTTGGCATCTCTTGTCGGGACGTAAGTCGCATTTTATTAGCCTCTGACGCAGCTCATCATGTTGTACAGTATTTTTGACCTGAATACTTCACGGTCTGTGTGCCAGCAACTTTTTCTTTCAAGTTTATGATCCTGGTTAAATAGGCAGGTCAATTGTCAAGCCCTTGCTTTGGCAACCATACTTCTCAAGCACAGTGCACTGTGGGCTTCCAGTGTGACTTTGTCAATTCGGATGTATGTGGTCATTGTTTTATTCTTTGAACTTGATTCAGGTTTTTGCAGGATGACACTCTGGGAATACAGTCGTCATATCATGGTCATCATGGTGCCATTGATTGCTTTCCACATGGTTGCTGCTTGCCTCAGCTCGACCTTGGATCTCAATGTTGTGTGGTCTGAAGTCACGTTCGCCAAGGACCGGTGTGTTGCACTCAAGATATCACTCTTTAGTGTTGCAATTTTCTACACATACACTATGGTCTTGGATTTCATTATCCTATGTTTGACATCATATAAGCTTCTATACGGTGGTGATGCAAGAATCAAGCTCAAACAGATACCAATATTCATGCTGCTGTTTCGCGACGGACTCATTTACTTTGTCGTAGTGTGAGTCCCTTTTAGTTGGCTCTGACAAGTTCTCAAATTGAATCCATATACAGCTTCCTTGTGGCACTAATTGCTGATGTAAGTCTCCGAGGGTTTCTAGTCCACAGGTCGCTGAATCCTATAGGTCTATCTAATAGTGGATCGCAAGACCGCCATGGCCATTGGTATGCATGTTGCTCCCGCCACTGCCACAGTAAGTTCAAGTCCTTCCGTCGCTCCTCGGTTTTGCCTCATAAACCAAGAGATTGCGGCAGGCAGCGCTGTTCGTCGTCTATATAACTATGCAGGGCCTGGTCCAGAAACAACGTAGGTCCTTGTTTCTTTCGTTTTTTTTCTATCTGAAAAAGTCAAAAGCAGAGCCAACGATGGGATATCCTTGACAATACCGGATATATCCAATATCTGTACCGAATCTGAGATACCTTGACCCGGAAATCTGGTCTGACATATGCTTCTATTGAAATATTGTCTCTCCTCTCTGTATGATGCACATACTATTTGAAGGTTTAATGATTTTTCTGACCCATTCAATACACTAACCGGATGGTTCAAACATCATAGTAGAGCATTGCACATTCAGTACATGGCGCATCTCCGGCTGTTTGTAGACCAGTAGGAGACAGGGATACCCCCGGCCAAGGATCAAGTTCCTGATATTATCACCCAACTTTCATCAAATTATGAACCTGCGACAGAGTCTGCAGCAATGTCATTCCCCAAACCCTCCCAGAGATCACTTTTCCCACCTGAAATCACTCGCGTCCTGCAGCATACTTTCCAAGCATATGCAAAATATCTCTCTCACATCCACATGAGTGCGGTGTATTCGGTGATTGTGGAGCAGAGTAGCGAAGGTGCTGCTGCGTAGATGCGTTGTATGCGCGGACCCTTCCCTTGCATGCTCCCAATGTGTTACTCGGACCTCCAGTGCATGAAGATAGATGATTGAGTGTAGTGTAGGATTACAGCGTGATGTTGATGTTGATGACAATGACTTTTGACTGTCATGTGCTGGGAAGATATCATGTCAGCAGCGCCAAGACTGATTTTAGTCTAAATGTCATCCCCATATCTTGATTTGTTGCACAACATTCTCCAGGCCTCTGAAGGTTCTCTCTTACTTCTCTGCATGAACTCGAGCCCTGACTGATTTTTTTCCAGATGACAGTTCAGTCCCCCAGCACTTACGGAAATCAAGATGAAAGTCATGTGGGGGAAAATCTGGCACAGAAATAAGCTTTTTACTTGAATTGACAAGTAGTATTGAGTGCGCCATTTGACTGCAGCAATACCGAGCTGTCCTGTCAAATACCCAATGAGATCGATCCTCAGACGAGTCTGTTTAGATGTCATCTCTGGCTTTAGAACTCGATCGTCATGTCTGTGAACGACCATGGACCCTGACGTATGTTTGCCACAGATGGCGCAGTCTCAGCATAGGTGTCGTAGGCTCAGTATAGGAGTCTCCCGGAACTGTGGTCTTATATTTAGTGAGAGACATACCTTGATGATCTTCAAAACGCACCTCATGCATTCGCTTCGAGACGTACGTACCTCGTGCGCTCGCAGAAATACCTTCCCGATATAGAAATCGCGGGAGTGAACGTGGAAGATGAATGATTCACCACCTTTCAAAATACTTCTCTGACATGCGTCTCGGTTCAGGAGTGTTGATCATTGATCTCTGGTATGCGACTTTGAATGTGAGGTTCTCCGGTCTACCTTTGAATATGAGATGGGAGCCTGAATACTTATGAACTTTTCGCGTCCGTCGTCGCGTTTACTGCGCTAGAGAAGCTGTATATGTATCTACATGCGGAGTCATTCCGGGGGGTTTTCGCCCAGGATTTTTCAAGGGATTTTGCCCAGGACATTGGAATGTCTGAAACTGGTCGATATGTCATTCGATATGGCGTTCCGGGTGCACTTTTAATAATTTCCTGCGCTTTTTATATATACCCGCTGCACGTCAATATGCTTTGCTCTGGAATTGGGATTGATATATTATTCAGGTTCTTGCTATGAGAGCATCTGCTCCCTCTATTCACCTCAAAGGCCGAGAATTTCCTTCCGGTTATATTTCTCAATTGGGCCGCCGTGGTTCATATGATTTCTCCGCTGTTATCTTGGTATGGGCTGGTTCATAAATATGGCCATACTGTACCTGATCCTAGCTCTGTTTCATGCAATGCATCATCGTTTGATTCGGTGACTACTGTCTTTTATATGGTATATGTCATGAATATCTCAGGTGGTGCTGGAATTCTAGCAATGTTTCTCTGCGGGTGGTATCCAGATCTGTGGCGTCACTGCTCTGTAGGACGGTTTCGTGCCTTGTTTGATGCTATGACGCTCTCTTGGTCATATTTGAAGCAATTTCCCATGACTGAGTGACGATTCTGAATGCTCCAGGAACTCCCAGGACACCAAACATCTAAATCCGAGAAGAAATCCCAATGATGAGTATATACACCGCAAGAGCCTCCTCAATCCCTGTAGTGTGTGTATTGCTGGGAGACAGATCTTTGGATGCTTTTGAACCAGTGACTAGATACTCTTATATCTTTATATATGTCTGGGATCCACAATGTTGAGTTGATGGCTTTGAACTGTGGCGCATTTTGCTATACTTGTTATTCATATCAATCCTGCACAGGATCTGTAGCTCAATTGACCGCATAAAAGTGATATATATGTCCCATCTTATATGGCAAAATTTCCAGCCAATATACCATGCTGGTCTCACTGTCCTCCTATAGAACAAAGCTGGTTTTGGTTGATCCCAATTCTGACTGGGCACACTTTTCTTGGTCCAATGAGAGTTATTGGACAGTTCTCAGAGATTCCGCATCTTTTGGGCCACAATATGCGTGACTGAACAATCACTCTAGCTCTGATATTTAATGTACTATCGAAAGGTTGTGATCTGTGGCGCATTTTCACATGTTAGGACTTTTTCACGAGGACAAGAGGGACAAGTAGAGTCTGATAGATCAGTGATAGATTTGATGACGAACAAGCGTTAACCGGAATCAGATTTTGTCGTAAATGGAGCTTTGGTTATGTTATCATTTATGTTATCCGTTAATATATGGTCATTTCTTTTGACTTTTGTCGAGACATATTCCTTGCTTAGTTTTCATTAACCGACATCTAAATTTGTGCTAGTAGGAGACATTTAATGCCCCGACCATAGATCTGCGGCAGACATATATTTTTCTGCGATGTCTTCATCATTTTTATCAAATATTGGTTGTGATCAAGACATACCCGACGAATTCACGGACAGGTACATTGGTGTGTAGCCTGAGATAAGGCTAGGATTATTGATAGAATGCGATCCAATCAAGTTGGATGGTTATGATGAGGACCAGCGCCAGATGCTTGCTCAAACTGATCAAATCGTTCTCGCGTGCTGCTCCCAATCGCCGGAGTAGAGAAAAGCGCAGCTACAGAGATGGTTACCAGACAGAAACATATGAGGATAGCCTGTGGACATGTCTCTGAGCTTTGCCATAAAAGTCATGCTGCTTTCATCAACTTCGGGCGGTATGATTGCACCTAGAGCAGCTGCTCGTGGTTTATTTAGCTGGTAAACGACAAAGGGAGAACAAGGCTACGAGAAGCCGATGTGGCTACAGAGACAAGAAGAATTATCCACTGGAGAATGCCTGCCAAGGCCATTGAGGAGATAAAGGGAAACGATGGAAGAGAGCTCCGGCAATATAAAGAAAGTCAGCCGATG
The DNA here is from genome assembly GCA_029320655.1 of Mycena floridula. Taxonomy (NCBI): domain Eukaryota; kingdom Fungi; phylum Basidiomycota; class Agaricomycetes; order Agaricales; family Mycenaceae; genus Mycena; species Mycena floridula. The sequence goes on along the minus strand of JARIHS010000036.1, from coordinate 707,000 downwards.
CTATCCCCTACGGGTGACATCAATTCACATGACACACGCTCGGGTGGATGACACACTTGAACAGACAGGACATCATTATCACTAAGGGCAAAGATACAGTTGCGAACAATCCAAATTTGGTTAGACAAGGCAAGCCGAAAGCGTCAACAGCGTGAAGATGCTGAAGAAGAGTCACTGTCGTATGCACATTCAAGGGGTGCAGTACCCACAGCTTTGAAGTGGGCATTCGTATTTGGGAGATTTGATGGGAGATGTGGGAGATTTGGGAGATTTTATGGGAGATGATGGGAGATCTGTGGGAGAAAATCTCAGAAAGTCTGGAGGAGTAATATAAGCTCATAGTGAACTCATTGATACTGATTTTAATGCAAGAAGCGGATTACAGACCAAGATACAGTGACCAACACACTTGGATTCGGCATGACCAGACTGTCACATTAACTTGACAGCCGCAGGAGAAAGGAGAGCTTTGAGAAACATCCAACAGTGAATGAGTTGATGAACTTAGTGGCATTGAAAGATGATTTAATGCATGAACTATATCAACAGCGGCCTGTAATAACCCACTGAAAATATCCCAATAAGGAGAAGTCCCATCACTTGAAGCATCGGGATAACGGGAGATGCATGGGAGATGCATGGGAGATTTTGTGAGATGCGTGGGAGCTAATGGGAGATTTTGGGAGCTGCGTGGGAGATTTTGGGAGATTTTGGGAGATGCGTGGGAGATGTTGGGAGATGACTGAGAGATCAACTTACCAAGTCTCAGCCAAGTTTATGAGCATATTCCTTGGACCTGAATGAACCATTTCAAGTGGAATTGACACTACTTAACCTCTGTTTTGCCTGTGGACCCAATATAAGGACTGGTGACTTGAATTTGAGACTGGCTCACTCATGAAAGGCATATGAAAATGGTCAGAACTGGACTTGAGTGAGTAAAAGACATTAAACACTACTTGATTGTATAATACAACTGGAGAAACTGTTTAATGCCATGAACAAGGTGAATGAAATCGGTCAAACTGATGACATAATATCACCGAAGCAATGGGAGATTTTGGGAGATTTCTCACATCTCCCAAAAAATCTCCCATTTCTCATGGCCCGCTTTGAAGGTACCGACCAAAAAACGACGAGTACGCTAGTTTCAACCAATGACCGAAAGAGTACAAACTACTACTTTTCTCACTCTCTACTCATACAGATGCATGTAAAATCAGTGTGGCGTATCGTTCTGGAAGCTGATTCCGGTCAAATGACCATGGGAACCGTGGGACACTCCAGAACGCGAGTTAGTGTCCACGGTGACAAAAGATACGACAATCAGGGCTTCTCTATCCTCGATAGCTTGTCTGCAACTTGAACTTGCGGCCCAAATCGGCAAAGCAACATACAGAGCAACGGACCGGCCATTCCCACACAAAGTAGAGACATTGTCCAAAGTGGATTATCGCACGGCAATAATACGACGATGTGTGTCTACACTGCCCACATGTCAACCTCATATGACACATTGATATCGTTACAGCTGATTCGGAAACGATAGACGAGTTGTGGATCGACGGAACATAAATAACTTTACTGTGTGCATATGGTTGGGGATGACCGTTTTCGTCAACTTTCGGTCTGAATGCTCCACCTTGAGCGAGATATGACAGCCTATGGGACCTGGAATGAGACGACAAACAGAGGAACCACTGTATTGGCCCACATACCTCGAAACCTGTCTTTCGAGCTAAACCCAGAGCTCTGTAGAAGTCATATCTCCATGTGTTTGTGGGCCCTGGTGAATTTTGGTGGACTGAGATCAAGACATGGCTAATGGCGTTGTGGAGCGGTGGGGCAAGAGGCTAGAGCACGGAAAATTTCGACCGAAACTTGACCAAACGGCAATTGATGCAAACATGACAGCAGAGGGATTTATGCTCTGCTCCCTCCAACACCCGTCTATCATTTCCGAACCAGTTGTAACGATATCAATGTGTCATATGAAGTTGACATGTGACCAGTGTAGACACACCGTCCTATTGTTGCCGCGTGATAACCCACTTTCACCAGGGTCAAAGACCGAGACACTCCAGATGAAGTGCATAAGAAGCACTTTTTTGTAAGAAATGACAGCAACGGTCAGTCAGATGAATATATCATCACCTAGTTGGGTATTTAGTTCCCAGGCCTAGCCCCAAATGAGACACAAAGGCTGTGCCATGTGGCAGTGACATGATCGGGAAGTGCATCAAAAGTGCTTCTTACGCACTCCAGATGGAGTGCCTCGGTCTTTGCCTGCAGTGTTTGAACAATGCGTGGATTTTGTGTGGGAATGGCCGGTCCCAGAAGACGATGTACTTCCGCGACGGGTATACAACTCCGTTAACTAAGAATAGATTGGGCAATTTTTAGGGTATAAAAGCAGCCTTTTAATAGCATTCTACTTTATCCTCATCATGAAGTTCTTCTCTGCCTCCTTCCTTGTTGCTGTTGTTGCTGCTACCACTGTATCTGCTGGTTTGCTCCCCCGAGGCGGCGTCGAGGGAAGCGGCGTCGACGGCCAGAAAACTGTGGACATTGTTCCAGGATTGACCCTGGCTGAGTTCTGCTTGGAATTCACTGGTGCTTGTCTTGCGTATGTCATCCTTACCTTTTTTTCGTACTCGAATAACATCCAATCACAGCATTGCCACTACCCAGGCATCAGGCCAAGAGCCCACTGCCTTCTGCGTTCAAGGCCCGGTTCCAACTGTATGCCATCAGTTTCTCTGTGTCGTTGGATTCCCTGACAACTGTCAACAGCAAGCTAATATCCTCTGTTTCGCCCCGCGGACACCCTTGTTCACGGATAATATTGCTGGGTATCTCTTTGCTGCCCATAAGACCACCCTTCCTTAATTGCTCGCTCGAAAGCATGGACATATAGTAGTTCAGAGATAGTATACACGTTTGATACACACTACAAATTATGATCTTGTCATTTATGGACCATCAGCCATGACTTGAGGCAAAGGAGGCGGGTATTGCCCCATGATTTCTTAAAATAAACGGTGCTGGTGGTCTTTGGAGAACTTAGCATAACGTCCGGGAAGGGAAATAGAACTGACTGAGATTCTAGCTCTTCTTTGTCTGCTGGTAACCGATAGACTTCAGAATAGGTGTTCAGAGCGCGACCCTACTTGTACTTGAAGGCCTGAGTGCGAATGGAACTGGTCATTGGCCATACTAGGAGGAGAAATGAACGGTGGCAGTGATGGATCGTCGCCTCATGATAATAACACCAAGAATCAACCTTGGACTCATGAAAGGGCCGCAGATATTTGCAGATGAAGGTTAGACTTTGAGGCAGATGTAGGTATCGGTCGGATACCTACAAGCTTTGCATTTGACTCCCAGTAAAACATCTTGCAAAATTATGACTGAGATTGGAATTGGATTCTGGAAAAACCACCCGCCTTGGAATTCAGCAACCCGACCTTGAAGACGTTGGATCTTTCGCTCCGTTTTAGTCATACGGACTCCTCTGTGAAGCCCAGTTGATCCTTCAATCTCAGATAACTAGGCAACGTTTACAAGAGGCAGAGGAAAGTCATGCTGCCCGGCTTTGGAGTCCCCGAGTCCAAGGCCTTTGCGTGCGAGAATGTGGTCCCCATGCCGAAACGAACAACTTAAGAACCAGTCAAAACTCAACAATCCGCCCTATCCACCCTGTCCGGCTGTCTGGCCAAAATCAAGTATTCGTCCTGGAGCTTCCTGGATGCTCCGAAGACATTGCTAGGAAAGTAATTGAGTCATTAAATGAGCAGAGAGCAAATAAATGTAGTGTCTGCTTGATTTTATTTGATGCAAGCCTGGGTTTCTTGGACCTTGAGGACGGGACAACTTCTTCAAGACCTATACCATTTCCAGTTCAGTGGTTGTTAAGCTTCAGATTTGTTGTCACATTGCTTTCAGATTCGCTGTCACATTGTGTCCTTCAAAGACTTGAGTCAGTTATTTATTATTCAAGCATTTCCCGAGTCATCCTAACACTCCAAGTAGGAAGACCTTTTCAACTTCAATGTACTTGCACCAACCACTTTGTTCCCAATCAAATTTTCAATTGTCATAGTCAACTCATCTGGTGTTCCCAATGAGTTCCTGCTAGTCTTAGCTACTGGCCCATTGCTCAATGGAAAAACATGTAGTGAGACAGACAAGAAGAAGTGGGAAAAGGAATGTTGGTCATTAGTGCCTCTTTTTCAGCTTCCATTTCAGCAACATTACTTAGTAGACAGTCTCGAGATGGTCAGCATATTTATTTTGTCTTTGGAACTGCCCTCAAGCTGATTTGCTTCCTTGCACTTATTTACTGAACAAAGGAGCCTCTTGTCCCCAGTCTTCTGTAAAAAATGCAGGATTTCCTTCTAGGTCCAGCCACGATATCCAGAAATATCTGTTTGGGAATCCTGTCTGGGACTCGACAAATAGGTTTCACGACAGCTCGGAGCCATTGAATCAGTCAAAGGATGCACCAGTGGGATAGAGGCCAACCATTCTGGTGGCAGATACGAGTCCACCATTTTTTTCAGCCACAATGGAAAAACATGACTCTTACATCATTAAGTAACTGGGTGAGTTGCTCAGTATACTTGAAATAAAGGGAAAGATGTTTCTTCATTTTTGGCACTCTACCTCAAGTTGACACATTGACCAGGAGCACACCTGGTAATCAATCACTGAGGCAAACTACAAATTCGAGTTCAGATATAAGTCTACTTTGAACCAAGTACAGAATGTAAAGAGGGTGTGTCATTCTAGGATGTACTGCAGTGGTCACTGACCAGGTAAGCTTGATGCGTTCCGAGCTTCTGTACTAGCTTCCAGGCATTGCCGACTTTTCATGCATATCTGAGACAGTGGTATTCTGTGCCAGAGGTTGAGCAACGGGAAAAGATGCAGACAAATTGAAGGCTCACCATTTTGACCGATCATTGGTCCCTGAGTAGTCTCGAGACGTCAAGGTGATGTCTGGAACTAGCATGAGGCGAGTTGATACCTTCTTTCTAGCCTTCACCTCTTAATCTCCAATGGTATGGGTAAAACTTGGAGGATAAACAGGCACGTAGATCCCGACCTACTATCTACGCCTCCACGTGTCCGCTTTTTACGTCTCCACTATCCACACGCCTCTCCGACATCTACGCATGGAGATAAACGGACACGGAGATCAGACTACACGGAGTTACGGACATACACGGAGATACGCATCCACGCGCATCCATCACTCATCTCCCGCTCGTGGGAGCCTCCTCCCTCCTGCTCCCCGCCAAAATATCTACGGGTGAATTTATTTTTTGCATCAAAGCGGAGACCTTGATCGCCTTCCTCAAACATTCAACCGACAAGGCTCAAGACCTACCGGCCTGATGTCTGCATTTGCTAGAAGCTGACTACTCAATATTGGCAGACTATTAGCAGAGGTAGCACCAAAAATAGTTATCGCTTCGTTTAATAGCAGTATTTGACCATCTGTTCGCCATCTGAATGAAGCACCGGGTCAAATAAAATGTCAGTCGCTATCGAACCGCGAATATTTCGGTGACGCTCTCCTGAGCAGCTTGGGGAGGTCTGAAGGCAGCCTATGAAGATAGCTTGTCCGACCATCATGATCCACTGTACAGAGCCTGTACACAGCTAGACAAGGCTATGCAGTGCTATATGGCCATCCGATGCCGGCAGATCGGTGATCCGATCAAAAACTTGCCCAAACCTTGTGTGGTGGAAATGGTACCTCATTTGTTCTGAGACCAGCAGTTTAATGGCCACTAACTGCTTTATGACAGCAAGGCAGAGCAAGGTTGCCTTGGACTGACTATTTGAGGACCCTGCTATTTGCATCAGGTGATGTGAAGATCTGTGAAGATCGAGCCGATGTGACTGATTAATCATCAAAGCGTTGTGTCTTCCAAAGCTTGACAAACTCGTCGACAATTCGGATTGCGACTGGAGCGAGTCTTTTCGTGCTGTCAACAAAAGAGCTAAGCATGGGGCCTTTCAAACTACTGGCGCCCGAATCGCAGGACCTTGTGACAACTGCCAGTGTGCCAAAAAGCCAGAAGAGAACCAGAGAAAGAGAAAATGGCGGCAAAACAGGAAAAAGCGGCAAATGAACAATGGACGGAGGAAAAGAAGAAGAAGAAACAAGCCGAACAGGAGGGGCGATGGAAACTGGAAGCGGAAGCTGCAGAGCGGAAAAGAGCGGAACGTGCGGCAGCTAAGATGACCGGGGCTTCTGTACCCAAGACTTCTTCTTCCGCACGAAATGTCAGAAAAATAAAAAGTGCCTCATGAGGCCTTGTGAGACCGGCCGGTTCTCACGAGGCCTCCTGAGAAGGATCACATGCTCAAAGGGAGAAAGATTTTTCATTTTTTTCTAGGTTATTTATCTTTGTTGACTAGTTCTTTTTTCTTATCTTTTTGCTTTATCTTTTTTTTTGGGATTTAAGGGTTTTTATTTTTTATTTTGAATGTTTTTAGTGGGATTCAAACTTGTGACTTGTATTCAGCTTGTCTAAAACTGCTGTGGCTCCATTAAGGAGTCGATGAAGACACCTGAGCCGAGCTGGCTTATAATGCCATGGCTCGCAGCCAATCAAAGCGGGCTGCAGTGGTTAGCCACATCTAAAGACCCAACAAACAGCTCAATGCCCTCACCTCAGGTCAGTATCATTTACATCTAACTCTAAAAAAGACTCTAATGATTGGCAGGGTTCCACATTGTGGTTCGACTAGCTCTTGTAAACATTGCCTTGCTGACATCACACCTATTTTTTGGCATGGCCCCGAATTTTGCAGTCAGCTGTAGCTGATAAATGTTGCAGTTTCAGCTGAAATGGCAGATACCCATGGCTGTGGCATTTGACGCCACTTCATAGGATTGGGGGGACAGTAACAGAGAATGTAAATGGCCCGAAAATAGTTGCGGCACTAGGTTATGGTCATGCCGACATGCCGAATTTATGTTGATTTCCATTTTTTGTAAATTCTCACGATTGTATATCAGTATAACATATCCTATCTGGATTGAGGAGGGCTTGCTTGGCAAGCTTCATGATGTCTCATGATACTTGGTCTGGTCTCATAATAATTATTGCGAGGCTCTTGCAGGATAGTGAGCTGGATTAAGAAGGCTCCTGAGAATTGGTAAGCCTCATGATGTCTCACGATAATTAATCCGGTTCCGGATCAGCATCACAAGGCTCTCATGAGGCAGTTTGCCCAGAAAGTGTCGGGTTTGGAATAGCCGAACTGCCGAACTAGGCCGAACTCTGGTAGGACTAGTAAGCTGGCTGATATCAAGTTCATCCACCAGGATCCGACTCTTCATCAGTATTGCCAGATATTCTTTCCTGGTGAGTTTGTGCCATAGGAGTTCTCTCTCTACCGGCTCGCAGTGTTTTGCACCTTGGTCCTATACCCACTAAAACCTCGGTATTTCAGATCCAGTCATCTGGAAGTGAAGCTTCATTAAGCAGGACTCCGCTCCATGTGTCCAGCACTACCTTTCGGGGTAGTGCCTTCGGTCCATAGCGGAATCAATTTGTCAGCAGGCAGTCAGCCTGAAGGTGCTCATTCACTGCATGAACCCATTTGTTATGGGTCTCTGTATCACTTGGTATGGGCTTTCCCTTGACAACTATGTTACAGCGGGACTTCCAGATAAGATGTGCTGCAAGTGGAATCAAAGTTCTGAATAGCCGAGTGAGTCCCGGTCTTTTGATCTTCCTGTCACTTCCGTCATCAAATTCCATCAGGTTACAGCCAAGTATCATTGCCAGGGATGTTCCTGGCCATATTCCCCCCTTTTTCTCAAAGAGGGTCTGTGTGAGGTTCCAGACCACCCGTTGCGTAGAGACTTCACATTCAAACAGGATGTGACCCATAGTTTCTTCGACTCCACGGCATTTATGGCAAAATTGGCGATCATGGCATTCTGGGATATACTTCCACCAGTGCCCAATTCGTTGTCTGCTGTGGATGGCTAGGTGTGGTTGGCCAATATCTGGTGGCCTGGGAATGCAGACCAAATGCAGACCCAAAATCCTTCCAGTATCATGAAATCCCTATAGGTATTCAGATGATTCCCTTGGAATTCAAGCCGCATTTTTGGAAGCTGTAAGTATCACAGTCACATTCCACGGTGACTGAGCAATTTCTAGGCCGACTTGGAGTAAATATGAATCCTGAATAGGCCATGATCCAGCATATTGACTGCTGCATACAAATGCTATGGCCATAAAAGAGGCTATCTGTGGGAGTTGTGAAAATTATTTGCTATTTGACATTTGTTTGGTTCCATGTTCTGAAATCGGAAACAAGATGGAGAATGCTCAAAATTCCTGTTATCCCTAGTGGTGCTTCGCACCAATCCCCTTCACTCTCCAGATGCTTCAGTAAAACAGAACTCGATGTCATTTGCTTCCATGTAACCACACTTGGTTGTCTGCATAATGAGTTGACAAGAGCCTGATTTGTAGACAACACAGGACCACAGGCGATGGGGATCAAGCACAGCCCGAGTCATCTTGTCAAGAACCCCTAGACCATGAAAACTGAATACAGTATGGGTCTCAAATTGTGGGAGAAGGAATATCTTCTAATTGAGGTAGAATCTTCAAGGTCGGTGCAAAATGCCAAGTCGAGTCTGAGGGACTTGTTTGAACGTCTTGTTAGCTGAAGGCGAAAATGAAAAGAAGAATGACAAACCTGACTCAAGACTGAATCTGGGCGTATAGAATCCAATGGCTTTTGATTTGCTGGGTCGCTGTCTCCAAGATTGTGTCCGGCAGACTTTTGAAGAGAATAATGAGCTCTAGAGTGCGTAATCAGTGATCTTGAAAGACAGAAACATCCGAAGAAAGCTGTAATGCATTGCTAACATCAGCGTAATTGGAGGTCATAGACAACAGAGGACATTTCAACGTTGGTCGAGAAGGAAGTAAGTATAAATAAATAAATAGATGGTAACAGTCAAGTAACAGTACAAAAAGAGTTTAGCCTGGGAAAAAAAGTGGGCATCCATCAGCAATTCGGGGACGTCCGTGGGTTACAGAGAACCCTCCTCTCCTTCGGAGAGTTTCGGGGAAACAGGACTTGAATATTCTTGAAAAATATGGAGAGTCCTTGATTGCAGCAGCCTGGGCCCTGGGGAGAGAAGGGGCGTATCAAGAAGCCCAGAAGGCTCCTGTGCCACTGACCAGGATCTGTGGTTTCCCTGTCCAAATATGTTCGAACAACATAATCAACCAATGATGAACTTCTTACACCTGGGTTCATGGAAGTACATAAGTTTCAATCATAGTAAATCAATCTCTAGCTCAAAGGAGTGGTGTTATTGTTCTCTATCCGAGGGCTAATGTAGGTCCTTATCATGGAAGGCAACACTCGGTTTTTGGCATGTCACAATGTACTCAAATATCATTGAACAAGACATACAATGAGAAATTTCGAGCAAGAGAAAGAAGTACTCGAAAGATTCCTATTTATACACTACTACAACGGACCTGTGGCTGATATCTCATGCAGGATTATGACCAAAGAAATATCAGTGTTTGCGACCAGTGCTAGTGTCCCGTCCACCTCCACCCTTAGTATCCTTCGTATCCTTGGGATCCTTGCGAGCTCTAAGAACACAAAGTTTTAAACTCAAGCAATCCAAAAGAGTCTGAACAACTTCACGTACTCGAGTTCAATGTTTCGGCGATGTTTGCGACCAGTGCTAGTGTCCCGTCCACCTCCACCCTTAGTATCCTTAGTATCCTTGGGATCCTTGCGAGCTCTAAGAACACAAAGTTGTAAATTCAAGCAATCCAAAAGAGTCTGAACAACTTCACGTACTCGAGTTCAATGTTTCGGCGATGTTTGCGACCAGTGCTAGTGTCCCGTCCACCTCCACCCTTAGTATCCTTAGTATCCTTGGGATCCTTGCGAGCTCTAAGAACACAAAGTTGGAAATTCAAGCAATCCAAAAGAGTCTGAACAACTTCACGTACTCGAGTTCAATGTTTCGGCGATGTTTACGACCAGTGCTAGTGTCCCGTCCACCTCCGCCCTTAGTATCCTTAGTATCCTTGGGATCCTTGCGAGCTCTAAGAACACAAAGTTGTAAATTCAAGCAATCCAAAAGAGTCTGAACAACTTCACGTACTCGAGTTCAATGTTTCGGCGATGTTTACGACCAGTGCTAGTGTCCCGGCCACCTCCACCCTTAGTATCCTTAGTATCCTTGGGATCCTTGCGAGCTCTAAGAACACAAAGTTGTAAATTCAAGCAATCCAAAAGAGTCTGAACAACTTCACGTACTCGAGTTCAATGTTTCGGCGATGTTTACGACCAGTGCTAGTGTCCCGTCCACCTCCACCCTTAGTATCCTTAGTATCCTTGGGATCCTTGCGAGCTCTAACAACAAGGTTTAATTTTAAACAACCCGAAAGAGTCTGAACAATTTCACGTACTCAAGTTCAAGAAATTCACGGGCCTCGAGTTGAAAGTCATTGTAATCACGAGCGGTAATAGAACCACTGTCAAGTGTAATGAGCCCTGAATGAAATGATGAATGTATCAGAACTTACGCAGGAGCTGGAGCTGGTGCAGCTAGAGAGGATGCAGCACCTAGGACAGCCAGACCAATGAAAAGTGAAGTGGAGCGCATTTTTATGAAGTAATGTGTATGTTGAAGTTTTGAGTTCTGAGTTGAGGAAAAACAAATGACCGAGCACTTGATTTGATGAATGTGTTTGTTTGTGAGAGACCAGCTGAGGAAATAACAGTAAGATGGAGGCCCTTTTATACCAGCAGTCAGCAGCTCGTTTGTCAGTCTCTCAGAGTCAGCTACCGATTCGGCCCCGATGATCTGTGCAACATCCACGGGAGCTACATAGCAACTGCCTCGATACATCACCCACACTACCGTATAACCGTATACCTTTTCGCAGGCTGTCTTGGGTAGCATGATGAAGGATCGTACAGGCTGGGAACCAGTTTAGTCGTAGGGTTCTAGAGCAGTGCGAGTAGCCCACTACCATTCAACAGTGAAATCCGCCAGTGACCAAGACAACTTTCTCGGCCATGAAAGCCTCATGAAAGCCGCGATCAATTATTCCCCAAAATTGTTTCAAGCTATTTGCGGTATGGGAGTGGGCCCTATATTCTCTCTGAGTCAGCGGCTTGAATCTTGACATTGTGTGTCAGAAAGGGCGCCGAACTCAAAAACACTTCGTAACGACCGGTCTGGAGTATCAGAACAATTGTGGGATTGTTGATCAGATTTTCATGAGGCACCGAGAAAGTCGTCTTGTTCGCTGGCGGATTTCACTGTTGAATGGTACTTGGGAATCCGGATTGTTCCACGAGCTGCCTTGATGCATCCCAACTGGTTCTCAGCTCGTACGATTCTGCATTATTTTACCTCGGACTCGCTGCGGAAAGATACTAGTACGTTATACTGACGGTAATTTGGGTGATGTTTCTTATGAGACAGCGGCACTGGAATTCCAAGTGCACATTACAAAGGCATCCATGGATGTTGCTATGTGGCTCCAGCGGACGTTGCTCGAAAATCGTGGCTGACTCTGAGAGACTGACAAATGAACTTCCGACTGTTGGTATAAAAGGGCCTAGTCCTGCACCTATCAGTCCCAGTTATCAAGTCGAGTTGGACATGTGATGGGACCCATTAATCATCTATAACTCGAGGTGCTTTTCTTCACTTCCCTACCTATCATTAAAATTGTGTAAAGTAAATGCTCAGATAATCCAGCGGCGTGACAAATGACGTCCTCGGCGCTGCTTCGGTGACGTTAGATCACCCGCTCATCGTTGACCGACATTTGATGCGGCTGTATCCCGCTCCCTTCCCGCTCTTCCCTACCGCCCTCGCGCTCATTGTCCCGCCCCCGGCTACCAAAAAAAAACCAAAAGGAAATTTTTTTCAAAGTGTCATAGAATTGCATATTAACTGCTAATTTCCTACTCATGGTTAAAAGTGAATGAATATTGACCTTCAACACAAAGTTCTCCGGATATCGTCCTCGGCTATGTAGCCCATGGTTACCGCCATCACGGTAGTCGCGTGTCCGCTCACTGTTTCCCGACATCACATCAGCTGGGAATCGGAGACGCTGTCCGCCACACGCCCGATGTCCTAAAAGGGTCGTGACTCTCCATGTGCTTCGAATACGAACAGGATTGATTGGGGGATCCTTTGAATGGCAGTATCTAAATATCTGAAACTGTGGATAGCTGCCAGACAGGTCTATTTGTAGTATAAGCTCTGTTGTCGTAGAAATTTTGCTAACCTTCACGGTCAGTAGTAGCACCAGTGGGATAGAGGCCGTCCTGCGGCGGCAGATACGAGTCCCCAATTAAAATCAGCATCACACCAGTGACCCATTTTCCGGCTATGGAAGTCAGTGATTCGAGCAAGGTGTTCAGCAGCTATACGAGATAATCAATCAATTCAACCACAGCTACACAGGCCCCATGATACAGACCAAGAACCTGATGGACTCATTGAGGCCTCAAACAGATTCTTCATGCGCCGCAATGACATGGGATCGCTCAGCAATCTTAACCTTGGCCCTGATATGGATTCCTATGGATATCTCACCAAGGCTGCAGGCCACGATTATGTCCATACAGAAGATCATCGGTTTGCTTGGGTAGTGGATCACTTTTTTCTGTAAATCCAATGAAATTTGATCAAAAATGTGTATTATCCGACTACGACAGTCGGATCATATCGACCAAGTCTCATGCACTGTGCCAGATTCCTGTCAAAGTCTATCTTGACCCAAGAGCTCCGTCGCGTGAGGTGCTCGTTGGCAGAAAGACAAGATCCTGCAGCAATTAGAGGGGAAATACGGCATTCACCGGCACAGAAACCACAACAGTCCAAATTCCTTCCTCTCGAGGACAAGTCTGGTGGGTCGATAGCATAAAATCAGTAAAATCTTCAACTAAGCAATCTAGAGCTCACTAATATCCAACGGTCCCGAATCCCACCCAGTCTTGGGCAACGAACAAACAAACGACCGAATGATGAAAGGATAGTATGTCAATATTTCACCTGGGGATGGGTCAGTGGATCCTATACTCGAATTGGATCAACGAGACATACCAGGGATAGATCTATTGCAGGCAAAAGGTGGTCTGGAAAATCGCTGGGAAGAAAGGAATATGAGCTGGTGCAAGCTAAAACCAAAGAGGCCGTACGAGGTCTTGTACGAGGTCATTCTCTATCCCGTTTTCACGTCCTTCATTATGCCCTGTTGCGGCGTCAAGGCTTTAGAATGGAAAATGGACGGATGGTGATGAAGCCCCCTGTGTTACCAATCAGCGAAACCCTGGCATTATCTATGAAAAGCAGGACCTACCAGGGAAGATACGATAGGTCGCTAGAGATGAGCCTAGATATGAGCGTAAGTCATGCAAAAAGGAAAAAAGAGCGCACCAGATTATCGTTTCTGTCTTTTTCATGTCGTTGAAGCCCTTGTCACGATCTATGGACACTAAAATAGCCTCCAGGTCAGGTTTGGGCGAGACAGAGGAGCCAGACAGGAGGAAATAGCGAAATCGGTAGAAATTACTTGCAACTCGAAAGTCTTGGGATTCGGAGGGGGAAAACGGGCTTAGAGGGAGTATATGGGCCATGTTATACGTCCTGGGCGATATCTTGTGAAAATAGTGCCCCCAACGTCGAGGAGAGCGACCAGAAACGACAAGACGACTTCTGCGTCATCATCAGGGTCAAGGGCAAAATGATGCACGTGCCCATTCGCTCTTTTTCTGTTACTTAAGTCCGCCGCTGTCAAATTTTTCAAAGCTGCTTGCAACACAGACACCTGTGCCGAATTCTCATGAAATCTAACTCCCGCTCCATCCATATGCGAAAAAGGTGCAAGCAATAATGCTGGACGTGAGAACGCACGAGACTATCCCCATTGGGCGCTGTGATGCCAGCTTCCTGAATCTTGCTGATACCCAATGAACGAGCCCATAAATGGGACTCGTAACTGGGACAAGTCTTTCTAGGCTTATACTTTTTGAACTAATTGTCACTGTACTGATGTGGTCCGCCACTAAGAAACCGCTGATTCCCTTGATGTTTGCTATAATAAACAACGTTGCACTCTGCTCACCCAGACCCAATCAGCTTGAACACTCCTTTCAGGCACTGCATATCATGTATACAAGTACCCAGTCCTCAAGATTTCAATGACGTGACACCACCTCCGCCAGGGAGCGAGACTGCGACTATCTGTGGCGCACAACAAACACAGCCAAATACAATCAGATTCAGGTCCGGGATACTTGTAGCTGATGATAGGTCGCCGGGAACTGACCAATTTTTTTCGGATAATGTTTGTATACCTCTGTAGAACTTCAATATCATGATAGCTCAACTATAGACAGCCATTGGAGCTCTCAATGACAGCAAATGTTGTAGTGAATATCTCCTCATGGCTGATTGCACCATGATATGCACCATATAGAGAAGTAGAAACCATCGGATATTGGACCTGCATGGTTAGAGATAATAGGAGCTATGTTATATTTTTGTGTCAGGGCCACAAAGTGTGATTAGACCGGTGGAATGTCGTATGAATCTCCGGTCAAGGTGAACAAAAACTCGAAGATGAAAAAAAAACATCACCAAATGGAGCGTTTGAGATCTCACAGAGAATAATTCAAGAATGAAAGTAAGCTTGGTTTGATGCCATTTTAGCAAGAAAAGCACCTAATATTGGTATTCCAAGTTATGCATGACAGCGAAACCACTGTCTGCCCCAGCCACGGCCATACAGTGCATGGAAAATATGATATTCAAGTAAATCAATATCCAATGAAGATATTCCGATGATAATAAGGTCGCTTGGCCCTTCCATTTGACGTTCCGGAGGGACTCTGATCATATTTGGTACTGTTTGGTTTGCGCCACAGATGAACGCAGGCCTCGCCCAGGTGGCCACTGGTGTCTTTCGGGTACATTTGCAACGTCGACGAGTTATTCAATATCACTACTACCACCTGTAACAATATTTGTGTCTCTTTGGGTCTGGGTGAACAGCTGCAGCATTGTCGGCTTTTGCAATCCAGCAAACATTCAAGTCCTTTCCCCATTGGTGGTTGCTCCCAAGCAGATACCAGACATATACACGAACATTTGAAGCCTATAAATCAGTCTCCCAGTGCCAATATAGAGAAGGAATTTAGCCAGCACAGTATCCATTGACAACACATCTTGGACTAAAGATAGACTGGTCTGATAGCTATCTGTCACATAATGCATCTATGAACTACCATGATGATTCCCCAATCAATCCTGTTCGTATTCGAAGCACATGGAGAGTCACGACCCTTTTAGGACATCGGGCGTGTGGCGGACAGCGTCTCCGATTCCCAGCTGATGTGATGTCGGGAAACAGTGAGCGGACACGCGACTACCGTGATGGCGGTAACCATGGGCTGCATAGCCGAGGACGATATCCGGAGAACTTTGTGTTGAAGGTCAATATTCATTCACTTTTAACCATGAGTAGGAAATTAGCAGTTAATATGCAATTCTATGACACTTTGAAAAAAATTTCCTTTTGGTTTTTTTTTGGTAGCCGGGGGCGGGACAATGAGCGCGAGGGCGGCAGGGAAGAGCGGGAAGGGAGCGGGATACAGCCGCCATCAAATGTCGGTCAACGATGAGCGGGTAATCTAACATCCCCGAAGCAGCGTCGAAAACGTCATTGGTCACGCCTCTGGATTATCTGAGCATTGACCAGCTGTTCAGTCAAAGTCTTTACTTTACACAACTTTAATGATAGGTAGGGAATTGAAGAAAAGCACCTCGAGTTAGAGATGATTAATGGGTCCCATCACATGTCTAACACGACTTGATAACTGGGACTGATAGGTGCCTAAGGGCAAAGATACAGTTGCGAACAATCCAAATTGGCCGGTGGTTAGACAAGGCAAGCCGAAAGCGTCAACGGCGTGAACATGCTGAAGAAGAGTCACTGTCGTATGCACATTCAAGGGGTGCAGTACCCACAGCTTTGAAGGTACCGACCAAAAAACGACGAGTACGCTAGTTTCAACCAATGACCGAAAGAGTACAAACTACTACTTTTCTCACTCTCTACTCATACAGATGCATGTAAAATCAGTGTGGCGTGTCGTTCTGGAAGCTGATTCCGGTCAAATGACCATGGGAACCGTGGGACACTCCAGAACGGACAAATCCGAGTTAGTGTCCACGGTGACAAAAGATACGACAATCAGGGCTTCTCTATTCTCGATAGCTTGTCTGCAACTTGAACTTGCGGCCCAAATCGGCAAAGCAACATACGGAGCAACGGACCGGCCATTCCCACACAAAGTAGAGACATTGTCCAAAGTGGGTTATCGCACGGCAATAATACGACGATGTGTGTCTACACTGGCCACATGTCAACCTCATATGACACATTGATATCGTTACAGCTGATTCGGAAACGATAGACGGGCGGAACATAAATAACTTTACTGTGTGCATATGGTTGGGGATGACCGTTTTCGTCAACTTTCGGTCTGAATGCTCCACCTTGAGCGAGATATGACAGCCTATGGGACCTGGAATGAGACGACAAACAGAGGAACTACTGTATTGGCCCACATACCTCGAAACCTGTCTTTCGAGCTAAACCCAGAGCTCTGTAGAAGTCATATCTCCATGTGTTTGTGGGCCCTGGTGAATTTTGGTGGACTGAGATCAAGACATGGCTAACGTCGTTGTGGAGCGGTGGGGCGAGAGGCTGCCCCCTCCAACACCCGTCTATCGTTTCCGAACCGGCTGTAACGATATCAATGTGTCATATGAAGTTGACATGTGACCAGTGCAGACACACATCGTCGTATTGTTGCCGTGTGATAACCCACTTTGAACAATGCGTGTATTTTGTGTGGGAATGGCCGGTCCCATACGACGATGTACTTCCGCGACGGGTATACAACTCCGTTAACTAAGAATGGATTGGGCGATTTTTAAGGTATAAAAGCAGCCTTTTAATAGCATTCTACTTTATCCTCATCATGAAGTTCTTCTCTGCCTCCTTCCTTGTTGCTGTTGTTGCTGCTACCAGTGTATCTGCTGGTTTGCTCCCCCGATGCGGCGTCGAGGGATGTGGCGTCGACGGCCAGAAAACTGTGGACATTGTTCCAGGATTGACCCTGGCTGAGTTCTGCTTGGAATTCACTGGTGCTTGTCTTGCGTATGTCATCCTTACCTTTTTTTCGTACTCGAATAACGTCCAATCACAGCATTGCCACTACCCAGGCATCAGGCCAAGAGCCCACTGCCTTCTGCGTTCAAGGCCCGGTTCCAACTGTATGCCATCAGTTTCTCTGTGTCGTTGGATTCCCTGACAACTGTCAACAGCAAGCTAATATCCTCTGTTTCGCCCCGCGGACACCCTTGTTCACGGATAATATTGCTGGGTATCTCTTTGCTGCCCATAAGACCACCCTTCCTTAATTGCTCGCTCGAAAGCACGGACATATAGTAGTTCAGAGATATTATACATGTTTGATACACACTACAAATTATCATCTTGTTGTTTATGGACCATCAGCCATGACTTGAGGCAAAGGAGGCGGGTATTGCCCCATGATTTCTTAAAATAAACGGTGCTGGTGGTCTTTGGAGAACTTAGCATAACGTCCGGGAAGGGAAATAGAACTGACTGACATGTTCTAGCTCTTCTTTGTCTGCTGGTAACCGATAGACTTCGGAATAGTTGTTCAGACCGCGACCCTACTTGTGCTTGAAGGCCTGAGTGCGAATGGAACTGGTCATTGGCCATACTAGGAGGAGAAATGAACGGTGGCAGTGATGGATCATCGCCTCATGATAATAACACCAAGAATCAACCTTGGACTCATGAAAGGGCCGCAGATATTTACAGATCAACCTGTGGGAAACCTGCAGGTTTTTTCACTCACAGGTGCAGGTATTTGTTTCCCATGGGTTATTTGCAGATGAAGGTTGGACTTTGAGGTAGAGGGAGGTATCTGTCAGATAACTGCAAGCTTTGCATTTGACTCTCAGTAAAACATCTTGCAAAATTATGACTGAGATTGGAATTGGATTCTGGAAAAAACCACCCGCCCTTCCAATTCAGCAACCCGACCTTGAAGACATTGGATCTTTCACTCCGTTTTAGCCATAAGGACTCCTCTGTGAAGCCAAGTTGATCCTTCAATCTCAGATAACTAGGCAACGTTCACAAGAGACAGAGGAAAGTCATGCTGCCCGGCTTTGGAGTCCCCGAGTCCAAGGCCTTTGCGTTCGGGAATGTGGTCCCCATGCCGAAACGAACAATTTAAGAACCAGTCGAAACTCAACAATCCGCCCTATCCACCCTATCTGGCTGTCTGGCCAAAATAAAGTATTCGTCCTGGAGCTTCCTGGATGCTCCGAAGACATTGCTAGGAAAGTAATTGAGTCATTAAATGAGCAGAGAGCAAATAAATGTAGTGCCTGCTTGATTTTATTTGATGCAAGCTTGGGTTTCTTGGACCTTGAGGACAGGACAAGTTCTTCAAGACCTATACCATTTCCAGTTCAGTGGTGGTTAAGCTTCAGATTTGTTGTCACATTGCTTTCAGATTCGCTGTCACATTGTGTCTTTCAAAGACTCTGCTGGAGTGTTTTCATGTATATACTTTTGCTCTCGAAAAGACTCGAGTCAGTTATTTATTATTCAAGCGTTTCCCGAGTCATCCTAACACTCCAAGAGCTTTTCAACTTCAATGTACTTGCATCAACCACTGTCAACTCATCTGATGTTCCCAATGAGTTCCTGCTGGTCTTAGCTACTGGCCCATTGCTCAATGGAAAACCATGTAGTGAGACAGACAAGAAGTGGGAGAAGAAATGTTGGTCATTGGTGCCTCTATTTCAGCAACATTACTTAGTAGATAGTCTTGAGATGGTCAGCATATTTATTTGTCTTTGGAACTGCCCTCAAGCTGATTTGCTTCCTTTATCCGGCGTGAAGTTTAGACACGTACTCGATGTAAAACTCAACCAGAAAGAATATGCACGCAATGACCACAACCAGTGACCAGTTTAGATGCATAAGATTAGTTCGTGGGGAAAAGTGATGACCTGCCAAAGCTGGTACCCAATAATGAAATCGTGAACGAATGACTATAGAGTGCTGATGGACTTTGACTGACTGACTACTGTGACTCTACTATGCCACAGTTTACTGATGGTTACTGACGATTATCGACTTAGAGCCTTCGGTAGCTCTCTTATCATGTGGTTACTCAGTTATGACCTTGCTTCTCCCTGCTGGAGACCAGTCCTGAGTATGCTAGACTTAGATTGAGTTGAACATTAAAATTCAATATTTAATGATGGGGGTTAACCTAAAGTTTGCCTGCCTTATATACCTTTTACAAAACTGCTTACTAATGACTATTAATCATCCAACTCCACTTTCTGAGTAATAATCAGAGCTTGCTGACTGAGAGCTGACTGATTTCTGATGAATCGTTGGAGCTGCCAAGCTTTGCTGACTGATTGTTTATTTGTGTTGTTTTCCTACAAATAACACGTCCTCCATGTGATGTGATCTGTGGTAATCAGTATTAGTCAAAGCAGGAAAAATATTTACAAGTCCAAATTGTTCTTTGTGCTCAAGTCTCAATTTTAAAGAGATTCAAAAATTGAGCATGACATTCGCTCGGGGGTACAAAAAAATTAATTGTCCTCAATCAATAGAACTGTTGCTTCTCAAATTCACAATCTCTGTAGACTTCTCCAAAATATTCCATCCATTGTCGTTTCTTGATTTCAGCAGTCAACCCAGGATTGTCTGCCAGCATGAACCTGTCCTGTCCATAGGCATCTTTCAAAGAAATTGGTGGAGTCCCTTGTCGACAGAAGAGGCAGAATTGATTGACCTCTACATCATATCGTTCGACAGAACTGCGATGAAAAACAACTTGGTCATTGTTGTATCGGGTGAACTCTTGCTGGGGAGTTGGGATCAGAAGGAGCAAAGTGGCTGAAATCCCATCTTGTAGCAAGATTCTGATCTCTTGTCCTTCTTCTACTCTTTCCTTCACGGCTATTACTTCGACTTCTTGCCTCAACATTCCTGAATAAAATCGATTTCCTACTTGGACTGACTGAGCCTTCTCATCATTGCTGAGAAGCCTACCAATTTGCCATTCTTTATACGAAGCAAGGAAACCAGAGCTTGAACAAAAATCTCTGATTCCAACTTGTACGAAATTAGCAAGGGTGGCAATAGGTACTTGGACTGGAAAATTAGGCAGACAAGGAGTAGGCTGTGGAATGGCTACCACCCATGGTAAAGAGCTCTGGTAGTTGTTGGTCATCATCTTGGAAATAAAGGTCCTCAGTTCGGTACAGGTTGTTCCTTTTATATTCCTCTGTTGGGCTCTTTCCTTTTTCAGATAGCCTCGTTGTATCCATGGTGTTACTCTTTTCACTTCTCCACTTTCCCACATTCTTCTTTTGGATCTTCCTTATGGGGATTCAATTCAAGGAAAGATCCTAGCCTACCTCGTGTTGATTTCCTAAAATAGATTGAGTCTTCGATCAGGCTACATGTTTCATTGAAATTTCAAATTCAAAGGACTATACCAAAATTTGTGTAACTGGATAAAGGGTCGTAAGTAGGAATGGTAGGAAAATTGTCTATCAAATCATAGTCCTCTTTGCTTTCGCTAGATAAAATGGCAGGTATGAAGCGCTGTTTCGAAAGAAAAAGTCTGTGAAAAGAAGAAAAAAATCATAAATATCTTGTCAGAATTAAATGTTCCTGTCGCATAAGTACCTCTCTCTGTTCTCCGCTGTAGGCATCGTTGTCCTCTACCTTGACAATGACACAGCCTCCTAGAATTTTGCAAAAGTCCAATATGGTTGCACTCCCATTGAGATGATGTGAACGAATATGGTCTCCAATGCCCACTTGCATTCCCTTTTCTTCAAGTCCCACCAACTCGAATACCTTCTGCGATTGTCCAATATGAATGTCTGAATATATAGCTGGTTGAGCAGCCCAGTAATGATGAGAAAAATTTGAAAAGTGATTATAACTGTTTGGTGTCACAACCATTCCATGGCTAATAAAATTGCTGGGCCCCAGAGGTGAAGGAAATGGAGGCACGAAAGCGATCTGTGAACCTTCAGACGATTTTGTGCAAGCCAGCAGTGGTACTGTAATATCTGGCTTCAGAAATGTCTGTTTCTTCTGCTTTTCATCATTAATACTTGTAACCTGTCTTGAATCCTGCTTACTGTGGTTTTCTTTAAGTTCTTTCAGAAGAACCTCTTTCGCAATTGTTGTGGATGAACTGACAGCTCAGACTCTGGTGAAAAGGTCATCGTCGAGTACTGTGGTGGGTATTGCATTCTTGTCTGCAATTGTCTGATTATTGTGGTTGATGAATTCAATGTAGGTATGTTGCAAAGGCAATAGTGGCATAGACGAAATAGGTATGACTGGTAAAGGATTTGGGTCGACGAAATCCTGAAGTTGGATATCAGATTCCTTGATGCCCTGATCGTCACACATAGTCATCCTGATATAATGAGCGACAGTGAAGAGGAGTATCATGCAGGCAAATATGATACCGATGAAGATGATGCTTCCATATGTTAGGTCGAACAGGCCCATGATGGTAACAGTCTAGGAATTGCTGGGAACAGAACTTGTCAAATCAGATTCTTCTATTTGTCCTTGTTTCATCAGTTTCGTAAGATCTTCCCGGCTAAAATATGGAATGACTCTGAATGCCACAATTGGTCGTGCGCTGATGGCTCTGTTCATCTCCTTTAAGACATAATTTCCTAGTTTTGTTCTCTTGACCACTTCAAAGGGTCCAAAATATCGTGGTTCTGTTTTCAACCTGGCCAAAGTACTTTCCAGTCTTGTGTTCCTCACCAGAACTAAGTCTTCTTCAACAAACTCTTTTCTCTGCAATTTTCTCTCATATTGGCGGTGATATTGCTTTCGAGATCTAATTTGGCTTTCCTTCAATGTCTGAGCTGCCCTTTCAAGGTCTTCAGGATGTTTTCTCAGCTGCTGTATTCTCAGGGCTAGCAATTCAGTCGTACTCATTCCTTTATGATATCTGTCGACCAGTAATGTAGCTTCTGTGAGATCAAAGGGGAGCACAGGTTCGATTCCATGAAGAAGATAGTATGGAGAATAGCCAGTAACCGAACTGATGGTAACTCGGTCTGCAAAAACAGCTAATGGTATCTGATCTGGCCATTCTTGGATCATTCCATACTCATCTTTTTCACAGGACTTTACAATAGCTTCTCTCAGGGTAAAATGTCCTTGTTCGACAACTCCATTGGCATGTTTGTTGTAGGCCGAAATTCTTGCATGTGGTATCTTCATTCTTTTAACCAGACTGGCAAAGGCTTTCTTTACCTCTGGACCATTGTCAGTTACGACTTGTCCAACAGACCCATACCTGTAAAATATCTGTTCCCAGAAGAAGCTGGCCAATTCTTCCAAACTGTTTCTTCTCAGGGCTCAAGCTTCCACTATGCCGGTTAAATCATCTTTCGCACATACAATATATCGGTATTTGTGGCATCCACTTGTTTTGGGCATTAGCATCACGTCGACATATATCTTCTGGAAGATTGTTGATGGAGTCAATACGGTTACTGGTACTCCGAATTTTGCTGTATTTCGGATTTGGCACTCGTGACAGCTCATAACATGTCTGGCTATATCTTGTCATGCTTTAGGCCAAAAGAAACAAGTTAGTATGACCTCAGTTACTGCTTTTATACCTTTGTGTCCCAGTTCTTCATGAGCTTGATACAGAGCATTCCTCAAGAACTTGAGGGTTTTGTAGTCAGACCGAGCGCTGCAGATCTGAGAGCCGACCTGATGGCATGACAGGTTGATTTGGTAAGCAGTGCCCTTTATCCTCGACTTTTGTCTGGGACTTGGCTGATGTCTCGCTCATCCTCTTCAGCTGCCTTTTATACCTTTCTCCAACTCTTATTGCCATTTTTGCCTCTAGCTCTTTAAGTGACGTCTCCAGGCTCTCGAGATAATTCGTCTGATTTTTCCCGCAGTTATCTCTTCTTCTGTCGCTCCTCTGCCTAGAACCAACATGTTTTCTCGTGAGTTGACCAATCCTATTGTCACTTGCTCCTTCATTATTCCAATGACAGCGTGTTCTAGTTCCATATCAGTGTCGCAGGACCCTTCCTTCATGCTGCTTTCAGATGACCAGCTATCAAAATATAATGAACCCTGTCATTTCAGTGTCTTCCTTTTATTCCCAATATTCAGTGAGTTCTCGTGCTTTGCTTGTATTGTCTTCTTATCATTCCAAGGTTCATATGGGCTTCCCCATTCCCATCCGAATTCTCCGCTCTCTGTTGAATCCGGTCTCAATTGATTCATCTTGTCTCTCTGGTGTCAGGTCCCTTAGTTCCACATCTAGTTCTTCATCTTGATAGTCTTGTTTTGGTGAGCTTCTTTGTGTTGTTTGTCATCCAAATTCTTGTACAGCCTTACTGAATTTTTGCCAGCTATCCATTTCTGGGCAATGAATAGTCTTATGCTCATTTGTCCTACACAGCCAACAATTCCATTCAATTATCTTGACTTGTTGAATTTTCCTGAATTTTGTTGGACCTAGTGGGTGCTCTGTTTCAATTTTCAGTCGGTCTCCATCTTCTCTGGTGTCCTGGTTCATTTGGGTGCCTGATTCCACACACTTCCCTGTTTCTCCATTTAGTTGATTGATGTTTTCCTCAGCTCTCGTGTTGTTCAGTTTGGTTTTCCCAGGTCATCCTTGATCTCTGATTGGTCTTTCCCATGGTTCCCTAAATGAACTTGATGTGGCTGATTGATGCACCCAATTCTCGATTCGCTCTGATGCGTCTTCCTGTGTAGTAAGTCTTGTTTCCATTTTGTATCTTGCTTGTATTGTTGATAATTCGTCCAGGTTAAATATCATGGCAAACGACATTTTATAGTGCTCGGCTCTTCTGATCCATAGATGGCTAGATTTGACACATATTTTTCCGACACAGGCCTTGATCCATTTCCTTCCAAGTACGGCTTTCGCAGGTAATTTCGTTTTGTCCTTGGCATACATCTTGATCCTCATTCCAATTATAGGCGTTACCATAAAGTTTTCTTGAATTTCTTGTAGGTTGTCTTGATCCAATTCCATTCAGGTCTTGAGCGATTTGACTGCTTCTTTACTGCAGTAGTTGTCCAATCGTGTAGGGTCTAATTCGGCCATTATTCCGTCTCCTTGCAAAGTTCTCAAGACTACAGTAGGTACTCCTCTAGAGCTTAATATCCTCAAGTCATTGAAAACCTTTTCTTCAGAGTCAGATTCTTGAACTACGCTTGTTTCAATTTCAATTTCCTTGGTCTTGATTCCTTTCGCTAGCCTTGTTTCCAATTGTGAGTATTTCTTGTCTTGTTCTTGTTCTTGCCTTGAATCTTGATTCCCGAGATTTCCATTTGGTTCTTCCATCAGTGCTTCCAGTAAGTCTTCTTGGCATTCTCCCGTGTTTCCAGATCCTTCATCGTCCCAGTCATCATAAGGTCGGCCTTTCCTTATTACTCCTATCTTTGTTCTCCTGATCCTGTCAATATCTCGCTTTCCCAGCACCATATTGACAGGCAGATGCTTGTCAAACACAACTTTAAAATCCACATGCCAGCGCTCACCAATTCCCACACATATCTCTTCTCCCACTATCATGCCAGCTACCATGGCATTGTCTCCTATGGTGTGTATCCCTGTGCTGAATATTCCTTGGGCCACTGAATATCTTACCAGATTTTCTTGGGTTTCCTCATCAAGTACCGCCCAAACACGTCAGCCTTTCCTGAATTCAACTGATACCTCCTCCATGGGTGCTCTCATCCAGAATTGTTTCTCGTTGCCTTGAATGTAGGACACATCACATTCCTGCCATTTGACTGCTCTAATGTCCTGCAGTTCTTGATAATTCCTTCTCACTAATTCCATCTTACCGAGTTCCCAGATCTGTACAAGCGCTCTCATCTTGTCATCATACACCCGAAGCAAAGGCTCATGTCCCTCCTGGATTTCATCTACATGGTTCTTAAACCAGTCTCCACCTAACACAACAGCTGCAGGCAATTCAGTCATTACTCTGGTGTTGAATCCCACCCTAGTAATTAAATCCTGATACCCAGTCTTGACATATACATTTGCTTCTGCCAGGTGAGTTTCTTTGTTGGACTTTATTCCCCACTTCTTGACGAATTCGTATGCTATATAGCTTTGGGGCCATGTTGGTTTGATTAGGGCCAATAACTCAACCCATCCAATTCATACCAAAATTGCTCGTCCTCCAACTTTGAGCTGTTCTCGTTCTAGCACTTGTTTCCAAAGGTCTCTCTCTGCGGGATATCGGTACCAGTTTCTTCCTTCCTGTACTCGTTGATCTTGAGAGCCGTATCCAGCTTTCACGACTCCTTCTTTCTCCATTGTTCCATCTCTTTTCTCTTTCCTTTCTCATGCTCTTGCTTTCTGTTGTTGTCTCTCTTCCTTACGAATGGCTCTTTGGTGAGTAATTTCTTGTCTCCTTTGGGCCTCATATGACTGATTTGATATAGCAGTTGCTCCTTGATTATTGCCCATAGTATTCTGGTCGTCGGGAACAACTGCCTCTGCTGAAAAGAACAAATGGTTTTGTCCTTGGTACCATTGTATGCTGATCTTATTTCGCTCAAGCCAATCCTGACCAAGTTTCACAGGGTTACTTCCAAATCCTTTCTTCAAGATTCATAGGTCTACCTTGGTTACCCTATTCTTGATAATTTTGACATCCTTTAGTACTCCCAAGGTTCCAGGTGAGCTTATCTCAAAATTCTTGTCCATTCTAACTCAGTTTAATAGTCTATGGGTCCAGCACTGCACATAATAGGCCACCGCCAATTTCGATTTGGATACTCCACACATTCCGGATTGGGTTGACCATGCGGTATCCATTTCCCAAAGGTTCCGCCAAATCGTTTACCTGTTCTCTGGGTTCGGACTGAATATTCTCGTGGTTTGGTTCTCCTGTGAGTGCATCATCCTCCCTTTTCTCTCACATTACTGCATTTTTGCTGATTTTAGCAAGTATTTTGCGTCCTAATACCATGGCAGGTTCTAGATTCTGGTCATATATCACAGAAAAGGACTCAGTGTAGCTTCTCTCATTGATAATGACAGCTTCTAATGCATCCTGTCCAGTGAAAATTATTGGATTTGTGAAGCTGCTTCTCATTACAGACAGCTTGACCAGACTCATGTCAAGTGTGACATCACTGACAGCTTGAATGATCTCAGCGCCTATTTCAACTGAAAATTGTTCCGGTTCGGGTCTTCTCCAAGCTTTCGGTAAGCTTATATCCATTTGGTTGTCCTGATTCTCGTGACATCTTTCCACAGCGGCTACTTCTTCCTTGACACGCTTGTAAGACTGGTAGACTTCTTGATCCTTGTTGGTGGTACTGGTGTTGATAATGTATGCATACCCTTGACATCTGGTAATTAAATTTCAGATTTCAAGATATGGGCATTGTGCTTGGACAATCTCCTGGTGTACATATCTCCCAATCCAATCACTTCCCAGAACTATGTCAGCTGGTATCTGTTCTGACAGTTTGACATAAAGAATGATGGCTGTGTGAATGTTATTGGGTTCTGCATCCAGGAGTAATGTGACCGAGACAGACTTCTTTCCTTCTTGCATCATAGTCACAATGGCTTCCCAGCTTCTAATGATGTCATCCTTTACACAACTTTCCTTCCAAGTAGGATCTACTAAGGCTAAGAACTTGCCCCGCGGACCCTTTACTGCAATGTATTTTTCACCAGGTGTTTGTTGTCCACTGAATAGATTCTTTTCGCTGGCTTTCTGTCTCGATACTTTAACTGCTTCCAATTCAGGTTCCATAGGTCTTGAGTCAAATGGTGGTCCTGGTCCAAGAGATGATCGGATCATATTAACTCTTGCAGTTATAGTCGGCAGAGTTGAATTATCTATTCTTCCTGAATAAAATCCTTCCAGTTCTCGCGCATAGGGAATAGCTCTTATGGAACATCCAGTTTCCTCTTCAGGGTCTTCATGAATTTCAACTACTTTCTTGAGCTTGCTTCCTTCTTCCTTGAATGCAGATATAGCAGGCATCTTATAAACAGCATTGTAGTTATTCTTGTTGGGGTGAAGTTCAACACAGGTCCCATCCTTTTCTGTCTCAATCAAGCAGAGCTTATTCTTGACTTGGAATGGTCTTCCCAGGAGCACTGTGAAGTCCACATCAAAGTTCGCAACATAGAAGGCACCTTCTGTGTCAACAACTCCTCCACATTTGACTTTGACATATTTCAGGTACTTCCTGAGTTCCTTCTTTGATCCCCCTACTTCGGTTAACTCCAAGCTTACAGGGCTTACGCTTCCTCTGTCATCTTTGCACTTGTGGTACATTTCCTTAGAAATGATGTTGATCTCTGACCCAGAATCAATGAAAGCTTCAGTTGTAAACTTTCCAATCTTGACCTCGATCAGGACCAAATCATGTCTTGAGTAATCCACTCTTCCAAAGTTAACTCGGGCTGCTAAAGGTGTGTCTGGGTTTATGGCCTTGTTTTTCAACTGGTCACCCATTCTCCCAGCTACTTCCTTATCAAGTCCCAACACTTCCTTGACTGTGAGATCAACCTTGACATCCAGAATTTTGTCACAAATGCTTTCAATATTGACTTGTTGTGCAAGTTCAGATATTCGCTTATTTTTGGACAACTTTTCTGTATCATTCTTGTGCTCTACTATCTTTGGAAGTGAATCTGCCTTAATTGGGATGTCTACCATTTCAATGTCTTCATTGATTTCCACTTGTCTTGCTGGTCTAGCTTCAATTGGCCTTGGGTTAGTATTTTCCTTGTTAGTAGCATCTTTCCTAGTTAGTATTTCCTTACCTTTAGGTCTGAAATCATTATCCTTGGCCTTCTGACTTGTTGTTTCTTTCCTAGGGGGCATTACACCGTGGGCAAATCATGATGCACCTGTGGTACATGCAGTCAGGCTGCACTCAACTTGCACTCAAGTTGCACCTGCCAAAATGTGTGCTTCTTTTGGACACATTTTCCCACATGTGATGTGATCGGGGGCTGTGTAGAAAAGATTTGACACCAAGTCCGCTTTTTTTTTGCTTGTATTGCATCATTTGTTATTCCTTGACTTGAAGGGTTTGGTGTCATTCATGGCCAATTTTGTGAGCAGTTAACCCTAACCCTAATGACTGGTGAAGATTGACAAAGTACAGAAAGCATTAAGTTAAAAGAGGGTGATCTCACAGTGTGTCATTGGCATCTCGGCATCACACACCCTCCAACATTGTTCACTCAAAATGGCAACTGTCAAGTTTCAGATCTATTATTTGACCTGGTGACTCAATTTTCAGGTGCGAGTTGAGTGCAGGTTGAGTGCAGTTCAGGTGCATGTTCCATGGTGCATCCTGATTTGCCCGCGGTGTTAGTACTCCATCAAAGATTTTCTTCTTTACTCCATGGATTGGAGTCTTCCTAGCTGTCCTGGCGGCTTCCATAACTCTTGCTGTGATTCCTTCATGGTCATATGATTCATCATCAGACTCCTCCATTGTGTCATATTCCTCACTTTCGGGTTCAAAGAAGGCACTGGCGCATGTGAGATAAGACTTTGCCTGGACTGTTGGAGCTGCAGGGACTGCTTCTTGTTTATTTATCACTTCCCTTCATCCTGTCAAGTATTGACATAAAGGTATCAGTTCCAAACCTTCTCAGCAACTGTCCATCAGGTCCGGTATATCGGCCATCAGGAAGTTTTCCCATCACTCCGGAGTTTAGTGCATCAATTATGGGAGGGCAATCTCTCAGTCCATGATTGGTGTCCCCACAACCATAGCACTTCCCATGTATAGGGTTTGTGTCAGCTCCAAGCTCATATGGCATACCAGCTGTTTGAACATATGCACTTCTTCTAGGCCCCAATGGAACTGCATTAGACCCTGTGCCTGTGTAATTGTTTACAGCATTTCTCATGGTTCTTGAACTATCCATCCTTGGACTTGGAGCAATGCTTCCTTCAAGTCTAGGCTGGGGTTTAGGGTACCATCTGGCTACTTCTGGATTGAGTTGTGATATCTGGAAATAGCACATAGCATACTTGGGTTCTGTCACTGCCATCTTACTCATCTTGTCAATAAGATCCTTGACTTCTGTGTCAGCTTTATTGTCTCCTTTAGGTGTTGTTGGAGTACTCTCTTCTTTCCCAAAGTGTTGGCTGGCCTGTCCTCATGTTTTGGAAATGTCTGATGATGTTGGTGTCCTTTCATGTGTAGTCTGTCCCTGATTTCCTGGTCCCTCTGGTCTAGTTGCCTCTTGATTTGGTTGACTAATTGGTTCTCTTCCTCTTCTTCATCTGAGTCTGAATCCTCAGAATCTGATTTGCTGTAGTGTCTTTTCTTGTATCTCTTGCGCATTTGTTTCCTGTGAAATTTGTCAATCTTTTCCATATCTGTGTTGTCTGAGTCTGATTCGCTATTAAAAGGTGAGTTCATTCCAAACATATTCTCATCAAAGCATCCACATTTAAAATTAGCTTCTGCCAAATTCCTAGCAATGTCAGCTGGTACTGGATTTACTGTGTCCCAACCTGGATTCATAGCCCTGTACTGAGACTTGACATCTCTGGCCACTGAAGTTGGTAACCCATACCAGAAATAAATGTCTCGCTGTCGTTCCTGTATTTTCTCATGCTTGATTAGCCAGTTAGCAATAGTATCAAAGTCTCTGAGATATTGTTTCCATTTTTCCATGGAATCCATCTTACCATTCTTCTTCTGGTGCCATCCATTGACAAACACAGATAGATGCTCCGGTTCATAGTGTTGCTGCCTCTTCTTCACATCATAATACGACAAAATATCCTCCTCCAGTCGTTCCCAGTTCCTATTATGGTAACTCAGCAATGTTACTATCAAATCTGATACTCCTTGTGAACAATAGTCTATCACTTTACAGCATTTCTCCTCATCTGTTAGTTGATAAGTTGCCGTGACAGAATTGTATTGATTGATAAAAGCTTGCACTTTGTTGTATTTACCTGTGAAGACAGGAATAGAATGTGCATGCTTTGTCCCTGCTAAGGGCATCATCTCAGGCCTACGGTGCCTGTGATCATCTGCGAAATCCATGTTGTCGGCTCTTCTTGATCTTGATCTTGATCCTCGGTTGTTCATGCTTGTCGGTAATTCAAACTTAACTCGGTTCATGAGAATATTCAGCTCTTCCAACTGTGGCACTGTGGTGTTCTCCTGTTCTTCTGCTGACTGACTAATGCTTGACTCAAAAGTCAGTGGTGTATATGATGGTGATATATCTGGTAATTCTCCTGCTATACTCAATGGTGACGATGTCGGTGTGTTGTTACTACAGTGGCCTGTCCAATTTGAATCACTGTCGAATCCAGTAATTCCTTTTCCAGACATACTCTTGCTCGGTTCACAGTATGATTACTGTTTCCCTGAATGCTGAATGATTTCTTGGGATTCTTTTACCCTCGCAGTGGGCTCCACTTTGTCCGGTGTGAAGTTTAGACACATACCCGACGTAAAACTCGACCAGAAAGAATATGCACGCAATGATGAGGCCTGTCAGAAATCTTTTTGACTTTCCTATTTCCCGAATACAACAGGCTGTTCATGGAAAATTCTGATTCAACCATGCAAACTAGGCAGTGGGGCCGCCGTGGACCCTGATGAGCTGACGACCTGAAATTTGGCCACGTCCTTCTTCCTGGTATATACTACCCTTTTCAAGGTCCGTAATGATTTTCAGGATATTATTACCAGCTCACTGATGGCATGAACAGTAACCTACTATTTTATGCATAGCGCACCAACCGACATGATCTAGGACGGCGCTGAGACCCTGTCTGAGCAGTGGGCACGAGTATGCTCATTTATGTCTATTTGCATCGTTTTATAGCTTATTTTGGCATTTGACGCTCTCTCTGGACCTCACAGTGCTCCCCCAAATCCCCATTTCTGCCAATTATCAGGCATGCCGCATGTGGCATCAATAATTTATCGATTCTACAGCTGTTACATCGAGTGAGTCAGACATTTTCTCATTGCTGCCGCTTATATCAACCCATGCAGACATTAACAGCCTCCGTCGCACCCCATAGACGTGCCTGGTCTGCTCCTCTTTCTACACTCTTTGTCTCTGCTTTCACCAAACCACCTTAATCAACAGTCACCGATGGGTCAAGAACAGACCAAATCTTGAATTTCAGGTGCTTTGCACTGACGAGGACATCACTTGGGAACCTCTCTCCAATGTCGATGACTGTGCCGCTATGGACATGATTTGACCGATCCATTGTTGCTACAGAAGCGGAAGTATACGATTGATTCTAGCTTAGAATTGTCAAATTAGTTGTCCTAGACCTTGTTAGACATACATGGTTGTTGTTAAAGTCGTAGATGATTTTTTTTATGGCAGGAGGATGGTGGGAAGCTGAAAAACGCCGCTGATGCAAAGCCGCCAGCGTGGAAAGATAAGTTCTCACGGTCGGCCAGGTACCCGATAATTGCAGTTTTGGGACCTGTCGTGGGAAAATATTCACCGTGTCATCAAAACATTGCGTAAATTGATGGGACCGGGCGCAAATTGCAGCCAAGACAAATGGCTACAAGATATAACCCACCCAGACATCAGTGAATGTCATGGATGCTGGATATTACTCGCTAATCTCTAAGGTGGCCAGCTAACCAGTCACTTGTAGTACTTGAAATAAAGTGAAAGAGCTGTTTCTTCATTTTTGGTACTCTACCGCAAGTTGACACATTGACCAGGAGCACACCTGAGACAGTGGTATTCTGTGCCAGAGGTTGAGCAACGGGAAAAGATGCAGACAAATTGAAGGCTCACCATTTTGACTGATCATTGGTCCCTAAGTAGTCTCGAGACGTCAAGGTGATGTCTGGAACTAGCATGAGGCAACTTGACACCTTCTTTCTAGCCTTCACCTCTTAATCTCCAATGGTATGGGTAAAACTTGGAGGATAAACAGGCACATAGATCTGACCCACCATCTACGCCTCCACTATCCACATCCTTAGTGGCGCAAGCGCCAGCCTTCCTCACTCTCCGTAAGTATTATCCAAGTAAAGTCAAACAACTCATTTTTTATTTGAGAGATCCATGCATATATAATCGTATACTTAATTCCCAGTCCGACTGGATGTTGCTGTAAATTGAATCCGGATTGCTTTTTGGAGCGGACGGAGCGGGCTTACCGAGCATAGAAGTTATTCTGCGCCATCTTATTATTTTTGCCGCTATCAGGGTCGAATGGTATCTTCAATCTATAATACTAAAAAATACACATATGTACATAAATTAGCAGTTGAAAATATATGTACAGTAGGAATTAACGACATTCAACTGAAAAAATTCAATACATGTCGCGAAGATTGTGAGTGACGTATGAGATAGTAACAAAACTGTTTATTCCTCTTCATTTGTTGGTGTCTCTAATTCCTCCTCTGATTCTGTATTGGAGAGTTCCAAAGCATTCAGATCCTCCAAGTTGTGACGGCGGATTAAACCAGATACAACAGGAAATCTGGGCCAGCTTATCGACGAATACTGAATGAAAGGTCTTAACGGATAGATTAGCTTCCGTTGTAAGTGACCCCAGCGGTTCAGCTGAATGTTGGAGATGTTGACCAAGAAGAGAGTCGGTGAAAGCTGCGTTTCGAATTTGATTTGGACAAACGCCCCGTCAACATGAAGTTTGACGATGGCTAAAACAATACCACGCCCGGTGTGCTGGTTGAATACAGCAGCTCCTGCATCTAGTCGATTGCAAGAATTGCGCAGGTCCAAAGAAAGACCCCAAACGCTATTGTTGAAGAAACGAAAATAACGAATGTTCACATTGAAAATGTGAATAGTGATGAGGGTATGATGATTTTCGTCGGTGTCTGGAAGGACACCATGAGGCACTGGGTCTGTAGTATGCAGTGTGATTGATCTGGGACTGGAGGAAGGGGAGACGCTGAGATCAGAGGATCTTAGCGAAGGAGCTCTTGGGTTTGGTATTACTGCTGATACACGATGATTGAGGACCGACGCTGGAGCACAATTATCGCAATAGTCAAAAAAGAAAAAATGGCTCAGACGCACTATCGTCACTGTCCTCCTCTACCACATCAAAAACTTGTTTGATAGAAACCTCAATGTCAATTCTCGATCTTGTTAGTATATGGAGGCACAGATTCGGCACGAATTCTTTAAAGTGTGCGGGTGGAAGTGGCATTGGAGGAGATGGCCAATGTTTCGGTGGGAGACTGAGAAAAATGAGGGTAAACAAAACAGAAGAAGCTCATGGACCTAGCACGGTGTGGTTACAGTTTCAGTCGTCATCTCCAGGAAGCAGCTTCTTAAATGGACCTAGGCTTCAGGAAAACCACCTATATCACCTGGGATGAAATCACTTCGATCTATTTTGCAGTCAGGATAGCAAATGAAAGCGCTCAGCTTTCAAGCAGATGAGAGGCCTAATGCGTTGTTCAGCAGAGAAATCATATCGGGATGCAAGAATTCAATCACTGCACCTGGTTCAATGTATTGGTTGGCTGGCAAGGTGTAAACCTTGTATCGGTGGTCAAGCCCTGCATTGTTAAAGAGTAAGTCTACCTTTTCTCTACAACTTCATGAGATAACAGGTCGTGAACTGTCCATTTATATTTTTCATCAGATGCGAAATGGTTAACCAGTGGGGTATAGGCCAACGGTCCCCGTGGCAAACACGAGTCCCTAACCTTTTTGTTTGATTTTTAAGCTATAATCCTCTGACAATTGATGATAGGTTATCCAGCTGAAAGAAAGGCCTGAACATCAATATGTCAAGACCAAAAAAGTGAAAATCAAAGAGATAAAAGAATGGCTTCCAGCACTCAAGAGGCCCAAAAGTGCTGAGGAAAGGTCCGGGAATCAACACTTGAACAAGGGCTGTGATCAGCATCCTATCGGAGTCTCAATATCATGTGATTTGCAAAATTTGCAAGTGCGATACTGTGTGACAGCATTTACATATCCTAGTGTTGATGTCTCCAGGTGGCTACAACACTAAACAAAATAATTGACCTCATATTCAATGTTTATTTGTTGCATATTGCATGTATCCCCAAGTTTTATGGCTCCAGCTAATGCAGGTCAAGAGTTCCAGGGTCATTGGCATATCTAGGTAGCGACAACGAAGGCAGGTTGAGTTTAGTCCCGGGTAAAGCCGAGAGCTGTGAAAAGGGCCATGTGACTTATCTCCGCTAGGTTCTTTGATGCCGGAGCTCTGAATTTCGCTCTGTTCCAACAAACGAGCCCACGTGACCATGGGACTCGTAATACAGATATCACTGTCATTCGTCAGCTTTCACCACCCGAAACAATCGTTACTCACTGTGTCTCTACTAGCTCGATACTGTACCAGGCGTACTATTTGGCATATGGCACCGACAGGTCACTGGGCTCTCATCTTCTGCCTCTGAGTCCCAAGTTCAGTGGGATTCTTTTTCGATATTGGTCTTCAGTATGATGCATATTGCATTGAAAGGCATCTCCATTCCATTATTTCTTCGAATTCTTGCTCTCTAACCTGTGACGAACGCTATGGTTCTCACCTGTGCTTTCAATGGCTTGGTATTTTGTCGGTGACATCTTGACATGGCTAATTCTTCGCAAGTAAAGATTGACAGCAGATTTGAGATAGCTGCAAGGATTTATTGTCGAATTCAAAATAAAGTAAGACGAACCTTTCACTTTTTTTGCCAGTTGATTGGGATATTTGATTGCATTCATCCATCCTTGGATTTTGCGGCTCCAAACGGCAACAAGTCGAAATGTTGCATATTACCGTTGGCTCGATCGTGGTTCCGAAGAAATACAGGGTTATTAGTAGGGTTCTATTGTCGTCAAATTGGTGGTGAAAAATGTTGAATTTTCGGGTGA
Organism: Mycena floridula; assembly: GCA_029320655.1. Classification (NCBI taxonomy): domain Eukaryota; kingdom Fungi; phylum Basidiomycota; class Agaricomycetes; order Agaricales; family Mycenaceae; genus Mycena; species Mycena floridula. Next base: position 671,885 of record JARIHS010000036.1, on the reverse strand, counting down.
GCGGCTCCTAAATTTTCCAATTTGATGAATGACCTTTTGATGGATTTTTGTGCGCTTCATCCTATCTGGCAGTCGACTGAGACGGTAAATCTGAGGTGTCTCGCTACCCCCGTTGATAGGGTCCCTACAAAAACGACCCTATAAATCGGATTAAAGGACTAATCCGACGTCTTTCTGGCTACTATTGGTATCTTATTGTTCGCTGCACTAGAGTTGAGCTCCACACTGCTAGTAAGACTTGTACCTATGTACCGCGGAAGCACTAGAACTTGACTCGTCACAGCAAGGATACTAGCCGCGGTAACGTACGGACACACCAGGAGAAAGAGGCAAACGCATGCCTCGGTATAACATTGGTTTAACAAGGGTTCCGCAAATCCGAAGAACTGTATATTGTCCGGTTCATAACGACTGAATGGGCTCTGCGATACCGAGGAACGACTTGCGAGGAAGCTTACGGATTCCGAGGTAGTCAGCGGGATGAGCCACGGTCGCTAGCGCGGCACGGCTCCGAGACGTCGGAACAGGTAGATCAAAATGATCGACGGATATGCGATGACTGATTAAGGACCGAAAGGTTAACTCGATCAGTTTACGGTTTCCGGTAATGAGGTAAAAGAGTGCTGGCTTCTGGTTATGGATTGCAGTGGGTCCGCGCGGTACTTCCTCGGAAAGAAGGAATCTTTTAGTAAAGAAACCAGGTCAATCGAGGAAGTGTTTCGATCGTGACTCATTTGTGTAACAAGCGATCGACGGTCAACATGGGGGCTGAGGGATTGGTTATTATCAAAAGTACTGAACGCGACTAGCTTATGCTATACTTCGCGGAAAGACATCGTTTAAAGACTGACTTCATACACGACAAGTCATAGTCTTATCGGTCGCTAGGGATAGCGCGGGAACCAGCTTTTCCGCGAAGTCTTTAGTCCATCAACTAGGTTCATCATTTTAATGGTTTTCGCGGACACCGAGTAGACTCCACCTTCACGAGGGATGGCATGATAGCCGAGATAGAGGGTGCGCCGGTTTACGAGTTAGTTATTTATCATCAGTTTTGGACAGTATTTAAGTAGCCTGTTTGTACTAAGTAAAGTTAGAGAATCAGTGGCCCGCTACGCTTTAAGCGCGGGATCCATCTTGTACGCTCTCTGTGTTGAAATCATAAGATTGTCTGCACTTGTCTCGTCTTGTCTTGTTCTAGTCTCTAGTCTCTAGTCTTGAAGTCCTTGTTTCAGTAACAGGCAAAACCTCTAGTATCTAGTCTCTAGTCTTGTCTTGAAAGTCCTGTTTCTAATAGGCAATACAAACCGTTGGCTTAAAACACCAATACAAAACCCCTTCCGAGAAACATACTACCCCGCATCTCACGCGGGAGTCTACGTACCGCGGAATACGAACTTGCCGCGGAAACTCTGCGCGGAAACTTTCCAAGCTTCCAAGTCTCGTTTGAACTAGTTAACCAACTCGCACAAAGAGGGTATTAAAGAGATATTGTGGTGTGTGTTGGGTGCTCGATTCGTCGCCACTCACTCGTGCCATTTCCGTCCCGTCCGTTAGGATCCCTCACACCGTATTACAGCCTATGAGGGTCATATGAGTTGTTCCCGATTTTGCTTCAGCACTCACGGGCAGGGAAAATATGAATGGGCCGTTTAATACCTATTATCAATGCCTCCCAGAATATAAAAAAATATTCTTAAGAAAGCTATTCTACACTGCTCAGGACCCGAAATGGCTAACGCATCTCGCTTCGCGGTTTTTTACTGTACTGGACAAGCAAAATTGGCATCGGTACCAATGTTGGGTAATGTCAAATGCGGAAACGGCGCTTAAATGAACGAGTCAGCCGAATGTTCAGCCGAGAACGGCTGATGTTGACGATTCGGACTTTTGTCGGAGATAGAGCCAAAGATGGGCAACTCGATGTCCGAGATGACATAAATCTGTCGCAGAGGATATATTTTCAACCTGGGGATAGCCACCATAAGTTTGACCGTCATAATGCTTGTAAATTGAATGAGGACCAATCAAACGTGCAGTGAAATGGTGGCCACCAGAATAGACTATACCAACTAAGCGGTACTTGATCGGGAGACCTGGAATGCTAATGGTGGAAGATCCCGCAACCGACCCTGGATGCTCAGGGTCCAATTCCAACTTGATAATAATGAACAGTGGTGCGTCTGAAACCGAGACAAGGGTTGTTGAGCAAGACAAGTGAGGTTGAAAGTTCGAGCATTGAGGTTGTACAACAGTTGGGCAACATGTATTGACCCATGCCTGAGTAGTCAGTATGCCCAGTTGATTCAGATGTCGTGCAGCTTGTGAGGAAATTATGAACGAGCGACGGCAAGGATGAACACTTCTGGTACTTTGAATATGTGACGCGCATTGCCATTTCAAAGCAAATTGGACTGACCCTGTGGAGCAACCTGTAAGGAGTTCTAGAATATGTGAGGCAGAAGCCGGAACTTGTCCATGATGGTGAAAACTTGAAGGGTAATCGGCTGACAACTGGTCTCGAAGGAAATCTCTAGCCTCAGAAAATGAGTGTGATGACCTTAAACTTAGTTCCGGATGCTGACACAAATTATGGAAGATCGAGCCTAAAAAACGAGGTAAAGATCCTTGTGAAAACCATTGATTTTGAACATCTGACCAACTTTGAGTGTAGAATATGTTGAAAAGAATCATGAAAACAGAATCATATGAGCAGGACCAATCTCGAGATGACCAGAGGCACCCTGCAAAGTCTGGAATTTGGGTAAAAGGCCTGCGTTAGGACGCTGGTGGATCTGGGGGTTTCCGAGTTTTTTGCTTTTTGCTGACCGGTTCAGTGCTGGTTGTTGAGGGCTGAGATCGCTTTTGGGAAGAGCTTTCAGAAGTGAACGAAAATCATACTTTTTTGTTGCGTTCAGATAGTTCAGATTTGGTGTCTGGTATCGGAACATGGTCTCCTTCCAAAAAGCCATATTTGATCAAGGTATTGTGTTCCATGGCCTCGAATCACTTGGTTTCTGCCCACAAATCATGAGAAACTGGTATATTCAGATGAGATAATTCGACACATTGAGTGATACAGAGACCTTCACGGTTAGTTGCTCGAGATGCGGCGACATAAGCAGCAAAGCCACCTTCACGCAGATTGCAGAATACGACAAGGATTGTTCGACCTTGAGCTGAAGGGCCTGTGACTGCAAATGCTGGTTCAAATGGCATTTGATATCTGGTAATAGAGATTTTCAAGTTGAAATGAGCTGAGGTTGAAATGACGGTGGTTACAGACCATGAACTGGGTGTTATAGGGAAGTGTTTCGGCGGGAGACCTGGGATCGCAATATCAGAATCTGGAAATTCGACGAGAACAGCTTTACAGTAGGTCAGGCCAGCAGGACAAATAGCTGTTTCAATTTTACGCACATATCCTTGAGACCCATTGGTGATGCCGAGTTCTGTTGAAATGTTCCATGTTCGCATAATGATAGGCATCCCAACGTACACAGGAACATACCCTGGAAGACTTCCCTTGAACTTTGCGGATGAAAAGTCAAGGTCAAGTAATGCCTTTCGAAGTTCCAGATCAGTAATATCCGGATCTGCAGTGAATCAAATTTTATCCAACGCGGCACATTGCAGTAGTTCTGGAGAATTGGTTCCTTGACAGATAACTGTAGCTTTAGCATGGTTCAAAGTCTGGCATAAAGTGTTGGTATGGACAATGGCAGAGGCAGCAAAGCGTTCGGGCGTACCGAGGTCCAGGCCTTCGGGATTTACCGTTGATCTCATGACACGTGAGTTGAAAAGTGTTACATCATCTTCTGTGCATTGCCATGTCCGAAGCCGACTTACTGCCTCAGCATATTCTGGGTCTCCCTCCATTCACTTCTGTTCAGTGAGCGAGATAACAGCATTGACAGATTTTCAAGCTAAACGTCCTAGTCGCTTCATAATATCATTACTTGTGGATCCGCCGGACACAGGAATAGGTGTGTAAAGTGCTGTGCCACCGACTGGAGGATACTGAAAGAAGTCGCCAGCATAAATCATTATCATATTTCCGAACCAATTATCATGTTCCTCTTTTGCATATCGCAGTGCTGCATCGACTTCAGCTATCAGCTGCTGGCTCACCAATGAAATCTCGTCAATCATGAGAATATCAACATCTTTCCATTCCGCTCGAAGTTGAGCTTTACTGGAAGCAGTCACTATCACTGAGTAGTCCTCTTTATGCTCACCCAACACACGATTACCCTTTCCTTTGCTGTTGTCAACAATCTTGATCCCTAATCCTTTGTGAATGGTCATTCCTCCGATGTTCTTCGCTGCTGAACTTGTGGGTGCCAAGAAACGAATTCGATGGCCCATACCATAGTGTTCCATAACTTGAGTTACTGCCTTCACAACATGACTTTTTCCAGTTCCACCGGGACCAGTGAGTAATAATCGAAGAGGTTCTTCGTCTCCATTCGAGTTCAGTATGTTGCGGCTAATAAATTCTCTAGAGATAATCTGAAAAGCAATGTTCTGCATGCAATTCAGGCTCATAGTGCCCCAGATATTCTCCATGATATTGAGCACATTCTTAGATGAGGTTGAATCGAGTGAACCTGGGTTTTCTGTCGGTAAGCAACCTGTCCTTGTGCCATTCACACCAAAATGTTCGATATCATTTCCAGTTTCTGTGTCCAAAGCAGTTGAGACCGGTACCAAGATTTGACCAGCGGGATTTCTTTGCGCTCGACGCTTGTTTGCCATGAGAACCTCTGCTGCTTTGACTGACGAAGCCCAACGCTTGATGTTAGCTGTAGATAACACTGGTAAGTCTGATGCATCCGAATCAGACAAAGTACTGAAGACTGCAGGCTTTAGCCATTGTGAAATTTCAAGTTCCTTCAAGAAAGCTTCTGATTTATATACATTTCGTTCAACCGGTATTTGGATGCATTCCTCATCATCTCCACTAATATTCTTTCCGTTCCAAGATTGAAACGCATGAGTCATATCCTGTGAGCTTTTTGCTGCTGCTACACGTTTACGCAGCCTTTCTGCATCTCGTTTATCTTCACATTCATTGGTATCTTCCCAATTTCTCAGAATGCGACGTACATATAAAGGAAGTCATAATTTGCGAAAGTTTCATGCACAGAGCCTTGGATTAATGCATTGTTCTGATCAAAAGGCTTGAAATGTGCAAGTACGAAGAGTTCATACACATGATTTGTTGACCTCGGGATGGAAGCACCAATTACTCTTGGAATGAGTTCCTCAGTAAAGTCACCTTTCTCGATATTCGTGTGTCGAAGTAGCTCATGGCTATCTGCAAGCTTGTGTCCCACCTTGAGTGGTACTCATTCTAGGACTCCAAGACGTGTATCTGATGTATTCTTGTTATGAGTCTTGGATTTTGACTGAATTCACACAAAACGGGTGAAATCATAGAAATTCATGCTCTGTAAGCTTTCACCACGAAACCAGTAATCATGAAACTGATTTGTTTCCCTCAGTTGTCCGTCAAAGTCAACATTGATTCTCAGTGAAGGATGTTCAACTTCCATTGCATCATGAAGTATCTCGGGGGATGTTTTTTCTGCTTGCTTCAGTGCGTATACCTCTCTAACGTTATAAAGCAATACTCCAGACAACATAGGAACAGTGGTGTGAGACGACATGCTATCTCCAAGACCTCGAAGATATTGAACACCTTGCTGAGCATGAATCTGTTGCTGTCAAGTGAATTGTGAGAGGCATTTATGAAGCAATGCTTTTGCTTTCGTGATATCGTTGGCAAAGGGTTTAGGCATAGAGTCAATCGAAGCTGAAGCACGGGACAATAGAGAAAGGATTTTGTATGTCTTTAAATCCATCTTGGTGATATAATCACTGATATAATACATGGCAGCCTTGGCAGCTTTTCCCGATAATATACACTTCAAGTCATGATTGTGGCGGCAATAAACTAAAATAAGAGGGCCAAAGAAATTGATGTCACCCTCAAGGCACAACAGGAAGATCGAATTGGTCTTTTCATCAAAGTAAGACTCGGTTATAATATCTAGAGGGATTCCAAAGCGACATTCACCATCATCTCTATACTTGTAGCAAACTGGCCTATGAACGTGTCTTTGGTGCCGCTCACCAACTTTCTTGATCTCTGAGGCCAATAAGGACTCCCATTCAGCTCTTGTCTCTTGATCCCTAGGAAGAGTAGGTGGTTTGGGAGGACATTCATTTCTTGGCTCATACGTTGACTCAATTTCAATAGGTAAATTTAGCAAATGGTGATGGATGATACTTTCGAAGAATTTGAAGAATTGGGATCTCCACTCTGGAACATCCTTCATTTTCTGATGAACTTCAGACGGATTCAAACCTCCAACTAATCAAATTAAGAAATGGCCGTGGAAATCCCCCCTTTCTGTGAGCTCCGCAGTTCCATAGAAAGCCCGTAACTTACCCAATATGCCACCTTCCTCAGTTGAACGTCTTTGTTTGAAATCCCATCCAAACAGACACTCAAATGCCAGTCTCCACGAAAATTCGAAAAAATGAGCGGCGGCAACTGGATCCTTCGCAACTCTGAAAGCTCGCTGGAGTCTGGGGACCATTTCAGGAAAACGTTGAGTCAAATCTACTTTGGTATCACCGTACATAACTTGAAATATAGGACTGTGAACTGCTGAAGGATTGAAAGTGAAAAAGAGCTGGGATAATCCAATCCCGAAGAAGTATGCAATGATCTCACTTCGGAGTCCTATCTTGGACGCCTGGGATCCTGGAACCTTGGCAGAAATTGTCTTCACTCTGTTCAAAAGATCCATAGCTTTTTTACCTTCAACATCAAGCTCAGGAAGTTTTCTTTCTTGTTCCAAATGCTGCGCTAATTTTCGGAGAACTGAAGGTTTGATTGAGGCCAAAGATTTCGCTACAGTCAAAAAATAATTGCTTTCAACTACAAAGGACGTCTGATGATGCATAATGCGGCGCTGGATAATGTTCAAGACCACGAATACGTACGCATAATGATATCGAAAACTGCGATCTGATAAATCAAGAAGAAGCTCTGCTTGGGACTCCAAACTAATGTTCACCTTGCGATCAGGATCTTCAAATCCACCAATTCCATAGGGAAATAAAGTCGGGAACATTCCTGGAAATAACAAAGGATTCTTATATTCTGAGACAGCAGCAGATCCGTGATGGAGGATCAAATCAGGCATACCTGATGTATCACCGGCAATATTTCTCAAAGCGCTGGCAGTCATGGCTCGGCCGGATATTTGACTGCCCTCTGGATCTGTGACACCCATTCTTTCAAGAAGAACATTTGGTCGCTCGCCCCTATCTGCAGCTTCAGCCATACCTTCAGCTGGATGTTCTGTGAACCCACTGGTTTTGGTGGAATAGAGCTTGGAAGAATCGGACTCATGATCATAAATGATTCGTTCTTCGAGTCCTGGAAGTGGACCGTCTTCTGGATACTGGTCCATGATACTCCATTCCGGAGGAGGAAAAGTCATGTACAGTTTATTGTGACAATGAAGCCAACAAAGGAAGCGCCACACCTTGTTTTTTCGGACCGTAAACTGATGAAGCTTGAATAATGAATCCTTATTCAGTTTCTGTGGACCTACAAATACGACACTGAGCATATCATTCACGTCTGAGGGTGTTCGAGGAAGTGTCTTGGTAGTAGAGATAACATTCATTTCGTGTGCACAAGTATTGCCATGTAACACCTTGGGTTGCGACTCATCTCCAATCCCATACAGACGAGTAACAAATGCAGTGTGTCGATAGATACAACAACACATCTCTTCAACCCATGTCAAATCTTTGAATTCGTCCGGTAGCTGACCGCGAAACAAGTCATTTGCCAATGAACAATGAGGTAGTTTAGACTTTTGCAGGTCAGAAAGGCAAGAAGAACAAATATACAATTCAGTCTTGGCGTCAGTCAAAGAAATCCCAGAAGTATCGAGGAACAGACTGTTCAACAGAGGATGGCCATATTGGAAGTCGCTAGCAGGTACATTCTTCAAGATAAAAGGATCAGTGACTTTCAGAAGCTTGCTAGATGGTAAATGCGATGGTTTTATCCACTCACCAGACTTGGAGCGATCCTCAGAACCACACACAGCACATATCTGGAAGGGCACAAATACTGACTTCAGAAAATAATTGTTCAAACATTTCAACGCCGTTGATTCGGGGACCATTTGAGGCCAAGTATCGCGTGCCGATTCTAGTTCCACAAGAAAGCCACAATTCTTTTTGATACGTGCCTCTCGACGTTTATTTTGTTCTTGAGCGCGTCTGTCCGACATACTTCGGTCCTGAACCGAAATCCTAGGCATATGATCTTCAACCGCAATACACAAATTCATTGATATAGCAGTTTGAACGATGTCTGAATTGAAATCTTCAACAAGTAGGTCCAAGATAAGATTTGAATAAGATAGATTCTTAGGACGAACAAAAGGAAATATTGCAAGGTAATATTCAGAGAGACCCTGACCAGAAAATGAACTGAGGTACTTGAAACGAGATAGTAGATACTTAGCAATCAGATTGCATGGCTTGTTACGCCCTGGCTTGATCCTATGTTTGCAAATAATATCCGAGAAATTGCTGTGATTCAAACGACCGAATGCATCAGCTAACGGAGTCCAGGACACAGAAAGCAGAGCAGAGTCGACAGCCAGAGGAACCGGGGAATAACGAAGACATTCGGCAATCTCAGCATCGAGCTGGGTGATGAAAACAAGAGAAATCAAGGCATACTGATCTTGCGGTACTGAGAAATCCTGAGGCGGAAGCTCAAAGCGAAAATCCTGTTCTATCTTGGATTTCAGCTCTTGAATATGGTTGGAGATCAAAGGAATGACATCAGTCTTGGCCACATGTTTCGTAGAGGTTAACGATGCGCGCAATACTGACTGGGAAAGCGAAAGAGCCGAGCTTGCAGAACAGACATCTCCAAAGATAACCAAGAAGGCTTTGACGAGCAGACTGAGTTGAATATTTGAACCAACATAGACATTTGCTGAGCTGATGATGAGCGGAGGGAAGTTGTATAAACCACGAACAATAAGTAATTCATGACTCATTTCTCGCTGCTGCCTTACAAAAAAGGATAAATTAACTACTTATGGAGGAACCACGGAGAATTGGGGCATCATTGGTGCATCCGAAGTTGCTCCGTTACCTACATATTACCCTCTCTCGTCCTTCGGAGAGTTCGGAGACGCCTCTCCGACATCTACGCATGGAGATAAACGGACACGGAGATCAGACTACACGGAGTTACGGACATACACGGAGATACGCATCCACACGCAACCATCATCCCGCTCGTGGGAGCCTCCTCCCTCCTGCGACCTTCATCTTCCCTCATCCTATTTCACACCGGCCCGATGTCTGCGTTTGCTAGAAGCCGACTACTCAATATTGGCAGACTGAAGGCATTAGCAGAGGTAGCAACAAAAATGGTCATCGCTTCGTTTAAGAGCAGTATTTGACCATCTGTTCGCCATCGTGCACCTGAATGAAGCGCCGGGTCAAATAAAATGTCAGTCGCTATCGAACCGCGAATATTTCGGTGATGCTCTCCTGAGCAGCTTGTCGTTCACAGTATGTAGTCTTGAGTTGTTCTATAACATTATCCAGGCCTCTGAAGGTTCTTCTTACTTCTCCGCATGAACTCAAACGCTAACTGATTTCTTTTACAGCTGATGGTTCAGCTCACCGAGACTCGTGGAGGAATTGAGGCTTCTCGGTCTTCCAGCGCTTACGGAAATCGCCGACAGTGGCGATGGTGTACTATCGGTAGCGTAAAAGGGAAGCGCCGAGCGGCGTCTAAAGCGGGAGTTGATCTCATTTCTGGCCTGAATGATCCTCCACACTGGTGTCTAGTGACATCAAGGTGGCATTGCTGTATTATGACCCTGACCGTGAAGTGTTTCTTTCCGACGGCGTCATTCAATGACATTTTTGCGACGGCCTGTGTCTTGCGTCTCTCATCAATGGTCTGAGGGGGCAGAACATAAATCCCCCTGTTGTCATGTTTGCATCAATTCCCATTTTGTTCAAGTTTCGGTCGAAATTTTCCATGTTTTAGCCTCTCGCCCCACCGCTCCACAACGCCGTTAGCCATGTTTTGATCTCAGTCCACCGAAATTTACCAGGGCCCACAATTACCTGGAGATACGACTTCTACAGAGCTCTGGGTTTAGCTCGAAAGACAGGTTCCGAAATATGTGGGCCAATACTTACTGTGGTTCCTCTATTTGCCGTCTCATTCAAGGTTCCATAGAAATACAGAAACTTGGACAGGCATAGAAGCAAATTGGGGCTTCCTTCTGACAAAATCTGAATGGCCAATGTTAACTGGCTGGTCGCTGGTTTCCTGTCCATCGCGAGCAACGTTCGGATGTGTCGGACCGCGTTATCCGGAGGATTTCATAATCTTCATTCTGCTTTTGATGCTCATTCAACGGCTCAACAACCCAGCTTGCACCAGACCAACCACCAAGAAATTCGAGGAAATACAAGGTTCATTTTCCACCAATTTGGAGTGCATTGTCTCCCCAGTCAGACATTCCACCATCGAGTCACTGGGGGCAAAGTCCCATGCGGTAGAGTTCAATGCGGTTAGCCAGTGGTCAGCCTGTGGTAAGCTTATACCTGAGATTATGCCTCATTGTTTTCACATGCCTAGATCGGCGGGCTGACATTGTGACACTCTTCTCACCATTTTCAAAGTTCAACATTACTGATGAAAAACAGATGCTGCATGAAGATATGATTTAGGAGATAGGACCGAAAACTGAACACTATAATCATCAGAGCATATTTGTAGTACATTTTATTACTTTTGTACACCAGGATCTAACTAGCCAGACTTACTGTATGAACTTGTGACTGCCGCAACATGTCAATGATTGGTCCAAGAATAATAGCTGGCTGGCTGCCCATTTTCCCATTTTCAGCTGATAGACCCTGATGATATATAGTGTTGCCATGGCTCGGCTCCGAGCTGGGGTGGAGCTGGAGCCAAGCCACAATTGAGCCGAGCCGAGCCGTGGCTTGTGACTAGTCTTGGCTCTGAGGCAATTGTCTTATACAGTGCCATTCAGGTCAAACAAATAGACACATGATGCTCTGAGGATTATTTAAGAACAATAACTACCATTTAGAATGCTCACTTGGTGAACGCAAGGGTCACAGTGGCAGAATCAAACATGGCTCCGAGCATGGGAATTTATTTGTTTGGTCAAACGTCATTCTCCCATGGTTGAAATCATTTGTGCTCTCAGCATCGGTGGTCCGGTTGATTAGCCATGCACCTCCAAACATTTATACTATATATCTACACATGTTTGAGCCCAGTCTCGGCCCTCGGAACATCTGGGAATTTTTTGAAAATTTTATGGCTTGAGCTAGCTGGAGCCAGCTACTAATCCTGAATGTCATGCGACATGCTATGTGCTGTCGTGGTCTATCACTCTGAGCTCATATTATCACAATTCTGAAGAGTCAGATCTGTGCTGAATATTGATATTGACCTTCAGTAATACATTGAGAATATAGAATACTTATATAATAGTCATCTCATTCTATGCCAGCTCACTTTACGCATAACATATTATATGATGGTGAACCAGTGACTGTGGGACTCGCAACCTTGAACAGTGTCGTCGACCAGGATCACACAATTACCGTCATCATGGACAGGATTCTCGGGTCCAGGCACATTCGGCAACATTTGACCAATACCGATGTCGTTATGGTCGACAACGGATGAAGAGGCAAAGAGTGGAGCCGGTTGCCTCTGGCCTGGCCACAAAGAAGACAGGTGATTCGTGCTATTTTTGCCCAAACCTGCAGCAAAGCTAAAATGTGTTTTTGAATAGTCGTTTCCCTATTTGGCCAGTTGCTCCTCTAGATAAGTAACATGGGCTGCATTCATTAATGTTTTGAATCCTATGATACTTCGCGGCGCACCGTCAATTCTATCTGTCACCTGATGTGGCACCGAGACAACTGTCTGAACGTTATCAAGTAGAAATGATTCTAAACAGAACCATACGAGCTATGCCAAATTTAGACGCCGTTCAGGTTCGTCTATCAATAACATGGACGTTGAATCGGATATGGCATTATCTATCTCACCTCCAACAAAGGATTTGGGAGGCAACAAGCACGAAAATGAGGAGTAGGCAGCCCCTTTTACTTATCCAGAGTCGCTCGATGTAGGTCTGAACCTTGTATGCAGATTTGATATGGCCGACGGTGATCTCGACATCTTCCTTTTTGGGGATAGTCTGGCATAATAAGTATATTATGTGAACCCCTAACTACCGAAACTCGGAATCTGAAACAAGACGGCGCGCACCCTGGGCCACTATTTTCTCCACAATCTTTGACGACCGTCCATGGTCGAGGACAAATTCTCTGCGAGTAGGTCTGTTTCTTGGCTCCTTGCTCACTGACCGATAACAATACAGACTACTTGGACAATCTTATAGTGGCTATTTCCGGGCTTTACTTGTTGGTTGCCTGTTTTTGTTGAACCTACGAGCCTCTCTTGACTTTTGGCAGCTGGGAATTATTTAATACGCTGGACTTTGACTTTTCATTCATCTGTGGACGTCGGAAATTTAAATGGCCCATGGTTTGCTTTTAGCTCAATGTGAATATTTGCTCTGATCCTTTCGCGGGTAGATTTTCTACTTTTATTCCCGATATGCATATTTGGCATCTCTTATCGGAACGTAAGTCGCATTTTATTAGCCTCTGACGCAGCTCATCACGTTGTACAGTATTGTTGACCTGAATACTTCACGGTCTGTGCGCCAGCAACTTTTTCTTTCAAGTTTATGATCCTGGTTAAATAGGCCGATCAATTGTCAAGCCCTTGCTTTTGCAACCGTACTTCTCAAGCACAGTGCACTATGGGCTTCTAGTGTTACTTTGTCAATTCGGATGTATGTGATCGTTCTTTTATTCTTTGAACTTGATTCAGGTTTTTGCAGGATGACACTCTGGGAATACAGTCGTCATATCATGGTCATCATGGTGCCATTGATTGTTTTCCACATGGTCGCTGTTTGCCTCAGCTCGACCTTGGATCTCAAGGTTGTGTGGTCCGAAGTCGCGTTCGCCAAGGACCGGTGTGTTGCACTCAAGATATCACTCTTTAGTATTGCAATTCTCTACACGTACACTATGGTCTTGGATTTCATTATCCTATGTTTGACATCGTATAAGCTTCTATACGGTGGTGATGCGAGGATCAGGCTCAGACAGATACCAATATTCATGCTGCTGTTTCGCGACGGACTCATTTACTTTGTCGTAGTGTGAGTCCCTTTGGTTGGCTCTGACAAGTTCTCAAATTGAATCCATACACAGCTTCCTTGTGGCACTGATTGCTGATGTAAGTCTCCAAGGGTTTCTAGTTCACAGGTCGCTGAATCCTATAGGTCTATCTAATAGTGGATCGAAAGACCGCCGTGGCCATTGGTATGAATGTTGCTCCCGCCACTGCCACAGTAAGCTCAAGTCCTTCTGTCGCCCCTCGGTTTTGCCTCATAAACCAAGAGATCGCGGCAGGCAGCGCTGTTCGTCGTCTATATAACTATGCAGGGTCTGGTCCAGAAACAATGTACGTCCTTGTTTCTTTCCTCTTTTTTCTATCTGAAAAAGTCAACAGCACAGCCAACGATGGGATATCCTTGACAATACCGGATATATCCAATATCCGTACCGAATTTGAGATACCTTGACCCGGAAATCTGATCTGACATATGCTTCTATTGAAACTACTGTCTCTCCTCTCTGTATGATGCACATAGTATTTGAAAGTTTAATGATTTTTCTGACCCATTCAATACACTAACCGGATGGTTCAAACATCATAGTAGAGCATTGCACATTCAGTGGATGGCGCATCTCCGGCTGCTTGTAAACCAGCAGGGAGACAGGGATACCCCCGGCCAAGGATCTAGCTCCTGATATTATCACCCGACTTCATCAAATTATGAATCTGCGACAGAGTCTGCAGCAATGTCATTCCCCAAACCCTCCCAGAGATCACTTTTCCCACCTGAAATCACTCGAGTCCTGCAGCATACTTTCCAAGCATATGCAAAATATCTCTCTCACATCCACATGAGTGCAGTGTATTTGGTGATTGTGGAGCAGGATAGCCAAGGTGCTGCTGCGTAGATGCGTTGTATGTGCGGGCCCTTCCCTTGCATGCTCCTAGTGTGTTACTCAGACCGCATTCGCTTCGAGTGATTCATCACCTTTCAATATACTTCTCTGACATGGGTCTCGGTTCATGAGTGTTGAGCTTTGATCTCTAGGTATGCGACTTTGAATGTGAGGTTCTCCAGTCTACCTTTGAATATGAGATGGCAGCCTAAATACTCATGAGCTTTTCGCGTCTGTCGTCGCGTTTACTGCGCTAGAGAAGCTGTATATGTATCTACATGCGGAGTCATTCCGAGAGTTTTTCGCCCAGGGTTTTTCAAGGGATTTTGCCCAGGACATTGGAATGTCTGAAACTGGTCCATATGTCATTCGATATGGCGTTCCGGGTGCACTTTTGATAATTTCCTGCGCTTTTGATATATGCCCGCCGCACGTCAATATGTTTTGCTCTGGAATTGGGATTGATATATTATTCATGTGCTTGCTATGAGAGCATCAGCTCCCTCTATCCACTTCAAAGGCCGAGAATTTCCTTCCGGTTATTTGGCCCTGGTCCATATGATTTCTCCGCTGGTAGCTTGGTCTGGGCTGGTTCATAAATATGTTTCTCTGAGCCCATCATTGTTAAATTACTGTGCGTTGAAGTTTATTGTTGTGAACATTCCACAAAAATAAGTATTTGATATGTGTCACACCCGCCATACCTGACCCCAGATCTGTTTCATGGAATGCATCACCATTTACTCCAGTGACTAGTGTCTTTTATCTGGTATATGTCATGAATATCTCAGGTGATCCTGGAATTCTAGCAATGTTTCTCTGCGGGTGGTATCCGGATCTGTGGCGTCACTGCCCTGTAGGACGGTTTCATGACTTGTTTGATGCTATGAGGCTCTCTTGGTCATCTTTGAAGCAATTTCCCATGACTGAGTGACGATTCTTAATGCTCCAGGAACTCTCAGGACACCAAACATCGATTGAAATCCGAGAAGAAATCCCAATGATGAGTATATACACCGCAAGAGCCTCCGCGATCCATGTAGTGTGTATTTCTGGGGGACAGATCTTTGTATGCTTTTGAACCAGTGACTAGAGACTCCTATATCTTTATAAGTATATGTCTGGGATTCACAATGTTGAGTTAATGGCTTTCAACTGTGGCGTATTTTGCTATACTTGTTATTAATATCAATCCTGCCCAAAATCTGTAGCTCAATTGACCTAAAGGTGACATATATGTCCCATTTTGAATGGAAAAATTTCTAGCCAATATACCATGCTGGTCTCACTGTCCTCCTATAGAACAAAGTTGGTTTTGGTTGATTTGATCTCAATTCTGACTGGGCACACTTTTCTTGGTCCAATGAGAGTTATTGGACAGTTCTCAGAGATTTCATATCTCTTGGGCCACAATATGCGTGACTGAACAATCACTCTAGCTCTGATAATTAATGTACTACCGAAAGGTTGTGATCTGTGGCGCATTTTCGCATGTTAGGACTTTTTCACGAGGACAAGGAGGAAAAGTAGAGTCTGTTAGATCAGTGATGGATTTGATGGCGAACAAGCGTTAACCGGAATCAGATTTTGTCGTAAATGGAGCTTTGGTTATGTTATCATTTATGTTATCCGTTAGTATATTGTCATTTCTTTTGACTTTTGTTGAGACATATCCATTACTTAGTTTTCATTGACCGACATCTAAATTTGTGCTGGTAGAAGACATTTAATGCCCCGATCATAGATCTGCGGCGGACATATATTTTTCTGCGATGTCTTCATCATTTCTATCAAATATTGGTTGTGATCAAGACATACCTGATGAATTCATGGATAGGTATATTGGTGTGTAGCCTGAGATAAGGCGAGGATCATTTATAGAATGCGATCCAATCAGCTTGGATGGTTATGACGAGGACCAGCGCCAGATGCTTGCTCAAACTGATCGAATCGTTCTCGCGTGTTGCTCCCAATCGCCGGAGTAGAGAAAAGCTCATCCACAGAGATGATTACCAGACAGAAACATATGTGGATGGCCTGTGGACATGTCTCTAAGCCATAACTGTCATGCTGCTTTCATCAACCTTAGGCGGTATGATTGCACCCAGAGCAGCTGCTCGTGGTTTATTTAGCTGGTAAACGACAAAGGGAGATACAAGGCTACGAGAAGCCGATGTGGCTACAGAGACGAGAGACCATTTAGGAGATAAAGGGAAACGATTGAGGAGAACTCCGGCAATATAAAGTCAGCCGATGCTATCCCCTGTGGGTGACATCAATGCACACGCTCGGGTGGATGACACACTTGAACAGACAGGACATCATCATCACTAAGGGCAAAGATACAGTTGCGAACAATCCAAATTGGCCGGTGGTTAGACAATGCAAGCCGGAAGCGTCGACAGCCTGAAGATGCTGAAGAAGAAGAGTCACTGTCGTATGCACATTCAAGGGGTGCAGTACCCTCAGCTTTGAAGGTACCGACCAAAAAACGACGAGTACGCTAGTCTCAACCAATGACCGAAAGAGTACAAACTACTACTTTTCTCACTCTCTACTCGTACAGATACATGTAAAATCAGTGTGGCGTATCGTTCTGGAAGCTGATTCCGGTCAAATGACCATGAGAACCGTGGGACACTCCAGAACGGACAAATCCGAGTTGGTGTCCACGGTGACAAAAAATACGACAATCAGAGCTTCTCTATCCTCGATGGCTTGTCTGCAACTTCAACTTGCGACCCAAATCGGCAAAACAACATACAGAGCAACGGACCGGCCATTCCCACATAAAGTAGAGGCATTGTCCAAAGTGGGTTATCACACGGCAATAATACGACGATGTGTCTACACTGGCTACATGTCAACTTCATATGACACATTGATATCGTTACAGCTGATTCGGAAACGATAGACGGGTTGTGGATCGGCGGAACATAAATAACTTTACTGTGTGCATATGGTTGGGGATGACCGTTTCCTTCGACTTTCGGTCTGAATGCTCCACCTTGAACGAGATATGATAGCCTATGGGACCTGGAATGAGACGACAAATAGAGGAACCACTGTATTGGCCCACATACCTCGAAACCTGTCTTTCGAGCTAAGCCCAGAGCTCTGTAGAAGTCATATCTCCATGTGTTTGTGGGCCCTGGTGAATTTTGGTGGACTGAGATCAAGACATGGTTAACGTCGTTGTGGAGCGGTGGGGCGAGGGGCTAGAGCACGGAAAACTTTGACCGAAAGTTGACCAAAACGGGAATTCACACAAACATGACAGCCGAGTTATTTATGTTCTGCCCCTCCACAACCAGACTCCTTCCCATTCGCTCTGCAGTGATTTTCAGTGATGACAAAATATGATGACATGAGGAGGGAGGATCTCACTGCGGATCCTCCCTCTTCACGTCATCATATTTTGTCATTACTGCGGAGCGAATGGGAAGGAGTCTGGTCTATCGTTTCCCAATCAGCTGTAAAGCTGCACCTTCATCATACTGAATGACACATCATGATCTACACCGCCATACGACGATGTACATCCGCGACGGCATACAACTCCGTTAACCAAGAATAGATTGGGTGATTTGCTTCAAGGTATAAAAGCAGCCTTTCAATAGCATTCTACTTTATCCTCATAATGAAGTTCTTCTCTGCCTCCTTCCTCGTTGCTGTTGTTGCTGCTACCAGTGTCTCTGCTGGTTTGCTCCCCCGAAGCGGCGTTGATGGCCAGATTACTGTGAACATCGTTCCAGGATTGACCCTGGCTGAGTTCTGTTTGGAATTCACTGATGCTTGCCTTGCGTATGTCATCCTTACCTCTTTTCGTACTCAAATAACGCCTGGCAATCACAGCACTGCCGCTATTCAGGCAGAAGACCAAGAGCCGACTGCGTTCTGCGTTCAAGGCCCGGTTGCAACTGTATGCCATCAGTTTCTCGGTGTCCTTAGATTCGCTGACGAATGTCAACAGCAAGCTAATATCCTCTGTTCAGCCCCGCAGACACCTTTGTTCACGGGTAATATTGCTGGGACTCTCTTTACCATCCATAAGACCACCCTTCCTTAATTGCTCGCTCGAAAGCATGGACATATAGTAGTTCAGGGATACTATACACGTTTGATACACACTGCAAATTATCATCTTGTCATTTATGAACCATCAGCCTGACTTGGGGCAAAGGAGGCGGGTATCGCCCCATGATTTCTTGAAATAAACGGTGCTGGTGGTCGTTGGAAAATTTAGCATAACATCCGGGAAGAGAAATATAACTGATTGAGATGGTAACCGATAGACTTCGGAATAGTTGTTCAGACCGCGACCATACTCGTGCTTGACGGCCTGAGCGCTAATAGAACTGGTCATTGACTATACTGAGGGAGCTGGTGACTCTGAACGGACTGAGAAATCATGGGGTATCGTTGAAGAGATGATGCTAGGAGGAGAACTGAATGGTGGCAGCAAACGAATGGACTTGTCACCTCATGACAACAACACCAAGAATCAACCTTGGCCTCATGAAAGGGCCACAGATATTTGCAGATCAACCTGTGGGAAACCTATAGGTTTTCTCACTCATAGGTGCAGGTATTTGTTTCCCATAGGTTAGTTGCAGATGCAGGTATCTGTCAGATACCTGCAGGCTTTACATAAACAAAAACCAACTTTAGCATATCTTTTGGCTTTGCATTTGACTCTCAGTAAAATATCTTGTAAAATTATGCATCAGCAAAATCACCATTTACTTGTCCGCTTTTTCCGTATTTGCGCTTGTGGCAAGTGCGAGACTAGAAGACCGACTCAGAAAAAGACACCAAATCCAAGTTGACACTCAAATATATCTTGCGAGGGACGTGGGAGCTGCAGTGAAGCTGATTGGCACTGTGGGATGCCGGAAAGGGTCCTGGTCGCCGTCGCCGTCGTCACACTCTCACAGACGTCATCACCTCAAACCGTGGCAACGAGCAGACCTGTACCATGAAATCCACTGAAAACTACCTTGTACAGTAATGTAGTAGTGAGGTAGAAATCATTTGAAAAGTTGTGAGCAATGTTCTGGCTGATAGTCTGGCTTTTCACACTATGTGCGGTGTTCCGCTTGTCGGATTTCGGACATTACAAGTTGCGTGTTTCAACTTTTTATGTATTTTACGTATTCCGGCGTGTTTTTCTGCGTGTTTTGCGCTTTTTTGCGTGTTTACAAGCGTAAAAAGTTATTTGTCATCTTGCTGATGTGACTGAGATTGGAATTAGCCAAGCTGAAGGATGCCTTGGAGGACCTGCGCCGTCCCAAAAAGAAGCTGAAGCAGGGTTTCAAGGACTACGAAAATGTTCTCCAGCCTATACGATGACTCCCCAGCGACCTACTTTGTGAGGTCTTACAGCATCCGTAGAAGTCAAATTATGGGTCGACCGTGATTCTTGCAAAGACCTTTTGAGGATGCTCACGAACAGAGATAGTATGATCCGGATCTGCACCAGATGGAGATCTCTCGGCATTTTGACCCCAAAAATTTGGAGCACCATTGTTCGGGGTATAGTTGGGACCATGGTGTGGTACCAAGGTGGACCACTGGGTGGTCCCAGTGTGGATCACCAGTGGTCAGGATCTTGGGCCTATTATGGAGTGCATTGAATGCTATAGTGAATTTTATCTGCAGTATTGTCAATAGTATTGCGTAGCCATCAGATGTCAAGGTTGGCTTCAACTTGAGATCTATGCTGGCTCGTCGTCGAAGGAGGGAGAGAGAGTCTGGGGGCAAACAAATCATGTTTGGTCGCCAAAGCTCTCTCGCAAGGATCCCGAAAGGGAGGCCAAGCTCAAGCCAGCACAGGCGAAGTACATAGTACAGAGAATGTATCTAGACTGAAAAAGAAAGAAAATGGGACGGTAGTAAGGGTGGGGAAGAAAAAAGACAAGTCTCGAGTCCGAAGACTATCGAGCACTATGTGAGATGATGGGAGAAAAAGGACACGTAGAGATCTGACCTATCGAGCACTATGTGAGATGATGGGAGAAAAAGGACACAAGAGACCGTGCAGGAATTCCTGCTGTATATAAGAAAAGAGACAAAGAAATGGAGACAAAGGAAGAAGCGGTCCTCGCTGCATAGACCCGGATATAAACTCATTTTTCATCATTTATTACTGACACGTGGTACAATACGTGATACGTGGTACGTAAAACCTGGTGATTTTCGTGCTTCCTGGTACTTGATACCTGGTATAAAGTACAGAATTTCAACTGCTACTAGATTACTGGACTATAAAAGTGTGTGCAGTCCCATGAAGATCCAGGTTTCAGTGAAACCATGTTTGATCACACTGGTCATGATTGTCACAGCTTCCTGGTCCCTGACATGACATTTCTTACTTTCGGACTCTTGGCTTGTAAGCAGTACATTGAATATGAGAGGTCAATTATAAGGTTTTCAAAGGTCACAATTCATTATAAAAGGTTTCGAAAGGTTGTGAAAGGTTTGAAAGGTCAACAGTCAAAATCGGTCAAAATCATGCAATGCAAGGGATTGTGGGGTCTTTGAGCCTTTTCAAAGATCACACCAAACAGAACAAGACTAGATGTATATTCTCTAGGTTCTGTAGATGTTGACAATAATGTAAAGGTATTAGGTAAAGATAATCTACCAAATACAGAAAGCTGGCGATTAAATGACTGTAATCCATATAGGTTAACGATACTGTAGTGGTTTGAGCACAAAAAAATAAAGTGCCTACCATTTTTGATGTCCCAGGCTTTATAAGACCTGTGAAAAATCATCAATATAATGATATCTGATGATTTATAGCAGAGAATATCTTCACCCACTGTGTGTTTGGTTCTTTGATGCTGGCCGCCATCCGCGGCATCCGCTTCCCATGGTCTGCGGGCCATCCGCCATCCGTACCCGCCAGGTATTCCCACGGATGAACCTGTCGGTACCCATGATCTCCCCGCCCCCGCGGTATGCCTTAACCTTTAACAGCCTTTAAAACCTCTTTCAGACCTTCAAAATATATGGGCCCACCTCTTGTTGACCTTTAAAGGTTTTGGGGCTTTGGAAAGGTCTTGGCAGGAATCAGGTATGAGGCATCAATTTTTGTCACATCACGAGGTAAGTGGCTGTGACCACGTTACCATTGATGCTCGACTCAAACCTGGTTGTCTTGCTTTCCAGGAGTCACATACCTGTCAGTACTTGTTAAAATACCAGTTGTTAAGCATAATGAAGTACTATTTTCTGATGAAAAATAAGGTCATACCCGGATCAAACTAGTTTGATCGGTCCACTAACCTAGGGTAGTATTGGACAATTCCTAGTTGATTTCAACCTTCAGTTTTCCACGTCGGATTTAACCACGAAACAGATGGAGGTTGGGGTTGGTCTGAACCTTTGACCTGATGCGTCTTTTGGCGCTTGTTGGCGCACTGATCGCATAACCGACCCTCGGCACCGCTTTGATGACAGAATCAAAATGCCGGGAGCGGCACATCCCGGGTTAGCGATCAATGCTCTCATTCGGCTCTTTTTCTGGCCTTTCCAGTCCCTGGATTTGGCTGTTTCAAGAAATGAACTCTGTCTAGACCTGAGAACTGCATAATTCATGAGCATTGTAAGTTAGAGTCTCCTGTGCATGGGAAATGGCAGCCTATTGGGCTACAGATGAGACACTTGCCCATTTGGTTGCCATTTATCAGGTGAACTGGAATTCTCAGGCAAATACTTGAGTACATCGTGGGCGGTTCAATTGTGAGGTGCATTCTCAGCTACATTTTGAGCTGGCAGGATGCTGACGGGAATATTCATGTTGTCAGGTATGTCAGAACCCACCTTGATAGACTGTAATGCGGATGTTCATGTTCAATGCTGACTGAAGGACGGGTGTGACTGACAAATCCAATGGCACACCGTGCCTTTGAATTCTGATCAGGATCTGATGAACCGTATAGTGAGTCTCGAAAACGAGAGCTGTTCACCATCCATGTCCATGTCCAACAAAATCATCACCAAGATACGTTCAACATTATTTTCTCTCTTCGCAATGTCCACTACCAATAAAATCATCACCGTATTCTACACTACTAGAAGACAAGGCGAGAGTGCTGCTTCCAACCACAGCTCCCTGTGTATAGCTGTTCCGCACCAGCCGCACGCACGAGCATACCCTCTCCGCTGCTGTGGGGATGGCAGACGTTTGTGCGGAGATGCATCGTATGCGCAGGGCCCTGCAATAGCATCTTGGCTCTGAGAGAGGGACAGAGTCTCTCCCTAAGAGTGTAGTGTAAGATAATAGCATAGGACTGACAGTGTCGTTTGACGCGGTTAATTAGGCGCTGAAACCGAAATGTCGGCTAGACGCCTCTGTCATGTGCTGGGCAGATATCATGTCAGCAGCGCCGAAAAGTGATATCTGAGTCTAAAGGTCATCACCATATCTTGATTTGTTCTATAACATTCTCTAGGCCTCTGAAGGTTCTTACTTCTACACATGAACTCAAACGCTGACTGATTTTTTTTTACAGCTGATGGTTCAGCTCACCGAGACTCGTGGAGGAATTGAGGCTTCTCGGTCTTCCAGCGCTTGCTATCGGTAGCGTCAAAGGAAAGCGCCGAGCGGCATCTAAAGCGGGAGTTTATCTCATTTCTGACCTGAATGATTCTCCACACTGGCGTCTAGTGACATCAAGGTGGCAAAGTTATTATTAGACCCTGCCCGCGAAGTGTTTCTTTCCGATGGCGTCATTCAATGACATTTTTGCGACGGCCTGTTTCTTGCGTCTCTCATCAATGGTCTTGCAATTCCAGCGCAAAGCGCATCTCAATAACAATTTTGGTAAGCAAAAACTATGACATATCAAGAAGATATAATACAACCTTAGCTGAGGGCTTTTTTCCCGGCGTCTAACGCAGAAACGGCGGCAGCAGGAAGGATGCTATGATGCATCAAGGCCCTGATGTCTCACGTCGTGCGAGAAAGTGATAAAAGCCAGTCTAGTGACCAGCTCTTTCGATCTTTGATTCTCCCCGTGTCGCAGCAAATACATGGTGAAATGCCAAACCAGTTTAGCCAGCCCTTGTCCAAAGTAGACGTTCCGAATTGAATAGATTCTCGGAGGACTGAGATGAACGCAACATTTGATTTGAAAAGTCAATGTTTGATTCATTCGAAATAGGTACGGAGACGATGAACCATAGGGAGTCATGATCACGCCACAGTTTGACAGTTCATCCTGAATAATTGACAGATGAGCCAGAGACCTGCTGGTAGGTTACCTTCTCGACGTGCCAAAAGCATATTCGATTGAAATCGGCAATCTATTTGCCGTGCCGAACCCTGTCCGACACACATGGCCTCTCGGCAGGGATCCCTTTATAGCTAATTGTACTCCACATGCCCATCAATAGTTCCTATTTCATACATTGATGCCCATGTGAGATGATAATGTGACTCACTAGTTTCAACCTCCGCTGGGGCGAATTATGCTTAGAAAGCTCATTGTGACTACGCCGCATCCAGCAAAGACTCAATGCTATACTGCATCGCCTTCAGGTCACAGATTCCAAGTCCCGCAGCCGAATCATGGTCTGACACCTCTCCTGTGGATTCTTTTTCCAGGCTGTATGCCACTATATATTTAGACTCTTTGAAAGGGCAGAGTGTTCTTCTTCGAATTCAACTGCATCATAGCCAAGTCATCATCATTTGTCCTGCTGTGCAACAATCTCTCAGTTGTTCCCTGTTCATCTTCTGGTCTGATATGAATTGACCTTGTTGACCGGAAAGCATATGATGGAAGCTCGCTCCTCATCCTAACCACCAGCATGTTTAGGACAATTCCCCACTCCTTAATATTGTACGTCCTCCTCTGGTATGAGATTTATGCCACTGGACCACATTTCAGCTATTATCTAGCGTCCTTGACACAAGGACTCACATACTCCGTCCCCAACAACATACATACAGGCGATACTCCTGTTTGCACATGGACAGCGGGCAATTCAGATCCATCTTCGTTCACCCTCAGTATCATTGGGGCGTCTATCACCACGAGAGTCGTCAACGCAACTGTAGAGCGCAATGGTAAAAACAGCGGGATCCAAGATTTACCTGCGGTCATGGTAGCAGGGTATGACTCGTGCTAATCGCCGAGATATTTACTCATCCGTACTAGCCTTTACTTTCTTTCTGCAAGCTCAAATGAAGACGTGTACGTTGCTTTGGTTTTGCGAGCTAAAGTATCAGTTACATATTGTAACAGCCTGGACTTCCTAGGCACCGGGATCCAATTCAAAGTCACAGATCCCTCAACAACCGTTAGGTCAGTCTCGCTAGATACGCAGCTCGTTCGTTCCTTGAAATATTGTTCCAGAACTCAAACATCTATCGCTGGCTCTGTCAGCGATACATCACACTCTGCAATGTATACTCCATACATTTTGGTTTCTAAATTTCCATTGAAAATATCGCAGAGTATCGAGCACGACATCACAGCCTGTCGGTACGGCTATGTCACGGATCACCGGAAATGATGCATCAAGGTTGGTATTCTAGCCCTGAACCGCATTCTTGTTGTGAACACGATATAGCTCTCAGGATGGGCGCGCGACTAGTGATACTCTCAGTGGCACGAGCTCAATGAGGTACGCCCTAGATGGGGATGACAGCCACAAATTACACACCTTTGAGCAGGAGTACCAAGTCAGATGCGACAGCTGGGAATACGATCACCAACGCTGGGATTACGATCACCGACGACGTTACCATTGATTCTAGAACTAGACCGGGACCGACTGCCCTACCTTCCGACATATCTCTGACGTCAAAGCGGTAAGTGTTTGATTTAAATGACCCAGTCCATCAAAGTTATATCCTGAGGTCAGAACCAACATCGGTGGCCTTGTAGGCGGTATCATCGCTGGAGTTGTATGTGTGATACTATTCTGTCTCTGGATGTTATACCGTTGTATGCAACATCGGCATACTACATTGACACATCCTTCGGTTACTGTGTATGATGTCACGGAGGATCTCGACGTTCAGCGACGAAGTGAGACTTTATTCTTCACGGATATGAGTTTCTGTTTATTGGATTCACTCTTTTTTCAATCTGCAGAGCGCCATTGGAAAATCAACCATCAAAAAACCACCCATGACACAAAGACTGCACCAGAGGAATCAGATCCCGTTTCATCGAATCCGGTGGTCATGCAAAGACAACAGAGCTTACAGAATCGGGCGGTGGAGATCGACAGAGAGCTTGAAGAGTCACACTCTGCTCTCAGCAATTTACCTGATGCATCTCCAGAGTTCACAAGGACTCTAGTAACTGAGATTGAGCGCTTGAATCAGGAAAATCAGCACCTACGCGACTTGACTCAGTCTGACTGGGCTCTTGGAGTCACTGATATTCCACCGCCCTCATACTCTCACAGCGAGACATCAAGCTCGTGATACTTCCATTATATTCAGTTAGTACTAGAATGTAGCGCTCAATGCTTATTTTCAATGGAATAATCCATCCGCGTCTTGTATCCTTTGTATTTGAAAATAGATTCTATGCAATATCAGTGATTATCCAAGTAGTTGGCGAGCCTATTCGGCTGAAAGTGTGGCGGTGCTCGGTTCGCTGTCGCGGCCCGGGCGTATCCTATCGCTGATCGATTTCGTCATACTTATCTCTTATTTTGGGTTCCGCCACTGCCTAATGCAAGAGATCAACCATACGCGACGCACCTCTCAAGCCCAGCTGCCTAAGCTCTTCGTTATACAATGGTGTAATTGGTCAATGGGAGAGAGAAGCCGGTTTTCGGCTTTCTCGGCGAGTGAGATTCTGGGATCTCATGTGCGCAGGGGGAGTGGGCGTGGAGGACGGTTCACGTCTCGGAAGTTGAACTCGTCGTTTCTTGATCACATTTCCACAGACTTGTCCTTCCTTCACATTTCCGCAGACTTCAACGTCCCGATTCAGGACGTGTTGTTCTCTCGGTCTACGACTTTGAATATGAAATGGGACTTGAAATACCTCTGAGAGATTCGCGTTCGTCGTTGCGTTTCCTGCGCTGGAAAAGCTGTATGTTTATCTACATGCCGAGTCTGAATTTTCGCCAAAGACCTTGGAATGTCCGAAACTTGGTGAGTTGGCCCTTGAGCTCAAGGGCACATCGCGGTACAGATGATGATTCATGACCATTCTATGTCATGCGGTTCCAGAGTAACTCTCCCTTTTGCGGCCAATGACGAAGAGACCTCCGCTCACAGCCGTTGGCGGAACATCTTCGCCGGAGATAAGATGCTTTGTCGCTATTACTCATCTTCTCGGCCCGGTAAAATAATATATCTTTGCGACTCCCACCCGCCAAAAAATACTGAAAATGCATTATTTTTGCCGGCCGAGAAGATGAGTAATAGCCGCCGGGAATCTTATCTCCGGGTAAGATGTTCCGCGAAGGGCTTTGCGCTAGAGATCTCTTTTTCCGGTTCACGGTGGTTCTGGCTTCACTTCAGTGATGGAAATCAATTGAATTATGTCCATTTTCACTGGCCTTGAGCTGATTGTTGATCATCAAAACTATCAATGGAAGAATGGAAATGTGCTGAATGTGCGCCACACAGCTCCGGTCTTTCGATGGATCAGAAAGGGACCAGAAATGCACCAAGTGATATGCATGGAGATCCTCTCCACAATGTGATTGCTCGTTGGGCATTTGGCATCAATATAACTCAATATTGAACATTTTTCAGAATTGTTTCGAAAAATATATGTCAACATTTATCCTGCATTCCCTGATGTCTCCGAGGATAGAGAACACGACAAAAGAGAGAGTTTGACCCTCCGAGTATCAGAAACAATATTCTTTCTCCGAGTATTCAGCTAACAACTTCTGGAACATCACTTTCACGGCTTCGGCCCTCTTGATCATCACGGCAGTAATGAGGATACTCCAGCGCCATTCGAAACAGTTACAAATGTGTTGAACAATAAATTGAATACACAAATTCAGAATAACCACCAGCAGAGTTCCCAAAAGCATCTGTGCAACTAGATTTTTGCCGAATGAAAGTCGGGGTTTCTGAACAGCGGACAGGCCTGTCAGACATCTGGCAGATGAGTTGATTGTCACCAGCATAGTTGACATCTGATACCAGGGATATCGCCATGTAGGCGGCAGCGTTGATGCTCAAAAGCGACGCGAGCCAGTGCCGATCAACTCTGATCGGGGATCTTCGTGATGTCGGTTCTGTCAATCGCAGCGTTGCTCGCCTTTGGATGCGACCAGCTGACCTCATCCCGCCTCTATCGTTTCTGAATCATGTTTCTGTGTTCTTTCCAAATAAATAGGCGAGAAAGGACCTTGAACACGAGCTGATCTTTTGTAAAACCTAGAAGCAAGGTGGTTTGCCGAGTCCTGGCGCACTGAGGTGTGATTGGGACCAGCGCCATTGCGTCGCAATGGTTAAGAGAACCTGAATAAGTGGAAAATATGGGAAAATATGTGTACAGATTCTAATTGACTATCAGCATTTAATCCTACTCAAAAAGCGGTCATACAACGACCGCCGACGGCACGGCTCCAGGTTCGCGACGCCGATCCTCGACTTTGCAAGCCCAAACTTGGATGTGCAACACTAAATTCAACATGTTGGACAACATTCAAGTAATACTGCCTTGCTTGAGTTCAGGCTAGGCACAAATGGGCGCAGAATCTCAAAAGCCGACCTCCATCGGCAAACCCGGGACGAACTTTTCGGCTGTAAAATGATGATTCAGCCATCCTAGCCAGACATCAAGATTCAAGGAGCTTTAGGGAGTACAATGCACAGTTCAATCTGTGAGCAAAAGCAAGAAAGTGGGCGCAAAAGAGCTCTTGATCCACGACCTCCAGTAGAGATCTCGCTTCCCGATTTGGATGTTGATGGCTCGTAAGTGAAGGACTTCATGAGTCCAGTTCCCACTGGCACAGACGCGACTTATGAAGTCAAATACTTATGTAACCTCATCTGCCTTAGTCTCTCATAGCCAGACTCTAGTACAGGTGACGGATATAGTACCTGTATAGAGTCTGTTTTTTGTCACGGGGGTGTGACAGCAGGTCCCGTCTATTATATAATCTCGGAGTTTGAATGTCACGTTTCTGCTGACCAATGCAGCCAGCAAATTGTCCTCCTTCTTGGTGCGTGAACCAGGGGCGCTGTACCTTCCAGGACGCGACCGACATCCTCAAATAACGTCCCTTGGCCACCAGAGGCCTCAAATTCTGTGCGAAATGCCCTCAACATTGGAATCTCGGCTCCAGCCATTCACTATTCTCGACGCAGGTATCCAATGGTCTGCTGCTATTATTGCGCTTCATGACGATTTCTGGGACACTTTGGAGGCGATATGAGGCTATGGTGAACCTGTGGTCCAGATATGCCTAGATTTGAGCCAGCTTGGATGATGCAAATTTCTTTCGGTGCGTTTCCTTGCGCCATTTTCACCCGCTGTTGAGCTAAATCTTCACATTTCATCCCTAGCAGCCCTCTAGAAGACATTGCTCCATGCATTTTGTCTTTATTCCCTGTCGCCAGTACCCCAGAGCACTCCACTTGGTTCCAGCAACATTTTCCAGGCGGAAAAGCGCCCAAGCACGCGAAAGGACTGCTCATTCCATGGCCATCCAATATCATTCTCCAATCGACATTCCAGCCATTATCGCTGCCTTCTGTCGCTCTCATCGTGCTCAGTGCCAATCCGACTCGATGCTCTTCAGCATATGCCTTGTACCTACCATTGCCGCATCGATATTTCCTCTCATTCATATATATATATTATGTCCTTTACCTTCTATCCCAGCCTTTCTGGGCCTCGTCACACGTCTCACTACCACTGAAAAAGTTGGATATCGTAGGAATCTCATTTAGCTCATTTATAGCGCTTTCACTACAATTTTTG
Source organism: Mycena floridula (assembly GCA_029320655.1). Classification (NCBI taxonomy): domain Eukaryota; kingdom Fungi; phylum Basidiomycota; class Agaricomycetes; order Agaricales; family Mycenaceae; genus Mycena; species Mycena floridula. The sequence goes on along the minus strand of JARIHS010000036.1, from coordinate 642,732 downwards.
TACATTTTCGCGGATAACAGGACTCTTACGCCCCGTATTTACCCCTTTGAAACCCCAGATTCCTGTGGGTCGCGTTGAAATGCGCGAAGTAAGCCTTGTTAGTTTTCAAACTCCGAGATTATATAATAGACGGGACCTGCTGTCATACCCCCGTGACAACAAACAGACTACATCTGCCTTAGGTGCAAAGGCCTCTGTCGACGACAGAATCTTTTCCCCACGTCACGTCCCAGATTCGGTGCAAGTCCGAATCCAGCGATGGTCCAACAATTGAATATCTTGTGCAGGTGATCATGCTATTGTCTGCGGACAAGTGATAGAGCTTGGATCTTGGATGAAGATGAGTTGCGCTCCAGTTGGATTCTCTGGCTCCTTTCAACCATGTTGCGGTCAACCTGAATTGAATGACATCCTCCTCAATATTTTCGTATCAATACCAATAAAAACCTTAGGCGCGCGCCAATTAGAAGCACGATGGGAATCTGATGCTCTTAATGTGTTCGCTAACCAGGGTATCCACACGTGGGGTGTGGGCGGTGAGAAGCTGTGTAAAGCTCGTCCACGCCTTTCTCCCTTTTCCTTGATCTTTCCCAGATCTACGGTATTCTTTACTCCTCCATCCTCGCAATATGGAGCCGGTTGGGCTCGCTAGCAGCATTATAGCCTTGGCAGAGGCAGCCACTACTATCTTCAAGTATGTCAAGGACATCAAAGATGGCCCGAGAGATCGGGCTGAATTGCAACGCAGTCTGGCTGCCCTCCCTGGTCTTCTTATGGGCTTGAATGCTCAATTCAATAGCTCGGCTTCCAATGATGCCTGGTCAACAGAGACGCTCAGATTGGCTGTCGCAGATGGTCCATTTGATCAGTTGCTCATGATCTTGCAAAAGGTCAAAAGGAAGCTTGATCTAGCGGCCAGCCGCACTGGAAAGGTTATCCAAATGTTGAAATGGCCGTTGGACAAAGCAGAGGTTACCGCTCTACTGCAGCAGGTTGAGAGAGTCAAGACGTTTGTCATGCTGGCGATTCACAGCGATCATGTGTATGTTCCTCCAGTTCTCTCGGGAATCTCATTGACATCATTGGCAGTGCTTTATCTCGGGCAATTCATCAAGGTATCCAACAAATAAGTACCCGTATAGACCATGTCACAGATAAAGTCTCCGAAATTGCTGAAGGCGCAAAACAAATCCAGGCTCATAATATGAGTAAGGGGTATTTTCTCTTTCTGGGGAACAATAGGCTAAATTGTGACAGATGTCGATCTTCGTGCATTCTCGCAATGGCTGTCCCCGATTGATTTTCAGGCGACCCAGGAGAACTTCCTTGCAAAATGTGCCCCTGGGACTGGTCATTGGCTTCCAGCCGAGGTAAAATTTGAACATTGGACAGCTGGGGACATCAGGATTCTATGGTGTCCAGGTAGCCGTGAGTGCGGTTGGTCGACTGTTCGATGTTCCACTAACAACACTTGGTATCTATGTAGCTGGTGTCGGAAAGACGATGCTCGCGTATGTACTTTTCCAAGTCCTTTTCAGATTCTTGACATTTCTTTCATAGATCCACAGCAGTTGATCATCTGCGGAATCAGCTTTGCCATCCAGGTGTGGCTGTTGCCTGCATATTCTTCGACTACAACACCTCAAGCTCTCAAAGCCAAACCGACATCTTTGGCAGTGTAATCCGACAACTGTTGATCGATTCTTCCTTGATTCCTGAATCACTCACATCACTACACACGTCATTCAAATCTGGACGATCACGGCCAACCAGTCTCACGGTCCTGGAGAAAACTCTCCAGGCCCAAATCGGATTATACTCTCGTGTCTACCTTGTTGTGGATGCCCTTGATGAATGTCCTATCGGCATCAGAGACAATTTCATTTCTACAATTCGGTCTTTGACCGAGTCAGGTCATCTCAATGTCTTGATCACCTCTCGGGACATCTCAACAATAGCTCAGGAATTCCTGAATGAAACTCGCATCAATGTACGCGCGCATGATGAGGATATTCTATCCTATATCAGCTACAGGATCGAACATGAGAAACGGTTGAAAACCATAGTGAAGGAAGATGCTGTTCTGAAGAAAGACATTGTTACCCAGGTCATTGAGAAAGCAGCCGGGATGTATGTTCATCTTGTTCTTCATCATTAGTATAGCTGATACATCGTACATGACATAGGTTTCTCTTGGTTCGGTTGCATCTCGACTCTCTGGCAAATAAAAACAATCGCCATGCTTTACGCCTGGCTCTCGCAACATTGCCGCAGGACATCCACCGCTCATATGATGAGACTATGACACGGATCCTGGCCCAGGGCAAAGATGATGCCAATCTTGCATGTCAAGTTTTTTTATGGTTGACTTATGCCAAGCGACAATTGACAGTGGAAGAGCTGCAATACGCATTGGCAATTTCACCCGGGATGACAGAGATGAACCCAGATGCAATTACAGATATTGGCATCCTCACATCTGTCTGCGCTGGGCTGGTCATTATTGAAAGGGACCACCAGAAAGGGGACCTTTTTCCTCGTTTTGTCCGTGAGTTGATTACTACTGTAGAACTCCAGATACTGAAGGGGTTTAGATTACACGACTCAAGAATACTTCCAACATCAGGAAAGTCAAACATACTTCAGACACAAGGAAACAGAATCCTACTTTGAACTCTCTGGGAAATTCCTGTCTTCCAACCTGTTTGCCCATTTTCATATTGTGGTGACTTGTATCACATATATGGCCTTTGAGGGCTTAAAACTTGGTATGTAACCAGCACAACCTCAGGTGCTTTGACAAACATTACATGTTAGATTATCCACTGCTGCGCTATTCAGCAGAACTTTGGGGATATCATGCAGGACAGTGTGAAAATATGCTGTGTAGTACTTCAAAGATGGCTGCTCTGTTGCAGAACCTTCTGGAGGACGGCTTCAAGGTTCCATCATCATTATCCTCTAGGATCCAGGAGTTTGATCTTCACTATCATTCCAGTCGTGTCCTGGGAAATTTCGGCTTATTACAACTAACATCCATGCTGGTTCACCGTGGTGTACCTATAAATTCCAAAAGCCGGGAGAAGAGGACAGTATTGTTCTATGCTGTTCAGAAGGGCCATGTAGACATGGTCAAGTGGCTGTTGGGGGAAGTGAATGAGATGGGCCTGTCCGGTCAACAACTGTTCAACATCAACGATGCTGACTGGACTGGGAAGACACTTCTCCATCATGCCATAGACAGGCAGCATCCCACAATAGCAGAGTTTCTCCTGAGTCTTCCAGGGATCAATCCTAATCTAGCCAATAACTTTGGCCGGACACCCTTATCCTATGCAGCGGAATCCTCCTGTCCGCGAATTTTAGATCTCATCTCTCAGCAAGAGGATGTAAACCCAAACTCCTGTGATAGCAACGGTAACCCGCCACTCTACTATGCCATAGACTCTAAGCGCGTGGAGACCGTCAGGATTCTCCTGCGCCTTCCAGACATCTATGTGGGGCCTTTCCAACCTTCACCACATGGGCACCGGGTGGATCTAGATTCACCTTTAAAGGTCGCAGCCGTGCTAGGTTATGTGGATATTATGGATCTTCTCTTGAAACACCCTGACACTGATCCAAACTGGAAAGGTGACGGTCCAACACCACTGGCATATGCTAGTATGCATGGTCACCTGGAGGTTGTTAACATTCTTCTCCAGCACAGCAACATCCAAACTAACCTAATGTCTGGCCCACGAGACTCGGAGTGGATTTTGCCACCCTTGACATATGCTGTGCGACATAGATATCAGAGAATCGTGGAACGGCTGCTTCAGCATCCGGATGTTGATGTCAACTGCAGAGGTTTCTACGGGCGGCCACCACTCTCGTGGGCGGCATCCTGGGGATGTGTGGAGGCTGTAGAATCTCTTCTTCGTCATCCACATATACAGCCAGACATTCCGGATCAAATGGGTATGACACCCTTGATGATTGCAGCTATGTCCGACCGTGAATCATCATTTCATGTTCTTTTCCAATCCCACAAGGTCACAAGGGATTTAGTATCACTGGAAAATGTCAGTCTATTGGCGCACGCAGCTCGGGGTGGGAATCGGAATATTATTCATCGGGTACTTGAGTTGAGCTCGAGTAGTGGATGCAAAGACTGCCGTCTTTGCACCCCAATGTCCTATGCCGCAGTGGAAGGTTATCAGGATATTGTTGAATTGTTATTGGAGCAGGACGATCTTAAACCCCAACCTCGGCACCCTTTGCCTTTGTGGGAATACCGACCCGCAGCGAAGCAGCTGCTTCTACCAGCCCAAGATAATTTGGATCCGAGCTCCAGACACCGCCAACATTTTACTACTCTGATCGACTATGCCTTGCGATGGGGATATACCGGGATTTCCGCTCTCTTTCGTCAGCATGTGGAAACGGAGGACAGTCTGGGCGTGGACAGCTGGAAGTAATTACATAGGTGAGCTTCTTCCGCCAGGAAGTGAGTTATGACTGATCAGAAATGCGCAACTATCATCGGTCGCTCAAATCCTTAGCCCAAGATCACATCTTATAAGACGCAATGTTCTTGAAGTTCAGTTGAAGCTCAGACGCGGACCATTTCCAATATCCGACTGGATTTCTGTGCTCTCATTCCTTTGTTTCCTTGTCATCACATCTCTAAACCTCATTATTTACATGCGATGTCATAGTTCCAATATAAACTTGAGTTGTTAGCTTCATCCCACGGGTCTACAACACTGGCTGGGGTCGTAACCTATACTGCAATGGAAACAGTTTGCTTTGCTCAAGTTTACAACAGATGATTCTGTTGTTTTTTTGAGGCCGTATCGATCTTAAATGCACATAAAACTCGCTCTCGTGGATCCAGAACTCTCCCCCATAGTAGCGCTACGGACAGCCCTTGCTTATGGGATTCCAGCCTTGGGTCGGTAATAGTCCCTTTTGTCTTGGTGACCATGGGAGCCATTGTTTCGTATTGAAAGGAGCACCGAGGCAATTTTCCTTCTTCGCCTCTCTTTCCGCTACTTCCACTCTCCGAGACATTGACATTCGGCACATAGCTCTTACTTAACTCCTTCAAGTTCAACTATCATGATGGCTGCAGTCTCATTCCCCGATTTCTGTGCAAACACTCTCGCCGATGGCTGATACATCTTGATTCATGTTGTTGGAGCTGGCTCATATGAGAAAGTATACAACGCAATCGACACCCAGTCCCTTGAAAACCTGCTCATCGCTATCAAATGCTCGCATCCCAATATCATCACTTTTCTTGCACTTTTCACGGCTACATTCTCACTGGAGATTTCATCTTCGTCGTCCTAGATTTCTGTGACGGCGGAGATCTTTTCCAGGCAATCACGCAGAAGGATTATCCCACCAACAACAAAGCCCGAGTCAAATCTGCCATGATTCAGCTCATCGACACCTCGACTATTGTCACGGAAACAGCGTGTTCCACAGGGATCCCAAGCCCGAAAATGTTCAATTCAACACGGAAGTTCTTCTCTATCTCGCAGACTTTGGACCTGGCACTGACAAACAAATTTCTGAGAACTTTTGCTGTGGATCTGGATCTTACTTGAGTCCCGGTTTGTTTCTTCTTTAGCTGCTTTAGGGCACCATCTTATACCGAAGGTATAGGAGTGCAAACCTGTGACCAGCGTTTCTCAACTCTTCATTCTGGATCATAGTGACCAATATGCTCACTGGATGCAATCCATGGTGTCGTGCTTTGACCACGGATGGATATTTCTGTATATTCTTTAACGATCTGGGATATCTATACAAGGTGCTCCCGATATTGAGGACCGCCGCCGAAATTCTCGGGGGAATGTTCAAGATAAATTTCTTGGCCTGGACGCCTGTATCAAGTCTTCGCGAGCAAATCATCGCGGGGACACCTTCAGATTGTCACAAGAGGTCAATATTATTTTGATTAGGCCTTGGTCAGGCCTTTCGAGTCCTCCTGTATGGCCATAATAGTGTGTCAAAATTAACCCACTTTTTAGGCATTTTCAGCATACTTGGGCTCAAAAAGTGACTTTTTCAGCATACTTGGACCTGATTTTGGGGTGAAAAATGCGAACTTGAGGTCAAAATTTCCAACTTCAGGGTCAGTTTTTTATTGAACTTCAGAGAAAATGAGTCATACTTGGCATTGAAATTTTCCAACTTCAGATCCAAAGTGTCCATGTTCAGATTAGTTTCCATGTGATGTTTGAAGTTTCCATGTAATGTTCAGATTTTCCATGTCATGTTCAGAGTTTCCATGTCATGTTCAAAGTTTGTAATGTTCAGAGTTTCCATGTCATATTCAGATTGACAGTTTCCATGTTTGGGTCTCAAGAATCCAACTGGCTGTCTCATTGCTGTGAACTCATAATTATGAGCAATCAACTGCCATGAACTGAGTTCAAACCTTGCCTTTGGGTTCCATCTTCACTACAGACTTGGGCATCTTAGTCTGAATTAGATGATTATTACCTCACATACACTTGGCGGTTTTTCGCCCATCCACGTGATTCCCAAAAAGGAAACTCAACATGTGAGGTATGAACCAGTTCATAACCGAAGGTATTTGAAATTATTTGCTCAAAGGGTTTTCTCCCTGTGTATAATCCATCCTGTTCAAGAATATCATATCTTGTGACTATTTATTTGCCAGGTCAGGTCTTTCCGAAGTTGCGGGAAGAGTATCCATCACTCGCTCCCCCTCCCCACCCTTGCAAGCTTGGGGGGTCCCCCAAGCTGCGGGAGTCTCAGATGGGCATGCTAAAGACTTGTCCCTGCTTTCAACAGATATGGAGAATCTCCAAGGTCAGATCTATTCAGGCAAGAGCTTCAAAAAGAAAACACTTATCCAGGCTTGAACCAGCACCACTCAAGCTAGTATTACAGTACTATCCAGCTGTTATTACAACTGAGCCATTGGGGCATACTCAGCTGTCAACTTTACCAGGTTATGTGAGTCACACGAGGCATTTCGGCTGATGAGAACCTGACATGTCATCAAACTGGTTTGTGGTTCGTGAGGTCATGTGTTGTGTTTCCTTTTTGGGAATCATGTGGACGGGCAAAAAGTCAAAGACTACCTCACATGCCCACAAGATTGATCAATAGACCATATCTTTTTCTTGCCTCAATATGAAGTTCGCAGAGTCGGTCTGAAAGTTCGCATCAGATTTTTGAAGTTTGCTGATCTAAGTCAAACGTAGGATGTCAATACCAAACATGGGGAATTTCTGAAGTTCGCATCAGATTTTTTAGAAGTTTGCTGATCTATCTCAAACATGGGATGTCGATGCTGAACATGGAATGTTTCTGAAGTTTGCGGGTTTGTCCCAAGGTCCGGATCAAACTTTTCAAAGTTCACGGATCTGCGTCAAACATGGAGGATTTCTCAAGTTAGATGGAAAATCAGGATTTTATGCAAAGTTAGCTAAATTTTAATTATGACACACTATTATGGCCAAACTCCTGTATGGCAGTAATAGTGTGTCAAAATTAACCTACTTTTTAGGCATTTTCAGCATACTTGGGCTCAAAAAGTGACTTTTTCAGCATACTTGGACCTGATTTTGGGGTGAAAAATGCGAACTTGAGGTCAAAATTTCCAACTTCAGGGTCAGTTTTTTGTTGAACTTCAGAGAAAATGAATCATACTTGGCATTGAAATTTTCCAACTTCAGATCCAAAGTGTCCATGTTCGGATTAGTTTCCATGTGATGTTTGGAGTTTCCATGTAATGTTCAGATTTTCCATGTAATGTTCAGAGTTTCCATGTCATGTTCAAAGTTTCTATGTGATGTTTAAATTGTCAGTTTCCATGTTTGGGTCTCAAGAATCCAACTGGTTGTCTCATTGCTGTGAACTCATAATTGTGAGCAATCAACTGTCATGAACTGAGTTCAAACCTTGCCTTTGGGTTCCATCTTTGCTACAGACTCAGGCATTTTAGTCTGAATCAGATGACTACCGTCCCATATGATCACAAGATTGATGCAATGGGTGGGAAATATCATGTGAAATTGCTAATATCAGTGCAAATCATCACACACAACATGTATGACACATTTTCTGGCTTCAGGAGTTATTGCACAAAGGATATGAGTCATGTAAATAGTTCACAGCTATTGAAAGCAGCCAATTAAAGTCAATAGACCATATCTTCTGACATACAGTCAGTGATCTGGTGTACTGGTGGGTCCAGAGCAGGTGGGCCCATATTATGGTGACTTGCAAGATTATTTTCTTGCCCTTTGGGATGCTAGGAGATAACAGGAAGATTCCCCACATATACAGCTCAGCAGTCTGACATAAGTCATGAATGAAGCAGAGCTATAGATGGTCATGCACAGCATGTATGTACAAGATGTTGCATGAGTCTCAGCATCATTCTCCGGGAAAGTAATTTTGACATATGAATCAATTTAGATAAAGGCTATGACACTAGGTGACCATCTGCTCAAAATCATAAGCCTATTGGAACAGCAAATGAATTAAACCACCATTGACTCCCATAAGTGGAGGTCCTCTTCATTGCAAGGAAATGAAAGCACTCAGGTGTCTATAGTAGTCTATGGTGATCAAACACTTAGGCTGAGACTAGCCCTCAAGCCGGTTGTCACTGAGTGTGACTGTGACAGCAAGATTTCACTCGCTAGTCTCCTGCTCGCTCATCTCACATCAATGAACATCACTACTGACATAGATCCAAGTTCTTCAAGTTCAATAGTGTGATGCAGGATTTTGGCCATAATAGTGTGTCATAATTAAAATTTACCTAACTTTGCATAAAACCCTGATTTTCCATCTAACTTGAGAAATCTTCCATGTTTGACACAGATCCGCAAACTTGAAAAGGTTTGATCCAAACCTTTGGACAAACCGACAAACTTCAGAAATATTCCATGTTCAGCATTGACATCCCATGTTCGAGATAGATCAGCGAACTTCTAAAAAAGTCTGATGCAAACTTTCGGATCGATTCTGTGAACTTCAGAAATTCCCCATGTTTGGTATTGACATCCCACATTTGACTTAGATCAGCAAACTTCAAAAATCTGATGTGAACTTTCAGACTGACTCTGCAAACTTCATATTGAGGCAAGAAAAAGATATGGTCTATTGACATGATTCATCTCCTTCTGTCCAATAACTCTGAGTCCTGAAGCCAGAAAACATGCTGTACATGTTGTGTGCGACAATTTACACTGATATTACTGATTCCATGTGATATTTCCCACCCGTCGCATCAATATTGTGAGCATGTGAGGTAGTCTTTGACTTTTTGCCTGTCCATGTGATTCCCAAAAAGGAAATGCAACACATGACCTCGCGAACCACAAACCAGTTTGATGACATGTCAGGTTCTCGTCAGGTTCTCGTCAGCTGAAATGCCTCGTGTGACTCACATAACCCGGTAAAGTTGACAGCTTAGCATGCCCCAATGGCTCAGTTGTAATAACAGCTGGGTAGTACTGTAATACTAGCTTGAGTGGTGCTGGTTCAAGCCTGGATAAGTGCTTTCTTTTTGAAGCTCTCACCACTGAGAAGACCTGACCTTGGAGAGTCTCCATATCTGTTGAAAGCAGGAACAAGTCTTTAGCGTGCCCATCTGAGACTCCCACGGGTCAGGAAACCCCCCGAGCTTGCGAGGGTGGGAAGGGGGAGCGAGTGATGGGTACTCTTCCCAAAGACCTGACCTGGCAAATAAATAGTCACAAGATATGATATTCTTGAACAGGATGGATTATACACAGGGAGAAAACCCTTTCAGCAAATAATTTTAAATACCTTCGGTTATGAACTGGTTCATACCTCACGTGTTGAGTTTCCTTTTTGGGAATCACGTGGATGGGCGAAAAACCACCAAGTGTATGTGAGGTAATAATCATCTAATTCAGACTAAGATGCCCAAGTCTATAGTGAAGATGGAACCCAAAGGCAAGGTTTGAACTCAGTTCATGGCAGTTGATTGCTCACAATTATGAGTTCACAGCAATGAGACAGCCAGTTGGATTCTTGAGACCCAAACATGGAAACTGTCAATCTGAACATGACATGGAAACTCTGAACATTACATGGAAAATCTGAACATGGAAACTCCAAACATCACATGGAAACTAATCCGAACATGGACACTTTGGATCTGAAGTTGGAAAATTTCAATGCCAAGTATGACTCGTGGAGTCCCAAGTTTGACTCATTTTCTCTGAAGTTCAACAAAAAACTGACCCTGAAGTTGGAAATTTTGACTTCAAGTTCGCATTTTTCACCCCAAAATCAGGTCCAAGTATGCTGAAAAAGTCACTTTTTGAGCCCAAGTATGCTGAAAATGCCTAAAAAGTAGGTTAATTTTGACACACTATTATGGCCATACAGGATACTGCCAAGTTTCTTGCCCTGATATGAAGCTCATGGAATCAGTCCAAAAGTTTGCATCAAATTTTTTCAAGTTCGCTGATTTATGTCAAACATAGATGTCATTACTGAACATGGAGGATTTCTGAAGTTCACATCAGACTTTTTGAAGTTTACTGACCCATACCAAACATGGGATGTCAATACTGAACATGGAGAATTTCTGAAGTTAGATGGAAAATCAAGGTTTTATATGAAGTTTGGTAAATTTTAATTATGACACAGTATTACGGCCAAACTCCTGTATCCTTGGGAAGTTTGGCGCAGGATAGTCCCGGGGGAGCAGCAGTAATATACAGCTTGAATGTAGGTCTTTCCAGGCAGAACTTGACATTGACATCGGACAGATAGCTCTTGAATCGGTCTTCGGTGATGGATTCATGGCACCACTTGGCCACGGACTCATCCAACAGCTTCCTCCATTTCCACTTGGGGGTGGTTCATCCAGGAAGCTACTTCAAAACCGGCGAGAAGAAAGTAAAAATAGAGATACTAACAGATTAGATGAACAAACACTTACTTGGTAATTCGAATCGCAACTTAAAATATTTATCGTAGCAGCCAACTGAGAAACACACGGGACCTGTGCGATTTTAGTCTGCAGCGTTGAATGGTGAGAGAGACCAGAAATTGGTTGTAAAAGGAAACAAAGAATTACAAGGCCAACAGGCAGATCTAGAACATCTGAGTATATTTTTTTGTACATGGCGAATCTGGTCTGTATACTTCTGGATTGTTTGTTTGTTTGATTGTAGATGTAATCTGAAAGGGGTCTGGACCAAACTCGCACATTCCAATTTTGGTTGCGGCTATCACCGTGCCGCGATGTCGCTGTGATAATGCGACCGATCGCCTCGCTCCTGCTCGGGCATAGGCTTTTTGCAGCGCAAGTGTGAGCGCTTGTGCAAGGTTGATGCAAGCGCAGGAAGATTGATGTGAGCGTGGGAAGGTTGAAGTAACAGGGAATCGTTGTTTTGATACTACAGGCCCTGGTAATATCACTGAGAGCCCTGTTATATATCAAACTGTGATCTCTACCAAATCATGGTAACACTTCTCTGTTGATTTGATGACATAGCAGACTCGACCAAACATGCTCAGTAGTCAGTCTTTCCATTGCTTTGGGGGCATATCATGAGCTGCATTGCATTAGTATGCATGAACAGTATGACTGATATGTACCTATGCATATGCCTCGGACTATTGACTTGGAAATAACTTGTTTTTATATTATTGAAGAGGAAAATAGGCTCAACTATTCTGATTTCTGTAACTGCTTCCCTTTGATCAACAAAACAATAGCCAAAGATGCAAGTTTCTGGTGGTGAATGAGATAACCATGAAAGAGCATGCAAGCCAAGTGAAAGATCATGCAAATACCTTGAAAGTGCTATGAAAGGTCATGCAAGCGGCATGCGAGGTTAGGGTAAATCTGAGTGCAGTTTTCTTTCAAGTTTTCAAGACCTTAAGAACATTTTGGATTGCTCAGTGTGGGGTATCTGGGATGTATTATGGTACAGACATAAATATTTCTACTTGCATACCACTAAATCTATATATATATTCACTCTTTTGCATTTGTGCTTGCAGGCGCTTGCACACTCGCACTTGCGCTGCAAAAAACCTATGCTCCTCCTGCTCACACGGCGGACAAACAAGCTTGTCGTGCAACAGTCACTGGGACCGTCACCTACGGCATCATTGTACTGTCATTTGCAATTTTCTTTTTGCCCTCCTCTGTCCCTGAGGCTGGTTTGAATTTCAATTAATACCGAGTGGGGAAAGTACACATGGACGTGCGATTGAGGCCGTGCCGAACCAACGCAGAGATGTAGCGTGTTCACAACATGTCGTAGTAACGCAATTAATATCGAGTGCTACGTCTCGAAGTGAAGAGGAGGAAGATTGAAAGTCCATATTCTGACCTTGAGGGAATATGCGCCACCAGAGTCAATCAGTTGAGTTAGTGTCTACTCGAAGGGAGATCTGACCGGAAGTGCTCGCACAGTGTGGTTGAATTATTACATAAACACTCTCCAGCTATAATGCCGGAGGAAAGAGACCACAAATTAGGGGATCTCAAAAGGTACTGCAGAGCCGACTAACTATCTGTTTAGAGAGGTCCCAATTTTGTTTGTTGGAGCACTTGATACCTGAAGAAGCGAATGCAGGACGGAGATGCGTCAGAGAGGGTCCAGGATGTTCCAAAAGTAACCAAATATTGTGACTAGTGTTGCCGCGAGCCGCCGAGCCGAGCCATGGCTTATGGCTCCAAAGCCGCGGCTCGGCTTGGAGCCACCTTGAAGCCACCAAATTTTCACCAGGCTGTGCATGTTGGAAGTCGTGGGAATCGGACCTCAGAACCACATACGACCAAATAAAGATATTCCCACCCCATTCAACATTGATTTGTGGCTCGTCTGTCCCGCCCAAAACCAATGTTTTCATTTTGCAACAATACATAGAGACCTATACTTGAGAATGGGACCCCACTATAGCCATATATCTGCTCCAATCAAAATTCATTGAAAAAACTGGCTCAAGCTGAGCCGAGCCGCAGCTAGCCGGGGTCCGCGGCTCGGCTCGGCTCGGCTTCAAAGTGGCTCGGCTCGGGCTCGGGCGTGGCTTGGAACCAAGCCGCGGCAACACTAATTGTGACCATAAGGACGGAGGGATGAGATCATGAGAACCTACAGGTGAACATTTGTAACCCGCACAGAGATGACAGGCACGCAGGTGCAGCTGCGGGGTGTGGTTAAGATATGGCAAGCACGAACTTGAAGTGTGATTAGTAAGAGCGGTAGATCGCAATGAGAATGTGATAGGGATGGAGGGTGGGGGATTCATCATATATGACGACCACAGGTGTACAAGACTGCAAGCCAGATTCGGGTCTGAGTCTTCTTGATCACTGATATTGTCATCATCGGATGGATATTCGGAGTCTGTCTGGGGCTTGTAATCATAGAGTGCACGGGAGACAGATCGGTCAATGCATAATCAAAGTTTTCAGGAAAACCTGATTCGAGTCTAGGCAAATCCATTCCGCATTAGGTATGTAGGTAGGTGGCGCGGTACTATAAATGCCAGACGTTTAGCCGCGCGCTTGTCTTATGTCTTTGAATCTCCGCTCGCGTATCGAGCGGTCGCATCGATTGGATTGGCGAGTCCGTTTATGCTCTGTCAACAATAATTCGCATGGTCTGACAGTTTTTATAGACGTGCACTGGCACTTGCTCTTGATTAGAAACTATTTCGGACAGGTGGACAGTTTTTATAGGCGCACTGCTTGGCCTAATACTGCATTCCCATGATCTGACAGTTCTATAGGCGCGCGCTGCTTACGGGTTGTTCTAGCACTAAGTCCCATTTTCACTGGACAATTAAGCTCCTGCCAACAAACACTATTTCTGTCTTTGAGAGCTGGTCTTCTCACATGACAGTTTTCAACCCAGAGATTTCCGTGGATGTCGGTAGCTAGTTCTAGTTTGCACCAAACAAAGGAATACTTACATCCGAAAGATGAGTCAAGGTTCCTCAAGAGTGATATGTTTTGCTAACTGAGGACCCTTCTTTTGTTCGCTCGTTTTGAAACGATAAGTGAACTGGTTTAGATTGAATAGACACCGGACTTCTGCAGTCCATCATTCAAGCCGTCATTCAGTGCAAGATAGGTGTCAGGAATGGAACCTGGTATTCAAGTTTTTCGGCCCGAGCAAGGTATAAAAGCACAGTGATCAACTACCTTCATCTTCAGTTCCTGTGATTGGCTTACCTTTAACATGCTCTCTGCAAAGTTCATCCTCACCGCTTTCTCGACCTTTGTCACTGTCTCAGCTGCTGCTGCAGGTGCTCTAAGGCATCGAAGTGAAGTAGGTCCTGATCTTCTTAATCACCTTCATCACTCACGGTTCTCGATAGCAAATCTCGAGCGTAATTGTTTGCATTGACCTCCCAGCCAACAATTGTGTTGCCATCCCGATTATCGATGGCACATGTAACAACCTTACAGAAGGGTTCAGTGTCTTTAACGATGCAATTTCATGGGCCCAGGTTCCTGAAGGATTTATTTGCGTATTCTTTGAGTATGTATAACCTAGGACTGCTATTCCTGGTGTATTTTTAGCTGACGATTTTAAGGAACTTTGATTGTGTCCATGATGGAGTTGACGATCTTGTTGCATTCTCTCTAGGAACTTATGACTTGACTCAAGTTCAAGGCATTTTCGGGAGCAACTTCAATGACTTGACGAGCTCGATCAGCTGTTCGGCTATCTAATTCAGTTCTGCTGAATTGACTCGATTGGGATTCCGGTTGAGGATATTGTATAGTGAGACTTGATTTGTAGCTAGGGCCGCCTAATACTTGTCCAAGTTCAGGATATTCTTGTTGGATGAACCTGGTATCGGAATGGACCGGAGGTCGCCAGAAACCAGTCCACCTATCGGTGCAGACTTGGCGGACCTAATTGACAGATCTAGCTGTTTGATTCAGTATGTCAGTATTCACTACCCGGGTGCATTGAAACCTGTTCAATACTGTACAGCGTCACATCTTAGGACATGGGGTCTTTATTTGTCAGACTAAGATGGGCGGAAGAGGAGTCGAAGGAAGAGACACTTGCCGTGTTAGTTGCATGGAGACGAGGGAAGCATCAAACCCTAGATGATCTCTTCCCGAATCTTCAGACTTTATCGGTCTGCCGTCGGGCCGGAGCTCTTCCTTCAACGCCGCGGTTCGAAGTCCGAAGAGCCAAATGAGACCTCGGAGAATTCATGATGCATTTTGGAAGATGGTTTACTCGAGAGCGAGCTGAGAATTCATACACTTTACCAGGAGGTTTGTGGCTATTAGTCAATCGGTAGTGCGCCACAACCTGGAGATGACGAATGGACCGACTTTGACGCGCTGATTACTCCTGTGGAGCAGTGATCAGCGGGCACCGACGATCACGTTATACGTTCGCGCCACAGAGTGTTGTATATTGGCGCCCAGAAGCGTCTGACGCTTCTCCGCGTCATTTTGGGCACTACATGACTCGAACACGCCAGCATGACACTGACAGCTTCTCCACTGATATGTCTCACGGTTCACAGCTCGACTAAATCAAAGTTGAAGCTGTCAAGCCAGCGTCAACCTTGTCTTTGTCCTCCATGTCGCACCACATACAGTCTATTTCCCCTTCCCCTTCATCTTCAACGGAATCAATCTCGGACGGAATGTGGAAGACTTCGGTTTGACACTCCTTTTGAGTCGATGCCTTTCGTTTACTGGTTTCGTAGGCTTGATCTATACACTCATAGGGTGCTCCCACTAGTACACACCATCAATTCACTACTTAACATTGAAGGGTACTTGATTTTATTAGTGTCACTCAAGTGGTATCGCCAGGAGCGCTCAGAGTGCGCCCTTTGACTGCAGCAGTACCGAGGTGTTCTGGCGCCTATTCATCGAAGACCGAACAAGATTCCTACACAAATCTTCCTAGATGTCATTTCTGACTTTAAACTCGATCGTCCATGCTCCGTCTCTGTGATCCACCATGGACCTTGACATATGTTTGCCACAGATGGCGCAGTCTCAGTATAGGGGCTTGGGTAAAAAGCAGATTCAGTTATAACTGATATGTTCAGTTACACAGCCACCAATTTCAGTTATTTTGCAGATTGGAGTTCTGAAGCTCAGAAATGGTTCACATGGTCGCCCATTGTATTATCAATGAGCGCCGTTCAATGACTAAAGAGCAGCTGAAATCATTTGAAGCATCTTGCAAACGTTTAGCCACGCGCTTGTCTTATGTTTTTGAATCTGTATCAGAGCGGTCGCATCATGACCGATCAGTGACGCTGGAGCACGCAATGATCTCTTCCCACCTCTTCGCAGTCTGCTCTCACGTCAGATAGGTTTGGTTTGGCTGCCTCCTGCAGAGGGATGCCCAGATTTGAGCCAAATTTGGATGGACTTGGTCATGTCGGTTTTGGTGATGCATGGTCATTGTATTATCAATGAGCACGTTCAATGACTAGAGAGCAGCTGAAATCATTTGAAGCATCTTGCAAATGTTTAGCCGCGCGCTTGTCTTATGTCTTTGAATCTCCGCTCGCGACCGATCAGTGACGCTGGAGCGCGCGATCTTTTCTCACCTCTTCGCAGTCTGCTCTCACGTCAGATTAGACTTCAGAGAGAAACCCCTGGGTGGATATGGCAGTGAAACGTGGTGATATTTTAGGGACATATACCTGTATACTCACGAGTGATTACCCGGTTTTTTCCCGTACCAAAATCCAAGATGTTGATTTAGGAAAAAAGAAACATAACTACCCGGGAAAAACTCAACTCCGAAGGGAACAATAATAATGTCAGCTTCTTGATTTGATGTGCGGAGTGAGGGCGGCCAAGCCAACTGTCATTCCATTCTCACAGCCTTTCCTCTTGCTGCCATCGTCCACACTGCACGCCTCACATCCCCGCCTCTCTGGAACCTCTTCAATGAAAATCACAGAGCTTGTTGTTGGACCAGGGGATTACAAGCTTTTATCCACTGAGGATGGGCGCCACTACTGGTTTCAAACCGAGTATGAGCGAATCGAGGAGCGCGGCTGGGGATGCTTGAACTCTGACAGTGCAATCCCCGGCTTGTGCACAGACCTCGTCGATACATGCTTCGTCTTCGTGTTTCACTGTGAAGCGAATGGGAGAACAACTTTGTGCCATGCCGTTTCTGGCACCGATATCGCGGTTTGTATACAGCAATATATCACCTCCACTTTAATCTAATTTTGGTATGACATAGGTATTCAATACACAGATGCGCTATGTCACCGGCGAGGATCCACGCAGTCAGGTGGATATCATTGTCTTTCAGGGCTGCGCATATGGCGATCTAGAGAACGACGTCCCTCCCGAGATTCTGCAAGACGATCTCATGTGGGTATCGCAGATCCTAGATCGTATCAGGATCGAGACCCTATCATGTAATGCTTCCATCCATCCCAAACCGTTGAGTTACGGAGTTGTGCTTGTCGAGAAATCCTCTGGGGAGGTTATCCTTCCGATCCCACCTAGTAGAGCCAACAAACCAATCCCGCAATTCCTCCACTGTGTTCCTTCACCACCCACTTCTACAACCCTCACCAAGAGACAAGCAGTCGATGCATTCTACCGCATCCAATCCACCGCCTCATTCATCGCGTCCAAATCTAGTAGTGCACCATGCTTTGAAGTATACGATGGGACTCGCAGACCTGCTATTCCCCCGTCCTCAGACGATACCCGGGAGATCTTTCGCATCGCCACCATGCACCCCAACTTCCCGGCCTTTGAGCCCATTCAGCAATCAGACTTGGACATTTGCCAGCGTGTGATGTCAAACAACGAGATGCTGGGATACGTGGAAGGCCTGCCAAGGCTGATAAAGACGGTTGGAGCACCCTGTGAGGTTGTAGAGTGCCGGGAATTCACGACTCAGAAGTGTTCAAAGTGCAAGGGTGCTTACTACTGCAGCAGCAACCACCAGGGGGAGCATTGGGAAAAGCACAAAGTATGGTGTAAGAGCCATCGATATATACCAGGGGGTTTGGTTGGGTGTCGTATGGTGGAGGGAAAGAAGCCCTTGTGGAAGCCTGGTGAGAAGACGCCGTGGATGTGACCAACAAGGGGACAGGGACGAACCACTTTCCGCATTGAGATATCTGTAAGATAATCAGATTCAACCACTGTTCAACTACTGTAATTGTGAGAAATTGCATGGAGGAAATGTCAGACCAGATAGCACACAAAAAATGTGGAGAATGGCTGTCGGTGTGCCTTGATACTGACTTAAATGGAAATAAAATTGAGGTATAGAACCAGTTGGAATGACAGCCAAAGTACAATTTCCTCCTGACAGATCCCGGCTCTCTTGTTTGGCCAAATACGTGTGTTAGAGCCTCTTTTACACCCAGACCTATGAAATTCTTTGTTTCGATCTTCAACTTGCTATCAGCTTGAAGGTGGAGTGCTAAATTTGAGCTGAAGCTGAAGATCAACTCTCAAGTTGAGTTGAGGGAAAACTTCCCAAGTTACAAAAAACTGAGCACTACATAGGTCATGAAATATGTTGCAATGAAAATAGTTTCCTGTGCTTAAGTTCACATCAGAGTAGTTGGTTTTTTCTCGTTGTTGTGAGGCCGTATATTGACTTCTCACTGAGATTATTGTGCGAGACTCCGTCTCCTGCGTCCGAATGTTATAACATAGAATCTGTAATGTGCACTTGTTGCATCAAGAATCAATGTACAATTTCCAGATCCTGGCAGAAATTGAGATTGACATTGGCCAGATGGCACTCGAGTCCAGTCTCTCGACAGACTCGTTTACAGTGACAATTAAGAATGTACTGTAGAGAGGTCAAGTTGGCCTTCGGTGATAAATCTATCCAGCCGATGTGTCATGGATTCATGGTACCACTTGGCCATGGATTCATTGCACCAACTTTCGCTGCATCCAATTGGAGTTGGTATATCTAGGAAGCTGCTTTGAACGTCGAGAAGTCAGTATGCAAGGAAAACAAAAGAGATACAGTATTGAAAGATTAAATAAAAAGCTTGCTTTGTAATTTGAATTGAAAAATCCAAGAAATTTATTGCAACATTCCAGTGAGAAACACTCGAGACTTGAATGATATCGGCTCTTGGGATACTTGGTGCAAAACCAGACATCTGGTCGGAAACAAAGACAAAAATCAAGCCAAAATAGGAAGATCATTGGGCATAGTCGTTTGCCGGCCCTGGCCTGGCCTGAAGCCGACGTCTTCGGCCTGGCTTGACCTGGCCCCGGCCTACTCAAACCTCAGGCCAGGCCGAGGGATAGGGCTGCGGCTTGGCCTGACCTGGCTTTGGCTCAGGCCACGGCTTCACTATTGGACATGTGACCTTGCATATCATCAAGTCCCAACAGGTCCCAACATTCGCTGAACTTTCGGAGCTTGATTATTCGGTTAGTTTCAGTGTCGGCGGTCTGAAAATGCTGATCGACACAAAATTATTCGATGACATCATCAATCTGTCCCTGGTATCACCACTACCAGACCATGGCCTGAGCCATGGCCTGTGGCTTCGGAAAACTGAAGCCAGACCACAGGCCAGCAAGAGCCAGTCACAGCGGCCTGGCCTGGCCTCGGCTTTTTGGCCTGGCTTGGCCCGGCTTGTGGCCAGAGGCCGGGGCTGGCAAAACACTAATTGGGCATATCATTCAAGCATATTTGAACATAGCGACAGAATCCAGGTCTGTATGCTGTGTTCTTTGATTGCCGAAGTATTTTGAACTCGGTCTAGTTCGAACTCGCACATACGGCTATCACCGTGCCGCGATGCCGCGGCGACGATGTGACGAATCACACCAAGTCCGGTCACTAGGTTCGCTCCCGCCCATCATATCAAAAAATTCTCCTCTTCACGTCCCAGTAGCCGCTATCTCTCAATCATTCCAAGTATCCATTTCCACATAAAACAAGCGAACGTGTCCCAGAGGACAACAAAGGGAATGGCAAAGCAAAGGGTTGTCAGAATTGTCGAGCACCGTGAAAGGTGATTGCCATTGGTAAAAATTCCAAATGCTAGGTAAATTCCGTATCCTTTTGTTGTGAACCAACGGATCGACTTTTTTTCAGGTTACCAGAATGACCATTTTCATTCCTCAACGACGGACTATTTCCTCCGGTTTCTTGCTTGTCCATCAAGCGGGGGACCTTGTGCGTCGGCTGTTTATGCTACTGTTAGGGTCCTGTTTAGATCTCATCCTTGCAAACCACGTTTATAAACACCTGAGGTAAGGTGTAATTCAGTGGTGTTTGGCAGTCTTTCTGATGCTGTTTTCTCAGCCGATGCATCTGGAGGTTATTCGAGAAGTTTCTCCCTACTTGGAGAAGGCCAAAACTAGACCGCTCGACGTTGATGGTGGTTTCCCACACCCATTGGGAGCTCGTGACGAGAGCGCATTGCCAAAAATGGAGTCCCGAGTCTGACCCACTTTTCCCAAATCCTTCCTAACATGTTGCAGAGCGGTAGGAAGTGCAGCAAGTCAGCATTCCTTGGACATAGGACCATTATATTTGCCAATATTGTATACTCAATGCATCAGAGGTCCAAGTCTGGCCCAGAGGAGTGAAAAACCAAAAAACTGTGTTTATAAACACCAGTTTTTGAAAAACTGTTTACAAACAGGTTTTCAAAGTTCCAAACTTTGTAAACAGGACCCTAGAGCCTCAGCCTACTGTCATGATTGAACCGATTTCACCTTTGCTATCCTATTGATGATCCCATTGAAGACCTGGAGTGCAAGCAAGGAGAGAAAGAATAATATATTGTGGGGTCTCTGGTGTGTCTTACCTTGTCATCTAATGTGTCATGGCTAATGCAGGTGAACAGCTTCCTGTCTCGCTATCCCTGCGCAACATTGTCGCGTATTTCCGCTGCTGGTGATTCCGACGAAAGCCCTTGATGCAAATCTGGTTCTGCGGTGGCCAAAGGAGAACAGGAAGCAGCCCTTTGAATGGTGATGATTTAGGGAATAGAACAATGGGAGATTCTTTCTGAGGTGCGTTTTCCAAGTATGACCTTCTCGCTGGTGTGCTGATCGTTGCTCAGTTTTCTGATGTTAGCCACTGAAGCGGCGAATCTCACATTGTTTGGGTCCATTGTTGTCACACCTGCTTTCACCTGTGAAGATCTGATGTCTTTGCCTTTTTCCTCCTCGATAGATGGGGGTCGCTTTGGGATACATTCTACATTCGGTATTTAGTCGTGTTGGCCTTTGCTATCGACAGTCCTTCACCATCCGGTCCCTTCTTTCTCTCAAAAGGTGAGCTATTCGTGCATCTTTGTATCCATCATCGTTTAACCATTCTGCAGGAGCTCATTTAATTGACTGATTTTTGGCTGTTTTTGCTCACATTTGCTGCCAATATCCCCCGGATTACACGCAGTCATCGTGGAACCAGGACTGCTCGGTCAATGGGTATGTCGCTCTTATTACCTTTATTACCTTTATAGCCTCTTGCAGCATTGGAAGATGCGATACGGCTGGAGGGGTATTATGGGATCAACCTTCAAAGGATTTTCCCGGCTTATGTGAAAGAAAAAATAGGCATGTGGATCATTGAGCCACTATCTACGTCTCGACCGTCTATGCCTCTGCTTCCTCTGCCTCCGCATGTACGCCTCTCCAACATCTACGTATCCGTCGTCTCTGCATCCCAACCTCCATCCACACGTCTCCTCCACCTCAGCAGCACCGGCATTACATCTCTGCACCCCACGGTCAATATCTCCGCCTCGGCAGGACCGGCATTTGACCATGGGGTACCCTCAACATCTATGCAGACCACATCTCTGCACACCACATCTCCGCCCAACCACTCTCTCGTGAGTTGATGACCTGCATAACCATCATCACTGTCTCGTTTGGTGAGAGTGCACTATTGATAGAGTAGCTGTGGCATAGGTATTGTAGTGTTATCTGGATCAATATAACAATTTCGGCTTTGTTGCAGCCAAGCAGATGAGAAACTGTCCATGAAAGTTCGGAATGTTCTGGGTAAAACATTAATTAGAGTCTGAGCCAATCTTGCGGCACTGCTGCCTTGTATTTCTTGAATGCGGCTCAATATGGGACTCTTGAAATGACTGACATATTGTAGGGTGTTTCGATTCGACACGACAGTGCCCCAGCAATGAACACACCTTGTTGAATTGACTGGAGCGCAATCTCCTCCGTCACAACAGTGAAATAGATGCAAGCACATTTTCTCTCTCCAGGTTGACCTCCCGCAGATGAGAGTTTTCCGCCATTCCACGTGCCTCCCAAAAAGGAAACGGTGCATGTGAGGATGTGAACCAGTTCAACAGGCCCTTTTTTTTATTATCACAAGGGCGTTTTCACAACCTATATCCATAATCCAGATAATCGGGGGAGAATTCCCCTCCCCTTCCTCGAGCCGGCTAAAGACTCGTTCCAGCTTTTTAACATGGGGAGGGTGGCGGTGGCAGAACTCTCCAAAAATATAAGCTGCCCCAGCCTTGAACAGTGGGTCCGGATATCAGCAAGCAACGAGAAAGAATGGGACATTTTATCCACTAGACAATGGACGAGGCATGTAATGTCAGGATGAACATTTGTTCGTGCCTTGTTTTGGAGCGAGCTCAAGCCTCGTGTTTCCTCGGGCATCTCATCAAAGAATCCGCGGTACTTATTCACACGGTTTCTCGTATATAGAGCCGTATTTATGCGTGTTGTACCTTACCCTTTTGCCCTATGGCAATATTATCTTAACCGTTCTCTCTTCACCGGGATGCTTGTCGCGAGGGACAAGGATGATTCCTGACATGTAACTGCAATAGGTAAGAGCTCCCGGCACCGGTTCACTACATATTGCAGCTACATATAGAGGGTGTGAACACATGACCTATTCGCGGCTATTTTAACTCCTTCGAATGGGTGGCATACATCTGTGAATATGCTGGTTAGACATATTCACCAGCCATGAAAATCTGAGATTATGTCAATAATATGCGAGCATAAGGAATGCAGGGAGGATATAATTCCTGGTATTTGTTCATTGTTTGTTCATTACTCCCAATGTCACAATTGTCACATATCACCGGCCGCCAGGCTCGGCGGCGGAGTCAGAGCTGCCTGGGTACTGGATCCGGTGCGCAACTTCACTGGTGTCTAGCATGCAGCATCATTGAGAGAACAGTACATAGTCCTGAGATATCTGAGGCACATTCAAGGCCTCAAATATGGACCTACTCACGTCTATTCGGGATCTATTTCGGCATATTCGAGGCCTCGAATAAGTAGGTCGTCGGCTAATATCTTGAATAGGCGCCTAAACATACGCGTTCACATCTATTTCCTCATATTCACACCCTCTATATATAGCCGTGATACGTAGTGGTTATCAACATCGTCAGCAAACTGGTTTGTGTGTTCCAACAAGTCACGCAAACAATTTCCTTTTCAGGAAGCATATGCAATGGCGGAAAGGCAAAAACACTTTAAACAGGTTCAGATGGTTTTCAGGCTGTAGGCAGAGAGACCCTCCTTGGATTCAGGCTATGATCTGCCGCTGCAGTAACAATGTTTTCGATCGGGTATCCAGGGAAGCTGAATGATGGTGTTTCTCAAGTTTTATCATGGAAGGTCGGTCATTTGTTCTCAAGCGGCAGTGTGGTAACCAGACATTTCTTGTCTG
Source organism: Mycena floridula (assembly GCA_029320655.1). Classification (NCBI taxonomy): domain Eukaryota; kingdom Fungi; phylum Basidiomycota; class Agaricomycetes; order Agaricales; family Mycenaceae; genus Mycena; species Mycena floridula. Next base: position 619,060 of record JARIHS010000036.1, on the reverse strand, counting down.
AGGCTGTCTCAGCTTGACAGGTCTAGTGACTGGTCACCCTGGTTATACCCGACCTTGACAAACTGTGGGAATCCAATGCAATGACTCGGCCTTTATAAGATGGGGCAATTGACATCGTCCTTTTCTCCGCCCATTTGGAAATCTGATACCAGGATGACAAGCTTGCAGATTGCGATCCACCAAGACGTGCAGAGACGTGAAAACCCCACAGAGTTGGCATTCGCAGTGAGTGATCCGAGATCTATCCATACTCAGGTGGCTTATTATTCAGGTTGAACACATCTTCTATGGCGCTTATTCTGTGCTGGTCTTCATCTGTGTCCATGTGCTCTGGACACGACCGGGACTGCAGAAGCGGATACAGCATCTGGCATGTGTGATGGCGCTTTATGGCCTGACCACGGCTCAGATAGTGCTCAACTTTATTCGGTATTTTCCGTCCCGAGTCAATGAGTCAGGCCTAGAGACACAAATCACTCTCATTGGAATTTTCTCTCAGTACGTACTTCAATTCCTTCAGAACAGCACTGCTAATCGTCAGCCTGATCACCAATGCGATTTTTGTCAGTCGTTTCCATCGAATTCATGCAGTTATTCAAATTGTGTTAGATCCAGCGCTGCTACCTGGTTTGGGGTAGGAGGAAAGATATCATCATTCTACCCATGTTCACATATCTCTGCATGATAAGTAGGTATCAAATTAAGTGCTATGGATGACTGACTCATGCATTGGGCAGCTTTACTCGTTCTCCCATCTCTCAAGTTCACGGCTTCTTGGGACTTGGTTGTGGTGATAATGCTCATGTTTGCATTCCTAATCGCGAGCTTTATCACCATTGTCATCCCGGTATTGCTCTCAGGTACACATGGACTTGATATAACCAGAGCCTTCTGATCGATATCGCCGTTACAGCGGGCAGAATATGGCTGATCCGGAGAGCCGAGACATCCGGAAATTGGTACAACACTGCAAGCGCTGTCATGTGAGTCCTATCTTGGTGCTATCCTTATAGTCAACCTTTATATACGGCCGCGAAAGTCTCGACAGTGGTATGCTTTATCTTGGGATGCTCGTAGTCTTCGGTATCATGGCATTCGTGATACCCATGAATCAAACAGAGGCGGGAGACACGGCGGTCTGGACTTTGTGGAGAATCACCAATCAACTTGTCGTATGTATCCTTCTTGGCGTACATTTCTCCAATCTAATTTATTCTCCAGGGTATTGCCCCAACTCTCATAATTCTTCGCCTCGGCTTGGGAGTCGGTCATGATACTCCAGAATCTCCACTTAGCGACGATGAGAGCGAACACATTTCAACTGTGTGAAGTGTATAAGTGATATGAACTGGCTGTAATTGCGATAATAGGGATTCGGAACAGCATGTTGTATTCCTTGTATTGTCGAGTCGAATGAGCTCGGTGGCTTCCATCCCGCCTGTAAATGGCATAGAACTTCCATCTTCAAGAGAAATTAGCACCATGACGAACAGAAGCAGGTGGAAAACATATCAATATTGAGTCATATGGCCTGCCTATCTTCCGAGTTTCGTGTCTTGAGCTTGTCAACCGTGATGCTCCCATTCTCAGCGATAGCTTTCACTAACTCCTTTGTAGGGCATGAGAGGTTCATTCAGTTCCTTCATCGTCACCAATATCGTATATGAGACCTTCAAAGTATCTGATTATGCCATTGCCTTCGCGTATCAATGGACTTTGGACTACGCTACCGCAGCCAAAGCCACTGGTTATGCCGGGTTGGAGCCTGCATGATCCTGATACGGTCTGGAGGGACAGGTTCAAACTGTCTTGTGGCCATTCCTTGACCAGTGGGGTACAGGCCAATGGTTCCCATAGCAAATACGAGTCCCCAAATTTTTGTCTGATTACAGTGCTGTGTTATATATATAAAAATTCTTTGACAATTGATGGTGCAGATGGTTTATCTGGAAAATTAAAGAGATTACCAAATGGCTCCAAGCCTTCAAAAGGCTACATACACAGATTAGTGCTGTGATCACAAGATAGCAATGACAAAGGCAAGTTCAAGTCTAGTTGGGTCAAGGCCTGCATCCAACTGTGGCATAAAGCAAATAAGACTAAATATCATCAAAACCTCTCTGGAGCCTCCAAAGAGTCGCCCAAGTGGCTAAACCTTCATTATTATTCACAGAATCTTCCTTGATTATCTTCCTACCCAAATATCTGGTTGGACATATATTGGTTTCTTTGTCCTCCAGACCATGGGAAGACCATGGGAACATGAATAGCAAGCACAAATCTTGCTCAAATGACTTGAAATCAGGGTTAACACTATTCTGTATCATGTATCCACCATACCTCAAATAAGCAGTGTAATTTTACATCTTTAAGTTTTTGTCTGATTTGACTTGAGACCTGCAAGACAATCAAGAGGTTTACACTCACCTTGTGCCTTTGGGACATATCTGAAAGTTCCAACATATCTACCAGCTGTATATCATGGTGCAATGAGATATGAGTCAATCAGCAGATAACCTTTCATATCATTCCCAGCTCCAATAGCTATCCATTCTGGATTTCTCATCATATTAAACTGCTAAAAAGATATACTCATGATATCCGACAGACATGTAGCAAGTCCGGTGTGAAAGACAGGAGCTATGAGCATCCCGGACTCAAATTTGATCGTATTTGGTCCTGTTGGTTCTGCGCCACATTCTGTTGCATTGCTGCTGCGGTTTGAAGCAGTCCAGTAGAGAAGTGTTCCTATTAATTGATGAAAATATGACACAAGAGTCCACAGAGTTGACACAGACAGTTCTAACCAGCAAAACCTGACTTCAAGTACTTGGAGTGTATGACAGAAATCACAGGTTTTTTGGAAAGTTCTGAGGAGATTAGCTGTCTGCCTGGCTGTGGATGTGCTGATGAATATTGAACAGATTTTATTTTGCACGGTATGCACCGAATCTGCGGCACTGACGGATGTCATTCTTCATGGCACATCACATATTGATGAATAAGACGAGAAAACAGGAACAAAAAAGTTGGTGATAATTCCAGAATTCTAACAGGCATCTTTCTTGATATCCCTAAATATTTTCATGAATTTAGGAGGAATATGTGAAGCAAGCAAGCCATTGGAATCCTTGTCTCCAAAGCGCACATGGCCTGTGGCGGTGCCTGGGACAGATCTGTCCCGATATACGACTTTGATGATGGATTGATGGCATCGCGTGAGTCCAAATTGCTCTCGCCCAACAAACGAGCCACTCACGTGGTCTTGTAATGCCTGCATGTATACGGAACCGTAAACACTTTGGACAATGTTCGAGTTTTTCCTGTAGCTTTGTGGTATTTAAGCGCCTCCACAGCAATCCAACATTGATCTAACAGCATCTTGAACCAATCCTTCATATTGCTGTGAGTGCGGAGTTTACTAATAGGAAGCATGATGGGTATACTTTTCTGTCACATGGGACATGCGCGGTGAGAAGCTGTCAACACACCTTTCCTTCCTTTCCTTTCCCCCATTTCCCTATCCACAGTACCCTTCTTCCTCAATTCTCAAATTATGGAGGCAGTTGGTTTTGCTAGTAGCGTCGTCGCCCTTACAGAAGCAGTCTGTACCATCTTCAAATATATCAAGGATGTCAAAGACGGACCCAGCAACCGAGCCGAATTGCAGCGCAGTCTTGCCGCTCTGCCTGGTCTTCTTATGAGCTTGAACGATCAATTTGATAGCTCGGCTCCCAATGACGCCTGGTCGACGGAGACGCGCAAATTGGCTGCCGCAGATGGTCCATTTGATCAGCTGCGCGCGATCTTGCAAAAGGTTGGAAAGAAGCTTGATCTAGCAGCCAATCCCGTTGGAAAGGTCATCCAAAAATTGAAATGGCCATTGGACAAAGCAGAGGTCACCGATCTACTGCAGCAGATCGAGAGAGTCAAGACATTTGTCATGCTGGCGATTCACAACGATCATGTGTACGTTCATTCATTCTCTCTAGAATCTCATTGACATTATTTGCAGCGCTTTATCTCGAGCAATTCACCAAGGTGTCCAACAGATGAGTACCCATGTGGGTCAGGTTGCAGTTCAAGTAACGGAAATTGCCAGCGGAACTAAACAAATGTCTGGGGCAATGGATCAACATGCTCAACAGCTTCATGGACGCATGATCCAGGTCGCAGACGAGCTTTCTGAAATTGCTACTGGCGCTAAACAAATCCAAGCTCATAATATGAGTATGAGGTCCTTTCTTTTCTTGTGAACCAGAAGCTAATTCGTGCCAGATGCCTATCTCCGTGCATTCTCGGAATGGCTGTCTCCGATCGATTTTCGGGCGATACAGCAGAACCATTTTGCAAAATGTGCTCCTGGGACTGGTCATTGGCTTCTGGCAAATGTAGAGTTTGAACGTTGGATGGCTGGTCAGATCAAGACTCTATGGTGTCCAGGTAACCGTGAGTGATGTTCGTTGACTGTTGGATATTCTACCAAGAATCCTGTTATTTAGCTGGTATAGGGAAGACAATGCTCGCGTATGTCAGGTTTCAAGCCTCCTTCCGATTCCTGACAGTTCTTTCATAGATCCACAGCAGTTGATCATCTGCGGAATCAGCTCTCTCAACCAGGTGTGGGTGTCGCCTGCATATTCTTCGACTATAACACCTCCAGCTCTCAAAACATTGCCAACATCTTCGGTAGTGTACTCCGGCAACTGCTGATCAATCCTTCCTCTAGTCCTGGTCTACCCAATTCACTGTATAGGTCTTTCAAATCTGAGCAATCCTGTCCAAACAGTCTCAATGCATTGGCGGAAGCTCTGCAGGCACAAATCCAGTTATATTCACATGTTCATCTGGTTGTGGATGCCCTTGATGAATGTTCTCTGGATATCCGAGACGATTTCATCTCTACCATTCGGTCTTTAACCGAATTGGGTCATCTCAGCGTCTTAATAACCTCTCGACACATCTCAGCAATAGCCCAGGAATTCATGAACGAAACTCGCATCAATGTGCGAGCGCATGATGATGATGTTCTATCCTATATTAATTACAGGATTCATTGAGAAAGCCGTTTGAAAGCAATGATCAAACGGGATGCGACTCTGGAGCTAGAGATTGTGACCCAAGTGACTCAATAAGCTGCTGGGATGTAAGTCCATGTTGCTCTTTATTGTTAATGTGGCTGATACACAAAGCAGGTTTCTGTTGGTCCGTCTTCACCTTGACTCCCTCGCAAGTAAAAACAACCCGAAGGCTTTACGTGATGCTCTCGCCAAATTGCCGAAGGATATCCACCGCTCGTATGATGATACCATGGCCCGCATCATGGCCCAGGGCGAAGATGACGCCAATCTTGCATGTCAAGTCTTTTTATGGTTGACTTATGCCAAAGAACCATTAACAGTTGAAGACCTGCAGTATGCCTTGGCAATTTCACCCGGAATGACAGAGATGAACCCAGATGCAATTACAGACTTAGAGATCATCACCTCTGTCTGCGCTGGATTGGTCATTATCGAGGAGAATCGTTCGAGGCACTACAATCCTTGGAGCCTTATCGAGGGGAAGAACGATTGGGTTCGTTACCCTCGTCTTGTCCGTGAGTTGGGCCACCCTCTAGAGCTACAATGACTGAATTGTTCCAGATTACACAACTCAAGACTACTTCACTCATGAAGGAAGTCAGAAATATTTCAGACTCAAGGACACTGAAGCATACTTTGAAGTTTTGGGGAAACATCTGGCTTCTGACCTGTTTGCCCATTTTCATATTGTGGCGACTTGTATCAGATATCTGGGCTTTCAGGGTCTAAAAACTGGTACGTAACAAGGACAACCTCAAGTGTTTTGCCAAACATTTACGGAACAGGACAAGATTATGAATGTTCCTTGTTCAGGTCACCAGATTATCCACTGCTTCAATACTCAGTGGGTTTTTGGGGATATCATGCAGGACAATGTGAAAATATGCTGTGTAGTACTCCCAGGATGGCTTCCCTTTTGCAAAAACATCTGGAGGAGAGCTTCAAGGTCCCATTACTGTTATCATCCAGGTTCCAGGGATTTGATGGTGCCTATCATGCCAGTCAAGTCTTGGGAAGGTTCAGCTTATTGAAATTGACATCCATGCTGCTTGATTGTGGTGTACCTGTTGATTCTAAAGACCTATGGCAGCAAACAGTATTGTTCCATGCTGTTCAGAATGGCCATGTAGACATGGTCAAGTGGCTGTTGGTGGCGGTGAATGAGATAGGTATACCTGATCAACGACTCTTCAACATCAATGATGTTGACAACATCGGGAAAACACTCCTCCATCATGCTCTAAAGATGAAACATCCTGCAATAGCAGAGTTTCTGCTGAGTCTCCCAGGGATCAATGCTGATGTGGCTGATAACTTTGGGTGGACACCCTTGTCCTATGCAGCAAAATCTTGCCATATACGAATTGTAGATCTCCTCTGTCAGCGAGCAGATGTCAACCCAAACTCATATGATGAGGATGGTAACCCAGCACTTTACTATGCCATACAGAGTCATCATGTGGAGACCGTCAAAATTCTCCTGCGCCATCCAAACATCAATGTTGGGCCTTTCCAACTTTCACTACACCGGAGCTGGGTGGATCCGGATTCACCTCTGAAGGTTGCAGCCCAGCAAGGTCATGTGGATATTGTGGATCTTCTCTTGAAACATCCTGACATTGATCCCAACTGGAAAGGTCGTGGTAACACACCACTGGGATTTGCTATTGTGAGTGGTCACTTGGAGGTTGTGAAGCTTCTTCTGCAGCATAGTGACATTCAACCTAACTTGATGCCTGGCCCACAAGGCATGTGGGTTATGCCGCCCTTGTCATATGCTGTGAGATGTAGATCTCAGAGAATTATGGAAACGCTGCTTCAGCATCCGGATGTTGACATAAACTGCAAAGACTCCAAAGGACAGACACCACTCGCATGGGCAGCACTTGGAGACTATGGAGAGCTTGTACAGCTTCTTCTTCAGCATCCAGATATCCAGCCAGACATTCCTGATCCAATGGGCAGGACACCCTTGATGATGGCAGCCATGGAGGGCTGTGAATCATCATTTTGTCATCTTTTCCAATCCTACAAGGTCTTACGAGATTTAGTATCATTGAAAAACATTGATCTATCAGTGTACGCAGCATGGGGTGGGAATCAGAACATTGTTCATCAGGTACTTGAGTTGACTCAAGTAGCAGTTGCAAAGACTGCCATCTTTGCACTCCACTGTCCTACGCTGTAGTGGAAGGTTATCAGGATGTTGTCAAACTACTTCTGGAGCATGATGACTTGTATGGCAGGGACAGAGAGGACGTGTATATGGCAAAGTGGTTCGACAGACCCGGTCCTGGAGACAATGTGTATATGAGAGAGTGGCTCAAAAGACCCACAGTCGTCCATTTGCTTCTCCCAGACCAAAAGAATTTGGATCCAAGTTCCAGACACCGTCAACATTTCACTACTCTGATTGATTATGCCCTGCGATGGGGATATACCGGGATTGCCGCTCTCCTTGGTCAACATGTGGAAACGGAGGACAATTTGGGAGCAGACAGCTGGAAGTAGTCATATAAGTGAGCATCTTTCGCAAACCAGTGAATTATGACTGATCATGAATCCCCCACCTTCAGCAAATTTTTAACGCCAAACCGCATTTCCTCATCCGTGTTCTTATGGAGTTGTCACTTCAAACTGAGTCGAAGGACAGACAGACTACTTCTTTATACTGTTACTCTTTCATTCCTTCAAGTTGTCATAGATTTCTACATCATTATCTAAATTTTACATACCAATATATTATTAATCTCTTCAAGACACAAAATTTGAGTTGTCAACTTCCTCTGACACATCCGGAACAATGGGGTCATGAGACGCTGCCAAATGCCCCCCTTTTCTAACTCCTTGTAGCTAATGTATAGGAGCACAAAATAGCCAACAGTTTTCCTCGAGTCTTCATTCTGACATCTGGGCCCTCTGAGTCATCATGACCAATATGCTCACTAGACACAATCCATGGCATCACCCCTTGACAACCGATGGCCATGGAGGTTGGTCCAGCCTGTTGAGCCCTCCCATATCTTGAGAGAGTTTAGAGCTGGATCTTCCTAGAAGCAGGAGTAGCAGCGATATGCAGGTTGAATGCAGGCCTGTGCAGTCAGGAATTGACATTGACATTGGCCAGATGGCTCTTGAGTCGGCCTTCTGTGATGGAATCCAGTAATGAGTCATGGATTCATTGAACAGCTTCCTCTGTTCCCACTCATGGGTGGTTTATCCAGGAAGCTGCTTCAAAGATGCTGAGAAGAAAGAAGAAATAGTGTGACAACTTCAAACTAAACACTTAAGCATAGCCCTGCCCTTTGAGGATGAGGGGACTCAGTAAGAATGAGCCATTCTAGTGTTCATGCAAAGTATCCATAAAATCAACTGAATGTTAAGACTAGCTTTACTACAAACTAATCTATCTACTTAAATACTTGTAAACATGAGACTACTGTCTGTTTTCCACAAGATAAAACATCCTACAACCATGCTATAAACAACCTACTCCCATGCCTGCTTTACTAAGTGACTACAGGTTTCCATGCCTGTTTCCTGTTTCACTACAATGTGCTAGTCATCTATATGCCATGTGTTATCGTGCCCAAATGCCTCGAGGTTGTAATCTCTGCTTCATGTTATCCTCCTGACCTTTGTGCTGGATCAAGCATGTCAATCAACTTCAATCATAAGGCCATGCTCTAGCCTCATGCAGTGGTGTCGTTGTGTTGACTCATGTAATCCTTCCCTAAGCCTCATTTCCTGATCTGTCCTTGTGTTTCCACCTCATTTCCCACAGTGTCGAGACTTCTGCAAACTCCTAAGTACTTTCTAATTCCTAGGTCCAGGATAAACCTGAATGAGTTTGGTAAGATGAACCACACTAAGCCTTTCATCTGAAGCTTCTGAGCCTACTCATCCCAACTCTGTATTCTACTAAGTATCTACTTGAATAAAGACCATTGACTTTAGCTTCAGTCTGTATTGCCTGTAAGGCATGTGTTTGTCTATGTGTTGACTGCCTCATGTGTTGGTTCTTCTAATTCCACCATGTCTTTGATAAAAATAACTATATGAGGCAAATTTACATAATCAAACTACGTCAGATCTATCACCTGTCAAAAAATGTTGTAATTCCCCAGGCCCTCTGACGAGGGATCTCTCCGAGATTTCAGAGGGCCTGGTTATGAGGCTAGATCAAGATAACAGTTTCGGCTTTGTTGCAGCCAAGCTGACCACATAAGATGAGAAACTGTCTGTGAAAGTCCAGAGTATTCTGGGTAAAAAATTAATTAGAGTCTGAGCCAATCTTGCAGCACTGCTGCCTTGTATTTCTTGAATGCAGCCCAACATGGGGCTCTTGAAATGACTGACATATTATAGGGTGTTTCGATTCAGGCCTTGGCCGGGACCCGTCGCGGTCTCGATCGGTACCAAGAGACACGACAGTGCCCCAGCAATGAACACACCTTGTTGAATTAACTGGAGCGCGATCTCCTCTGTCACAACAGTGAAATAGATGGAAGCACATTTTCTCTGTCCAAGTTTGACCTCCCGCAGATGAGAGTTTTACGCCATTGCACGTGCCTCCCAAAAGGGAAACGGTGCATGTGAGGATGTGAGGATGTGAACCAGTTCAACAGGCCCTTTTTCTATTATCACAAGGGCGTTTCACAACCTATATCCGTAATCCAGATAATCGGGGGAGAATTGTATATATTAGATTGCAGCTGCGAGACCAGGTCTTTTGATGGTTGTGGGAAGAGTGTCCGCCACTCGCTTCCCTCCCCTCCCTCGAGCCAGGGAGTCTCGGGCGGGCATGCTAAAGACTCGTTCCAGCTTTTTAACATATGGGGAGGGTGGCGGTGGCAGAACTCTCCAAAAATATAAGCTGCCTCAGCCTTGAACAGTGGGTCCGGATATCAGCAAGCAAGGAGAAAGAATGGGACATTTTATCCTCTAGACAATGGACGAGGCATGTAACTGCAATAGGTAAGAGCTCCCGGCACTGGTTCACTACATATTGCAGCTACATATAGAGGGTGTGAACACATGACCTATTTGCGGCTATTTTAACTCCTTCGAATGGGTGGCATACATCTGTGAATATGCTGGTTAGACATATTCACCAGCCATGAAAATCTGAGATTATGTCAATAATATGCGAGCATAAGGAATGCAGGGAGGATATAATTCCTGGTATTTGTTCATTGTTTGTTCATTGTTGAACTTCATTACTCCCAATGTCACAATTGTCACATATTACCGGCCGCGAGGCTCGGCGGCGGAGTCAGAGGTGCCGGCTATGATCTGCTGCTGCAGTGACAATGTGTTCGGTCGGGTATCCAGGGAATCTGAAAGATGGCGTTTCTCAAGTTTTATCATGGAAGGTCGGTCATTTGTTCTCAAGCGGCAGTGTGGTAACCAGACATTTCTTGTCTGAGGCTGTCTCAGCTTGACAGGTCTGGTGACTGGTCACCCTGGTTATACCCGACCTTGACAAACTGTGGGAATGCAATGCAATGACTCGGCCTTCATAAGATGGGTCGCAATTGACGTCGTCCTTTTCCCTGCCCATTTGGAAATCTGATACCAGGATGAAAAGCTTGCAGATTGCGATCCACCAAGACGTGCAGAGACGTGAAAACCCCACAGAGTTGCCATTCGCAGTGAGTGATCCGAGATCTATCCATACTCAGGTGGCTTATTATTCAGGTTGAACACATCTTCTATGGCGCTTATTCTGTGCTGGTCTTCACCTGTGTCCATATGCTCTGGACACACCCGGGACTGCAGAGGCGGATACAGCATCTGGCATGTGTGATGGCGCTTTATGGCCTGACCACGGCTCAGATAGTACTCAACTTTATTTGGTACTTTACGTCCCGAGTCAATGAGCCAGGCCTAGAGACAACAATGGAGCTCATTGGAACTTTCTCCCAGTACGTACTTCAATTCCTTCAGAACAGCACTGCTAATTGCCAGCCTGATCACCAATGCGATTTTGGTCAGTCGTTTCCATGGAATTCATGCGGTTATTAAAGTTTTGTTAGATCCAGCGCTGCTACCTGATCTGGGGTAGTAGGAAAGATATCATCATTGTACCGGTGTTCACATATCTCTGCATGATAAGTAGGTATCAAATTAAGTGCTATGGATGACTGACTCATGCATCGGGCAGCTTTACTTGTTCTCATATTCAAGTTCTCGACTTCTTGGAACATGGGCAGAGTGATAATGCTCATGATTGCATTCCTAACCGCGGGTTTTATCAGCATTGTCATCCCGGTATTGCTCTCAGGTAAACATCGACGTGATATAACCAGAGCCTTCTGACCAATATCGCTGTTACAGCGGGAAGAATATGGCTGATCCGGAGAGCCGAGACATCCGAAAATTGGTACAACACTGCAAGCGCTGTCATGTGAGTCCTATCTTGGTGCTATCCTTATAGTCAACTTTTATATTCGGCCTCGAAAAGTCTCGACAGCGGTATGCTCTATCCTGCGATGCTCGTGGGCACTGGTATCGTCAGATCCATGATACCCAGTCGAGGAGAGGCGGCGATCTGGAGAATCACCAATCAACTCGTCGTATGTATCCTTCGTGGCCTACATTTCTCTAATCTAATTTATTCTCCAGGGTATTGCCCCAACTCTCATAATTCTTCGCCTCGGCTTGGGAGTCGGTCATGATACTCCAGAATCTCCACTGGCAGTACTTGGCGACGATGAGAGAAAACATATTTCAGCTGTGTGAAGTGTACAAGTGATATGAACATACAGTGCTCTTTAGTGACCTTTTAACACGATATATTATGTATATAGATGATAGCAGCTGGGAGAAGGAGCTCATGACACGGGGGGCATGAGCCAGGGCACTGAAAACCCAGTGCCTTAAATGAACTGCTGATGCACTGGGCTGATCAGCCTGCTGTCGCTCAGGGTCACTTTTGACTCACTGGGCCACTGCTTGTTCAATGGGTATGTCACTCTTATTTCCCTTTATTACCTTTATCAACGACTCTCTCAGCATTAGAAGATGTGATACGGCTAGTAGAGTATCATGGGATCAGCCTCAGGATTGTCCCGGCTTAGCTCTTTGGCCCACAGTCATTGAGTTTGATCCCCGACTATACACCGCAATTCATATAAGCGTACCTATAAATAGACACGAGCCACTCTCTAACATCTATGCATCCGTCATCTCTGCATCCCAACCTCCATTTATGCGTCTCCTCCACCTCGGCAGCACCGGCATTACGTCTCCGCAGTCCACCCTCAACATCTGCGCACACCCCAACTCCCCGCACCACATCTCCGCCCAACCACTCTCCCGTGAATTGATGACCTACATGACTGTCCACTGTCTCCGCAGGTGAGAGTGCACTTGATGGAGTAGCTGTGGCGTAGGTATCGTAGTGTTATATCTGGATCAATATCATAGTTTTACCTGTTTGGGAAGCCGAAAGAGTTTCCTTGCCTTGTGCTTCCCTTTGGCCACTGTCTCTATATGCTGGGGATGAGCAGAAGCTTTGTCGGGTGGATATAGACGAGAAGATCTGTGTTTGCTTCTGATCAGTGAGTCAAATATCAATGATAATGGCGCACCTTGTTGATACATTCTCGCTTCATTGCGGGCAGCTGACCCTCTATGTATCCATCGACTTAACCGGTTTGCAGTTTTTAAAACACTGCTTACCTAAATGCACAATCTGGCTGATATTCTCAGCTGCCCTTGTCTCTGCCATCTACCATGACATTTTGGACACTCCAAAAGGGTCTGATGATGCAGAAAATGCATCAGTGACTTCGACGAGCGGACTTGAACAAAAATATTGATAAAGAATTCCCACACTTGATCAACCGTTAGTCACCTCCGGCTCCGTTGTTGGTCGATGCAAGGCCTCCACAGCCTCAAATGCAACCTTGAGATCATTGCAAGGACATTTCAATGTGAGTGTCTCACCAAAATATCTCATATCAACCACTATAACTCGCGGAAAGGCCCAACCAGTGGTATATTTAAAAACCAATAAACCGGGGGTTCCTGGGACTGTATTTAAAAACCGGTTTATAAACACCTGTTTATAAACTGGTTTGCAAACCAGTACTATAAACAGGGCCCTAACTCTCATTTCTCTGATACAAAGGTATACCTAGTCATCCAGCCACTTCATGGATATAACCCTATGGACAACAATCAGCTTTGATTGACAGCTATGTTGTCGTAGCTGCCAACTAGTAATAGCAGATGTCACCATATAATCGTATCCAACAGGGCCTATGAATGGATCAGATGTAAAGGAAACCATTGAAAGCAATGCGAGAGATATCTCATCTCGTCTCTGACTGCAGCAGCACGCCCAATGCCAGAAGGTTCAGGCGAAAGGATAGAGCGATAGGGAAGATGGAAGATTATCATCCATTGTGGTGATGAGGGAGCCAGATTCCGTGTGGTAGCCAACAAAAAGTATTGATATACTGTACCTGACAGAGAAGTTGAGTCAAAATGTAATTTTGCCACTTTGCCGGCAGCCTGTTATGTACCATCAAAACTCAACTGCCAGTTCTGACACAAGGTACCTGTGTGGTTGAAATGATATATTGCAGGTTGTCGCCCTGTGATTTTGAAAATGCGTGAATATCCATCCGAAGCAAAGGGACCTGGGTGAGTCACATACCATTGTATGAGTTGCTGTCATATTCATTTCATCCCTGTCATCAACAATGTAGTCGATCTGTGAGGACTTAGATGCCATGATTAGTCCCCACAGGGTGTATACATTGAGGATTCCAATCTCAACCTTGTATCTTGCCGTCATTTGTTGGGATTACCATGACTTTGGTGCCGAGGTGAGTTGACTGATCTTTTTCCAATCTCAGGTGAGATACGGCATTCTTCCCTCTCAATTTGGCAGTCCGGGTTTTCTTATACCGTGTCATCACTAGACCCGCAAGGCACTGTGAGATTCGTCAGAAAAAATGTATTGACCCTCTTAGTACAGCAACACACGAGAAGAGACGGAACCGATGATCTTTATGGGATGGTAATCAACTGATTGTTAATGGTCTGTCTTTCTTTCATTCTTCTACAGCTATCATATCAGGGCTCCGGAATTTTCTTGCGGCGTCCAGCCTGGGGGCAGAAGCTACACCACGAGCCCTAGTACAGCTTGTAGAAATTATTGAAACCTTGCTATCCTGTGTGAGGTCTCATCTCAGACCCATCCTTGTTGTGCAGGAACAGGATACGTACAGTACTTATTTACAGGATCTTTGGCGACAAAACAGGATCTTCCGTGGTGACAGAATGGGATCTTCGATGGTGACAAAACAGCCTGTCAGACAGTTCAGGAAAGTACTGTAGTACTGAATCCTGATTGTGGCCTCTTGACACTGTGCTAATGATCATGGCTTCGTGACATAGGTAGCTGACTGATCCCTTGTTGGATGGCTCATTTTTCACTGCGAAATGATCTCTCAGATTGGTGCATATTCTCCTGGATTGGTATATGTCACTGCTTCCGAGGACCAGAGTCCATTATATTGTTCAGCCACATCTCATTGTCCGTGCAATGGCGGAAAGGCAAAAACACTGGTGGGAACGGGCCTCTGTCGGGTCGGGTGATGGCGGCTGACTAATGACACAGCCACAACATTTTGTGGTAAATTCAGTTTCCATCCAGTCTGTCACCATTCTGCTACCACTGGGTGCTCGAATTATATTCTACTGCATCCTAGAGCCATTATATATAAGGTAAATCTAATTTATGTCCCAATTGTGACTATATCTCAATGAATTAGACCTAACCTTCGTCTTCCGAGTCATCTTCTAGAGGCAATCCTCACAACGCTCTAGCGACAGGCTCCACCACATCTCTGGCATCTTTCTGGGCCTAAGCGATGTTTCAGACATGTCTCAGAAACGTTGACAGTGGAGGGAAATAGGTGTGATGTGTGACATCACGCTGATCAAAGACCTCTTTTTGGGAACAACTTTATTCAATATCAAGGCACTTTTTGGCCTAACATTGCAGGGCAGAAATGATTAAGATGTAATTCTAGGGATCCTTGGTTCTCAAGAAAAATAAGAGGTTCGATTTGCCTCGAATTCATCAGGTCGAGAGCCAAATATTGCGGACTTTGAAAATCCGGTCCGAAGACACCCTAGATTAGGTCCCTGGGATTATATTTTGTCACTAAAAGATAGCCGAAAAGTCACAATTGGGCCGAGAAACTTGCCGGCCGTTTTTCTGGCGTCGCATCATGCGAAACAAATAGATGTAAACAAATCTCGGTTGGCGGGTATTGCCCGTCCCCAAAAACAGGTTCAGATGGTTTTCAGGCTGTAGGCAGAGAGACCCTCCTTGGATTCAGGCTATGATCTGCCGCTGCAGTGACAATGTTTTCGATCGGGTATCCAGGGAAGCTGAATGATGGTGTTTCTCAGGTTTTATCATGGAAGGTCGGTCATTTGTTCTCGAGCTGCAGTGTGGTAACCAGACATTTTTATCTATCTATCTATCCTTGTCTGAGGCTGTCCCAGCTTGACAGGTCCTCGCAGGTTCTAGTGACTGGTCACCCTGGTTATACCCGACCTTGACAAACTGTGGGAATGCAATGCAATGACTCGGCCTTTATAAGAGGGGTCGCAATTGACATCGTCCTTTTCTCCGCCCATTTGGAAATCTGATACCAGGATGACAAGCTTGCAGATTGCGATCCACCAGGCCGTGCAGAGACGTGAAAACCCCACAGAGTTGGCATTCGCAGTGAGTGATCCGAGATCTATCCATACTCAGGTGGCTTATTATTCAGGTTGAACACATCTTCTATGGCGCTTATTCTGTGCTGGTCTTCATCTGTGTCCATGTGCTCTGGACACGACCGGGACTGCAGAAGCGGATACAGCATCTGGCATGTGTGATGGCGCTTTATGGCCTGACCACGGCTCAGATAGTACTCAACTTTATTTGGTACTTTACGTCCCGAGTCAATGAGCCACGCCTAGAGACAACAATCACTGTCATTGCAATTTTCTCTCAGTACGTACTTCAATTCCTGCAGAACAGCACTGCTAATTGTCAGCCTGATCACCAATGCGATTTTTGTCAGTCGTCTCCACTGGAGTCTGGAATTGATGCGGTATTCAAGTTTTGTTAGATCCAGCGCTGCTACCTGATCTGGGGTAGGGATGAAGATACCATCATTGTACCGGTGCTCACATATCTCTGCATGATAAGTAGGTATCAAATCAAGTGCTATGAATGATTGACTCATGCATCGGGCAGCTTTACTCGTCCTCTCATCCCTCAAGTTCACGGCTTCTTGGCACTTGGGTGCGGTGATAATGGCCATGTTTGCATTCATAACCGCGAGTTTTATCACTATTGTCATCCCGGTATTGTTCTCAGGTAAACATTGACTTGATACAACCAGTGCCTTCTGACCAATATCGCTGGTACAGCGGGCAGAATATGGCTGATCCGGAGAGCCGAGACATCCGGAAATTGGTACAACACCGCAAGCGCTGTCATGTGAGTCCTATCTTGGTGCCATCCATATAAGTAGTCAACTTTTATATACGGCCTCGAAAGTCTCGACAGCGGTATGCTTTATCTTGCGATGCTCGTGGTCACTGGTATCATGACATTCGTGATACCCATTCGAGGAGAGGCGGTAACTACGGCGATCTGGACGTTGTGGAGAATCACCAATCAACTTGTCGTATGTATCCTTCGTGGCCTACATTTTTCTAATCTAATTTATTTTCCCAGGGTATTGCCCCAACTCTCATAATTCTTCGTCTCGGCTTGGCAGTCGGTTATGATACTGAAGAATCTCCACTGGCAGTACTTGGCGACGATGAGAGCGAACACATTTCAACTGTGGAAAGTGTATAAGTGATATGAACATACAGTGCTTCTTAGTGACCGGTGGGATAAAGGCCATCCTCCGGTGGCATCTATGAGACCGAAAAGTCGACCAGTTACTGTCAATGTACTGTTCCCCTGCAGTGATAAGGAAGGCTGCAAACCAAATATCACTTTAAATAGCCCTTTGGACCCAAGACTCGGATTGGCAAGGGAACAGAGTGACACATGAGAATCACGGCTTGTCGGTGGACGACTGAGAGGAGATAACAAGAATGACACCCTCTTTGGGCTCTTTGATGATCACATCCTGAATTTTCTCCCTTCCAACAATCAGTGGGGTTAGAGGTCATCCTATGGCAGCAGGCACAAGTCCTCAAATTCAGGCAGCAGTACAAGTACAAAGGAGATACATCAGCCTGTTTGACAACAGATGCATTCACTGGTATCTTCCTTCCGCACTCCAAAGATGATCTTTTTGCTGCTATTGGAATTAATAAAAAAGCAGCGGTAGAAGTCAATTTTGGTGCTGAGAAGTTTATGTGGTCTGAGGGCAATGATTGGGCATGGAGCGCTGAGGGAGTATTTGATGTCTCGGACCATTCAGAGGAAGGGACTGGACAGGGTGATGAGCTGTAGTTGAACAGATGCTATTTGATTGCAGATCTACTTGTACTTTATTTAAATCTGGCTTGAAACAGTAAAAGCACAGAATCATAACTCAGTGTTATTAGAGCCAGCTTTGTACTCAGGAGATGCTTGTCATCAAGTTACTCACACTCGCAAATATCACAATCTGCCAGTGGTAATTCAAACTGACAACCCTGGCCTATGAAAGAATGCAGGAATACATTGCTAGTAGCTCATAGAAAACAGGGTGGGTCCATTCAATAAAATAGGGGTTAGGGTTAACCCTAACCCTTCTTTTCCCCTCTCCCTTTTCATTTCCCATTCTAGAGACCATTCTGTTTCAGCCAGGCTGTTGGTTGTGGTCTAGACTCCAGAAGCAAGCACTGAGCTCAATGCTTCTGTAATGTTCCTTCTTTAGAGCTATTTTCCATCCTCTTTTCCTTGCTTTTTTGTCGACCGTCCCATGCTCCTGTGGATCAAAAAAGGTATGTTAGTCCACTTCTTAGCTCTCTTGGCTCTTCCAGAGCTCACCAAAATTTCTAGTGACATTGCCATGTATTGATGATTGAGGTGCTAACCATCTCACTCACAATACCGCTGGCTCACTTCAGGTCATCATCCTCTCGTCTCATGCTTGATGCCGTAAGGACTTTTCCATTTTATTGTCAACTGTATTATTGATTCTATTCCGCAGCTCTTCTCAGTTATTTGTGGCAACTCTCTGATTAAGATAGGGGACATACAAACCCCACATACATCACGTGCACTTCCCAATTAGGTCAAAGGTGTAACAATAAATCAAATTTTCATTATCACCCAACACCCACAGCTGCATCTTACCAATGTGGCAATGTATGAATTTGGTGGCTTGCTTTATATTCTGGAGTGTCAGTCCTCCAAGTCTCCATGCGGACTCGCATCTTCTACCTGCAGGAGTGGCTATCCTCAACTTGTATATTTTTGGACGACTTAGCGCCCAAGTGACGCTGTGAGAACTTGGTCACCTGCTGATCGGTCTACAGCCTTTGACCGCATGGCACAGCATGCATGCTGTATGCCATGCGGTGTCATGCTGTCCACTCCTTCTCCCAACCACCATGGTCCTCTCGATTCTACGGCGCTTCAAGCGCCAACGACAGAATGAGAGAGCAGCCACAGGGACCGCTTTGTCTCAAGATGTTATACTAAGCCATGATAATACCGCCATTGGATCTTGGATTCAGAGTATGCAGGGAGTGACGATCAGTGGTATGTATTCTAATCTCTTGAATCTCAGATATGATTACTGAATGAATGTGGCCCTAGGCAATGTACATGGATCCATGTTCTCAAATAATCATCTGACCATAATATCGTCTCCAAATGCCAACAATGACCAAGATGTAAGATTCCCTTCGCCTTCTCGATCATCACTGATCAAAGTTGATTTCCAGTATATCGAATTCAAAGTTCGAGATATCATTCTCAGACCTGGCGAGATTCATATTCG